>LPNX010844778.1:117124-135721 GCA_001517045.1 Pseudotsuga menziesii
AAGGCATTCTCTTTCAAGTCTCCATTCAAGAAAGCAGTCTTCACATCCATTTGATGAACTTTCCACCCTTTCTGAGCATCTAAAGAGAGTAAGGTACGGATGGTAGCCCATTTTGCTGTAGGAGAAAATGTTTCTTCATAGTCAATTCCTTCCTTCTGTGCATAGCCTTTTGCTACAAGACTCGCTTTGTGCTTGTCAAGTGATCCATCTGATTTGTATTTGTTCTTGTACACCCACTTGCAGCCAATTGGTTTGGTTCCAACTGGAGGGTCAACCAGCTTCCAAGCTCCATTCTTTATGAGTGCATCATACTCATTCTGCATAGCTTCTTTCCACTCAACTCGAGTAGAAGCTTCTTCAAAGGAAGTTGGTTCAAAGTTAGCAGATAAATTAAATTCACAATCAAATGATACATCCATGTCATCACCTGAATTATCTGCTCCTCCTCCATCTTCATGTCTTTTTGAACTTCTCGTTCCCGTCTTTCCAACTTCATCTGGATGGACACTTTCAAGTGTCTTTGTGGCCCATTTAGGAATCTTCCATGATGGTCCTGGTTGATCAGCTGGTGGTGCTTCATCATTGATTGAGAGTCTTTCAATTCTCTCAATCACATCATCCAGTTGAACCTCTTGTTCAAGTGAAGTATTAGGAACTTCTTCAAATTTCAAAGGTTGATCCAAAATAGGAATCCCCCCTTCAAGGTTTGGAATTTCATATTCATTTTCAGAATATGTCTTTGGATGAGGATAAATTTCCAAATGATGAAGCTGTCTCTCAATGCACTGGTCATTTTTATTAGTTTCAAGAAAAATGACATCTCTGGAAATAACAAATTTCTTGTTTACCTCATCATATAGATGGTATGCCTTGGAGTATTCTTCGTACCCCAGGAAAATGCATCTTCTGCTTCGAGCACCAAGATTTTTTCTTTGATCCTTTGGAATCAAGGCATAATAGGTGGAACCAAAAACTCTGAGATGCCTGACTGAAGGGAGATGGCCAAACCACATTTCATGTGGAGTCTTGTTATCAGGTGCATTTGAGGGACTTCTGTTTCTCAAATATGGTACACATTTTACTGCATCACCCCAAAACATTAGTTTTACATTCTTGAAAAACATCATTGAGCGAACCATATTCATTATGGTTCTATTCATTCTTTCTGCTACACCATTTTGTTGAGGATTGTAGGGAACTGTAGTCTGATGTGCAATTCCATGTTGATGAAGATAATCTTCAAAAGCATTTGAAGTGTATTCTTTTCCATTATCAGTACGAAGTGTACCAATTTTTTATTGTGCTTGTTTTTCTACCAATACATGAAAGTCTTTGAATGTTTGAAATGCTTCTAATTTTGTCTTTAAATAGTAAATCCAGCACATTCTTGAGTATTCATCAACAAATGTCATAAAATACTTATTCCCATTTGCAGAAGGAGTTGGCATTGGGCCACATAAATCAGAATGCACTAACTCTAATTTCCTACTTGCTTTGAAATTAGATTCATGGAATGGCAGCTTACTATGTTTCCCTAATATACATGCATCACATTTGTTCTTCTCTTTGTGAATGGCAGGAAAGCCAAATACACCATTCTTTCTCAACAAATGAAGACTGTTATAATTTAGATGACCAAATCTTGCATGCCACAATGAGCTAGATGACATATTACCTTATCCATGCTGAGAGAGGTAGGCATAGTTCTGAAATCTTGCAGATGAACCCTTGAGCTTCAGCAGCTTTCCATCTTCGTATCCAGTCATGATGACTTGGTTGTCAGAGGAATTTCTTATTTCAACAATTCCATCAAACATGTGGATGGAATGGCCTCGCTGTCAAATCTCCACCAAGGACAGCAGGCTTCTTTGCAACTATGGAAGATAGAGAACGTTCTTCAACAAGAAATCAGGGAATCCAGGCATCTTCAATCGAATGATGCCCATTCCCTTTGGTTTGAGACTTGACTTATTAGCATCTTGGTCATCTTTCTTCTGGTTGTGCTTGTCTTTGATGGAGTCCCACGAAGCCCAACACTGATCTGATGTGTGCCCAGTCTTTCCACAATGCTTGCACTGCAAATCTGATCTTTTGGTGAAGTTGTTTATGCCCCCTTTGCCTCTGAAGTTTCTTCTTCCTCTGCCTCTCTTGCTGCTTTCTCCTTTGGGATGATCTTTTCCAGAGAGAGTGGAACTAACTATTGATGACAAAGATTGCATCTTTTACAGCTGTTAGTGTAATTTACAATAATGACAAAGAGAAATAGAAAACAATAACCTTGTAGGTCTACAGTCTCTGCCAAGGTCTAAGTCTTAGCTATATGAAAGAAGCAGGTTTAAGTCTCTGCTAATTTTTACAATACAGTCCTTGTAAAATTACATATGCACTAGCTACTATAAACAATGTCTTCGACAAGCTCTATTCACTATGCAAGTCTATGTCTCTGTCATAGTATTTACATCAGTCTAAGATAGTTTTGTAGCAATACAATTTATATGGTGGTGTAAAAACATAAAAATAATAAGCTCTACAACCGTTTACAACAATATTTTTCTCAAATAGAGACTGAACACTACCACAAGCTTAAAGATGCAGAATTTAAAGTTCAACCCAGCGTAGACTTCAGATGTTATGAGAACATAGATGTTATGAGAACTGTCTACAATTTAGGTCACTGCAGCCAACAAGAGGTCTCAGCTCCCAAAAGGGAAGTCTTCATGCTCTCGTGCTCACGCTCAGGTTCACTCTTCAGCGTTTAATGTTCATGCAGTTCTGGCTTGGTCTTCACTCAGTTCTCCACGCAGCAGTCCACGCAGTTCTTCACGCAAGGTATATACACATTGTCACAGGCCTCCATGCACAGCATTCATAGCTCCACGCTCAATACAATATATATATCAGCCTCAATGCAGGCAGTGGTTCAACGTAGACAATGTCAACGTAGAGGTCACAACAACCATTTGATATGCATCTAGAATGCATCAACGAACACCATTCTTCAAGCTCCAACACAGTTCTTTACTTCAACACGCAGTCAATCTTCAACACGACTTCAATCTCCAGCACTCTCTCATGAAATCACAGCTTTGGATTTCAATTGCAAAGGGTCTCTATGCAGAAAAAATTAGGGTTTCCAGTACAGCAAAGGGGGCCCGCAAAAAATTAGGGTTTAAGACAAATCCATCTCTCCAACACATCATACAACGATCATCATTCACCAAAAACTCGCAGCAAAAATAGCTCATATAAAAAGCTCACTCTCCACGCTCTTGAATGGAGTCACTCAGTCTTCAACGGGCTGTATATCAAAATGTTGCAGCTAACGATTCCATCAAGATACAAACTGGGAATCGATTCAGTTTGTAGAGTAGCAATCAAAACATGCCCGTTTGATTTAATTAACTGGTACTTGGCTCATTAAATCACTAGAATGAAATCAAATGTTGTGGGAGATTGCTTTAATAACCAGAGCAACTGATTCAGTGCTCAACCAATCCAATATATAATGCTTTATTAAACACACAGCCATAATTCACAGAGGTACAACCACCAATACAATGCATTGAATCAGAGACACAGACGTTACCCCGAAAACCCAAATAGGAAAACCAGCATTCACGGATACTTATAATAACTCAAAAATTTATATGCACTCTCAAGCAAGATTTTGATGCATTATTACACACAGCGATTCTCCTTCACGCAGAGGCATTTTTACACAATGCCATGGCTGAGCATGCAAGAGTTATGGCTGGGACTATTACAAGGATTATCACTTCACGCAGAGGATGGATGGGGCTGAGCGGAGCGTTAGATCAGCCCTGCATGCACCAATGCATGCAATCTACAGACTGAGGAAAATGAGTGAGCAGTCTGGCAGCCAAGAGGGGCCAGGACTGAAATGTAGCAGGAAGGAGTTACGGCAGGCAGGCAGCCAAGCTCTGATACCACCTGTTAGGTATAACTCCTGATTGATTCATTACATAGCTAAAAGCATTTATTTATACATTTCATAGGACAGTTGTGTTTCACCTTCCACCCAGCCTTTTCGGCTTCCTAACTATTCAGTTTTCTTTATTTATTTACAATAATCCCTAACGGATTATATTCTAAAACTTTTGATGTATTTTTTGGGAAAAGAAATGCAAATAACAAAAATCACTTTAAAAAAAGTTCAATAAACCATAACATTTTTTATTTTTATGTATCTAGAAAGAGCTTTAAAAGATCTCAATGCAAACTATAACCCCAATACCAAACTTCCAAACACAACCGTTTAATTTTAGATCCTCTAATAAGATATTTTTAAAGATTTGAACTTAAAAAATGTAGTCGGGTTATACGAACTGTTAGATCTGAAGAAAACAAAAGCAGAAAAATGACAAAACCAAAACCAATGAAAAAAACTTCAAAAGGAAACTATAGAGCTGGAGATGGACTACCTCGGTACACCTTACAGAGCAAAACCAGGGCATCATATGTTGGTTGACACTCTTTTCTCTCTTAGAGACAACATCGGTGGTGCACTATGGCTCTGAAGAAACAACGTCGGTGGCGCTCTATGACAACAAACAAGAAGCGTCAGAAATGGGTCATAGCTTTGTCAAAGGATCCCAAGTGCTTTGATGGATCTAGGAAACCATCGGGGTACAAAGTAATACAAGTGGTTCTCCTAGTAGGACCATCGAGGACCGCAAAAAGATACATATAGAATATTCTTTGAAGTTACAATATTTCAACACAATCACATCAGGATCACTCTCCAAAAGAAGAGTGGGATCGACCAAATCTGAGATTGGTTCGACCGCTTGATCAACCAAAGGTTGAGTAGGGTGTTGAGAAACTATAGGTTGTTCAAAAATGGGATGACCATGAAACCAAATTCTTCTAACTGTTCAATAGAAGGGCATTTATAGGTAAGGTGGTCTCCCTCACAGATCTTACAAGGAAACTTGGGCTTGTGTTTTGAATGGGTAGTCTTTTCAACAGTGTCAACATGACTCGCAGTTGTTGACAGATTGTCTTCAGCATGAACTACAGAGGCTAAGAGACTGCCCCCAACATGACCTGCATAGGCTGAGAGACTGGGTCCCACATGACCTACAGAGGTTGGATGGGCACCACCAACATGAACAACAGAGGCTGAATGGTTAGGATCAACATGCTTTGCAGCAGTTGACTATGTGCCCCCAGCATGAACTTCAGAGGCTAGGTGGATGGATCCAACATGACTTGCATAAGTTGGATGGGGAGGTTCAACTTGAACATCAAAGGTTGAACAGGTGCCCTCAGCATGTGTTGGTTTCTTAGGGCAGACCCGAGTTCTTATACTTTTATTTACCAACCAACAAAGAGACCCACAGTGTTGGCCCTTTCGGCAACAACCTGCGAACAGGTTGCAGTCTCACCCAAAACAGCTATGGGGTGCCGCAGAATCAAGTTTCTGCAGGCAAAAGAGGGATATTACTGTACCTTTATCCTTAACAAAGTATACTTATACAATACAGAGCTTCGACATTCACTTAAATAGCTTCGTAGTTTATATAAACAAACAGTCACTTGCTTAACCCTTAACTGGGAATTCACAGTGAAGTTAATACTTAACAATATATCTTACTTATCATTCACCTACTTATCAAATGCATAAAACATAATAGCACAAAACAAAAAGGAACCACCACAACATAGGATATACATGGTTCACCCCCAGTGTAGGGGCTACGTCCACAGAACTGTGTTTATATTCAACTCTTTACAAACAACATAGTTTTGATCTGTGCACTCAGCTGCAGATCTCTGCGCACTTAGTTGCAGATCTTCTCAACAACCCAAAACTGCTCACTAAGCTACAGATCCTTTCTTCCAAAACCCTCTGTGCACTCAGCTGCAGAGGTTGTCCACTCACACAGCTGATACTTAACCCTAAACTCAAAAATAGGCCTTAGCTTCTTCGCATCAAATTATCATCATATAAAGACCTTCAAAAAATCCTTTTTCTCCTTTACATAAGTACCTATTTATACTAGTGCACTATTACAATACCATGTGTTTAAACCATGGGTGTAAAAACCATGAGTTTAAACCATGGGTTATTTACAACAAGAGGGGGTTCGACCCAACCCCGACACCCCTAAGACTATTTTGGACCGCAACTCCGCTTACAAGCTTCGCACCAAAATCGCGGAGTTGCCAAAATTAAGGACCTTCAAGGTCTGCACCCCAACAGGCCCCTAAGACTCACCAGTATCCCATCCTAGGACACTCTGATTCTTTTTTGGTGGGAGAATCTTGTTGGTGAAGATAGTGAACTGCTTGTTGAGGCTACGCATGATATCTTCAGCTGCTTGCTTCTTCTCCACTATCTCCTGCAATGCTGCTGCAAATGCTTCGCTAGTATTTTCCTGTGCGAATGCATCATAGTCCTTTAAGACTTTGAGCTGGTTGTCCGCAGCAGTGCTCAACTCCAAGGCCTCGCTAATGAGAGGCTACACAGAGCTCACTAACAGTGCTTCTTTCCTTCTGCAGGCCTCAATTTCTTGCTGGAGCTCATTGCTATGCTTTACCTTAAGCATCTTCTGCATAGGCGGCAATGTCTTGATTTCAGCTTTGACTGTGTCCAGCTCTGTCTGTCGCTACTTGATGGTTTCTTGCAGCTTTTCTACTTCTGGGTTGTCCTGCAAGTTCACCCAGGCCTCGACACTTTCATCTAGCAGCTTTGATGCACTGCTCACAAGATCTGAGATCTTCGTTGCTAAGGCTTGAATATCTCTACGGCGCTGCTCCCTGATCTCTAGTGGACTCTCAGGAATGATGCGAAGTTGAAGCTCCACAATCTGGGCCTCATGCTCTACTTTCATCTTCTCTATCAAGCTTCAATACTGTTTTGCATAGTCTTTCAGCTTGTCTATTCTTTGCTCCGGTTCTTCTTCAGCCTATATGTCGAAGTCAGGGAGACTTTGACACGCCTCATCCAATACTCATGCCAATGTAGCCTGCTTGTTTTCTGCTTCCTTCTTCTTCTGTTCAGCTTCTTCCAATTGCGTTGCGAGACTCTCACTCTGCTTCATGGAATTTTCCAACTGCTTGTGTGAGTAGCTGTCACATTCTTGGATCTTGTTCACGATTTCCAACTGACAAAGATGCAGCTCTGGCACAGACAACTTGGCATAGTCTATCTCAACTGTCATACTCATCTGCGATCGAGAGGCTGAGTCAATTATTATCAGGGCTGCACTTGGTACTTGTCCTCTATTGTTTCTGGATAGCCATTGCCTCGTATCTGGCTGTGCACCTACTAGGGCACTGCTTGCTACTGCGCCAGTCGCTGATCTTTCTGCTAACTCCTTGAGTTCTGTAATTCGTTGCACTACGCCAGCGAGCGCATCAAGGTGCATAGCTGTAAACTCTGACCATTTGCTGGTTAAGACTTTTGTGGACTTTGTCAGATCCTGATTAAGCTCTTCCATCATCAAAGTGGGCTCTTCGATGATGTTCTTTCCCTTTGACGCCTTAGATTTCTTTCTGGGTGAAGGCTTTGTAACTTCCTCCACTTCTGGAGACTTGCGCTTATCTGGGCGATTGGGGTCTGAGATTGTCTTTACTGATTCTTCTTCTTCATCATCAGCTCCATCATCACCACCATGGTCATCTCCACTCTACTGCGACTCATCTTATTCTTCGCTTTCTTCTAGTGGGTCACTCTACGGTGCCTGACTAGGACCTGCATCCATATCTGTCACTGGGGGGATTGGTATGTTGGGCCTTGTTCCCGCGTCCTTCATCAATTCATCTGGCCACTACTGAACTACTGCGAGGATGTCTTCCTGGGTCACCACGTATGGAAACTTCAACCATTTATGCTTGTTATCCACGCAGGCCTGGATGAAGACATGATGAATGTCAGCCCTGAAATTGGCCACTCCCGCATACTGAGAAAATAGCTCATTACTGAGCCGCGGTGTTTTTAGGATCTCATAGGAAATGTTCATGGTGTAAAAGGCAAACACGTAGTTCGTCATCTGCTGCAATGCCTTATCCTATGAGACCCAAAGAGATGCATACCTTCCTGCGCCAAGCATATCCAGAGGCACATCAACAAACTGTGCCTCAGTGGGCTCTCTCCATCCTACCAGTGCAATAAGCACTAGAAACCATGAGTAATGAAAGGGTCTACCTTTCTCCTGCGCATCACAGACATCTTCGAGGAACTCCTTAGCAATGTACGCTGCCCAATTGTAACTGTAGCCTTCGGCATAGTTCGCAGCAATACTGACAATGGGGGCAGGTACTTCATTGGGTCTGCACTTCTGCATTAGTTTGCATGCTAGGAGCTCTGCATCAAAGCGAATGTTTTGGTGCCAGATTGTCGAGGTTTGATACCCTCGCTTTCCTTTCGTCAGGCTGAAGCAGTCCTTCATGTGCTGCGCCAGCTTCTTGTCTTCGTGCTTTTCGACGAACTCAATGCCAGGATCAGGCCCTTCCTTCGGCAAGCCTGTGATCTTATGAATGAGCTCTCCATCAATGGCAACGCGCTGGCTTCCTATCCATAGGTGCTGATCATGCACCAATGCCTATAGCTACTTGACCACTATGGTAACTTGCATACTGTGACCAAAGTGGGGGACATTTAACATCTTCAACAAGCCAGCTTGCTCCAAGCCAGCAGCCCACTTCTCCACTTCCAGTAGCATTGTACTGGTCTTCGGATAATGGACAGAGTGCAGGTATTTCCCAGGTACGAACTGTGAAAATTTCCCACGATCATTCGTATCATGGTCTGCGTACTTGAGCCGGTCTATTTTCCCTGTCATTGTTTCGACCAACTGCACACCCTGTGGCAGCGAAGGGGTGCGTAATGTGAACTTGGCTATCCGCCGAGGTGGCTAAAATCCTGGTCTAATGGGTGGAAGATATGGTGGATGCTGCGGTGCAACGTTCTCATCCTTACCAACATCTTTGAATTCTCCAGGAGGATTCATCACAGGATCCTCTGGTGTTTTTCCTGATGGCTTGTTCCTTTCTTTGTTCCGCTTAGAACGAACTTCTTCCTTATATTTCTTTCTGGTTGATTGTGTGTGCATTGGCTGACTCAGCGCTAGGGAAGTTTCTTCATGAGGTGCAGATGCAGGTGGATTTCTCATAAGGTTCTACAGACCCCTCTCTCTGAATTCTCTTAACAATTCCTGGACTTCGCGATCAGCTGACATCGACTCAACTCAAGAAAAATGCGTAATGCGATATTCGTAGGTCTGGGTGTCTTCTTATAGAATCCAATAGCCAAATATGCCATAACTGTGCATTAAAGACACCAAATCTGATAGAGGAGCTATAGATCTTGTCCAAATGGTGCTAGATTTCCCAAAATGTCATCATTATAGGCAGTTAATACAATTAACATACCGGCGCCGCCAAATCTAATTTTTTCCAATGGTCACATTTTAAGCTTTGACACACCTTTCATCTTCGACATGACCACTAACTTCAGCTTCACCACACTAAGGGCCTTCGACACCATATTGACCTTCGACCCACAACAGAATTTCTTCCACAACCTTCTACACTTCCAACAATCTGCCACACCTTCTCTGAGAGCAACTTCATTATAGTCTAGTACCCAATTTCAACTGTTCTTAGTACTTAGACTATTCTTCTTGCTATTACTTTGGGTCAGGGGGTACAAGCTTGTCCCTGTACTTCTTTAATCTACTTCCATTCACCATGGAGGGAAAAATTTCTCCATTCAATTTAGCTAACTGAATTGCGACACATTGGTAACTTTCTGAACTATGTAAGGTCCTTTCCAATGTGTCTTGAACTTAACTGGGAACTTCATGAATTTACTGTCGTACAAGAGCACAAGATCACCATTCTGGAAATGCTTCTTCTTAATGTGTCTATCATGCCATGCTTTTTCTCTAGCTTTCTATACTTGCTGCTGGAAACTTGCAATGAATCTGTCTTCTTCTAGTTCCAGTATCCTCGCCATTCTTTCATTTAACATAGCTGGATTATCCATCCCTGTGAAGGAAGATATTCTGAGGCTAGGAACAATGTATTCCATGGGAATAACTGCTTCTTTTCCATATACCAGCCTAAAAGGTGTATGGCCTGTCAACTTCTTACAAGTGGTTCTATAAGCCCATAGTACTGCTGGAATTCTAAGATCCCAATCATTTCTGTTGACATTGCAAACCTTCGTCAGAGCGTGCTCAAGAATATTTTTAAAGGCTTCGATGGTTCCATTTTCTTGAGGATGGTAGGTAGTACTCTTCTGATGATATGCTTGAAATTATTAGGTCAATGCTTCAATAGTCTTATTCAGAAAATGTGATCCTTGATCACTCATGAGAATTCTAGGACATCCAAACCTTGACAAAATATTATCAAATATGAACTTCGTAGCTGTAGAAGTGCTACAGTCCTTGATTGGTTGAGCTTCGGCCCAACAAGTAAGGTAATTAGTTGCTGTAATAATGTATCTTGCTCCAGATTTCTTTGCAGGGGGATTGATTGGTCCAACGAAATCAATAGACCACTTGTCAAATGCTTGTAAAGTTACCTGTGGAACCAGAGGCATCTCATCCCTCCTGGATGGTTTTCCTGTCCTCTGACAGATATTGCAGCTATGGCAATACTCTCTTGCATCCTTATGAATCGTAGGCCACCACAATCCATCTTTCAAAATTTTCTGTGTCGTATATTTTCCTGCATAATGACCTCCTGCCGCTCCAGAATGGGCCTCAGCCAAAATCAATGGTTTTTCATACTCCAAGACACCTCTGCGTAGTATTTCATCTGGTACCATCTTATATAGCTATCCTACTATCAAGGTAAAGTCAGCTGCTTCTTCTGCTGTGTTATCATCTCAGAGGGTGCAAACCCTGTAGACAAGTATTGAACAATATCCTGAAAATAGTCATCAACCATCTGGATGGAAAACAACTGGGCATCAGGAAGACCTTCATCCAAACTAGGGGGTTCTTCTCCTGACTCAAGCCTCAACAAGTGGTCAGGCCCTAGGTTAAGTCTTCCTGGCTTAACTATGATCTCAAAGTCATACTCCTGAAACAAAATCAGCCATCTGCATATCCTTCCACCTAACATAGGCTTGTTAACCAAATACTTCATAGCAGAATGGTCAGTGAACATCTTAAAATGAGATCCTAACAAATAATGTCGAAACTTCTGCAAGGCATAAACCATAGCTAGACCTTCTCGTTCTGTCGTAGTATAATTCTTTTCTACTGTGGACAATTTTCTACTTGCAAAAGCAATAGGGTGATCAATATTACCTTCACCTGACTGAGCCAATACTACACCTAAAGAAATGGAGGATGCATCGAAATGAACATGAAACTCCTTATTCCAGTCAGGGAATGCTAATATAAGGGCAGTTACCATCTTTTCTTTCAAAATATCCAAGCTTTCCTGACATTCAGGTGTCCATTCAAACTTAATATCTTTCTTCAATTTCTTTTCCATAGGAGCTGTAATCTGAGCATATCCTTTAATGAATTTCCTGTAATATCCAGTATGACCAAGCGTAGTGCGAAGTTGTTTAACAGACTTCGGAGGTGGTAAGTTCACAATAATGGCTATCTTTGCAGGATCCACCATCAATCCTTGCTTGCATACAATGCGACCTAGAAAAATTCCAAAAGGTGCACAAAAGATACACTTCTTCAGGTTCAATGAAATCTGATGCTGTCTACACTTGTCCAGCATAAGTCTTAAACTGGCTATATGATCTTTCAATAAACCAAATATTGTCCAATCATCAAAATAAAATTCCAAGAACTTATGAATAAATTCCTTAAATACAGATATGACTACTTTGGAAAACATAGCAGGTACATTCTTCAATCCAAAGGGCATAACAGTATACTGAAAAGATCCCATTTATGTAGCGAAGGTTGTTTTATGTCGTCCTCTGGAGCAATTCTGATTTGATGGTAACCTAAAAATCCATCAGTGAAAGAATACACTTCTTAACCTCCGACATTGTCTAAAACTTCATTTGTAAAGGGAGTAGGAAAAGGATCATGTAAGCAGGCATCATTCAACTTCCTCAGATCAACACAGATTCTGATTTCTCCCTTGGTCTTCTTTTCTTGTACCACCATAGGGATGACCCATTCGGACTCTTTGACAGGCTCAATGATTCCTACAGTGGGCATCTTATCTAGATCCATCCTGAATTTTTCTTTATACTTAGGATTCAACCTATAAGGGTGCTGCTTCACAGGCTTCGGATCAGTTTTCAAAGGTATTTTTATCACTCCTATATCACAAAGGATACCTTTCATTTCTGAGAACTTCGTCAAAAATAAGTCCTGATACTCATGGAGGAGTTCAGTCACTTTGCTTACCATTTCTTCGTCCCAATAATCTCCAATGGTAGCGTACTTAGGCATTTCTTCTGATCCAATGTTTACTTTCCTTGTCTTCAAGGGCTGAGTTACTTCAGGCGATTCGACTGCTGGTCCATGTACTTCACAATGTCCTTCTGACTCAGGAATATTAATGTTGCGAGGGTCATCGTCTTCATCAATGGTGAGGTTATAACATTCTACTGCATTAGCTTCTTGTTCCTTCCAATCAGGTTGGTGCTCGGCTATTTCTTTATCATCAAACGCCGTAGTATGGATCACCCTAATAGCTGCGTCCAATGCAGGGCAATCCTCATTAATAGAAAATGTGAGCACAAAACTATCGATAAGTCTGACCCAACTCAATGTACCATGGAAAAGATCCACCTCCACATACCAATTCTTTGCTATAGGTTCTAGAGTGTGTACAAACCTATGTACCCATTCTTCACAAGGTACATGCTTCCATGCTTCATAACACTGCTCCAAATGTTCCTGAGGGCTAGTCTTACCATTAAATCTACTTCGCACCTCCTAAGGTTGATTCATGAATCTCAAGCGAAGAAACTTTTGGCAAGATCTCCAACTATTAATATACTTTTTATGACCATTCCACCATTTAGCAGCTACGGCTCTGAATACTGAATCTAGAGTCTCCATTTTCTGTGAATCTGGTACTTGCTCTGAGAATTGTACAATAAAATCTTCTGGGTCTGTCAAGCCATCAAAAGTAGGTAAGATCTTTGGCTGTGAGCCAACCCATTTGATAGACTTAGTAATTCTTGCACATCGATGTCCATGCAGCTCATAAAGTCTATTCTGCCAATTCTCTACGCCTTTGTCTGAATCAGTCATGCAAGAACTGTCACACTGCCAATCCATTATACCTACAGTAGTAGGGTTAACATAGTCTTCTTCTTTAGCTGTGATGTTATAGATATGATCCAAAACATCCTGATCTTCGTCTCTGACTGGCTCTATATACCTTTCTCCTTGAAAAGGGTCCAACAGAACTATGACTCTCAAGCCTTTTCCTTCAAAAGTCATCTGTCTGTTCTTAAGGTTGATTACTGCATCATTGTCTATTGCCCATTTAATTCCTAGCAATGCTGGATAGGGGTTTCTATCATCAATTATTTCAATGACTTCAAAATATGCTAAGGTACTGACTCCATCAATGTCCATTGGTACACTAGGGAATCTTCCCAAGGGCACAATCTTCTGCTGATTAGCTAATATCAGCTGTATAGGGGACCATTCAAGCATAGGTCTTCCCATTTGTTCCCATGTCTGCCTAGTTAGGACATTCAATTCTGATCCCAGATATAAAATGATATCAGTCATGTCATAATCTCCTATCTGAGCATGCAATCTCATTTCTCTTCCAGTCCCTCTAACTCTATCAACAGTTTTTCCTCTATCAGAGCTTCCCTGAGGTTCACAAGACTGAATAATTTTCTATAACTCATTCAAAGCATTCTGATTTCTTAATAGCTTCATACAACTCTGTAAAAATGATGTTAGTGTACTTACTTGATTCGGTGAAGCTTCTTGAAACTGTAGCTACTGTTGATGCTGTTGCATAGTTGCTACTGATGTTCTTGGATCAGCAAAGTCTTTTTTAGCTTCCATAAATGTTCCTTTTTCTCTTCCAACATCGAAGATAGGAATTTTTTATGGGGTCTTGCGGACCTAAGCCTTGTCAGGCTATTTCTCCTTATTCTGCACTTGCATCGTAGCTCCACTCCTTGTAACAACGTTAATGGCTGGGACAGGTCTTTTCTCTACAGCAATCATCTGAACATTCTGAGTAGGAGCGCCATTTCTTTCTTGTATCTTGGCTATCAACTGTGGGCATTGCTCAATCACATGATCGACTGCTCTGCAATATCGACATGTCGTATTTGGGTTCTAACAATCTCTAGATACATGTCCTGCCTGATTACAGTTATAGAAAATAACCTGGCCGTGACCTCTTCCAGGCATACCACCACGACCACGACCTCTGAAATTACCTCGACCTGATGTACTACCATGGTAACCATATCCATCATTGCCTTGTGCATCGGGTTGTACCCTATAAGCATCATAGGTTCGCTCTCTCATGAGGTCAAATCTGTGACATTCGTCTTCATTGTGTCCAATTGACTTATAGAACTTGCAGTAGGGATTCTTAGGCACTTGAACATATCTCTGCAGTAGGTAGCAATATTCAGGTCGATGCTGGCCAGTTGTTCTACAGATCTCACAATATAGGACATTAGGATTAAACGGGTTCGGTGCACCAGTATTCAAATAATTTCTTAATGCAGGACACTGTTCTTTGTCATGACCTTCTATATTACATCGTGTACACCAAACCTATTCGCGAGTAGCTTTCCCTTTTTTCATGTCGTGAAGCTCCAAAGCCATTTCTGCTAACTGTGCTTGTATTTGAGCTATTCCATAATTATCTCCAACAGGAGCGGTTTCAAGTTTCATAGCAATTTCCAACGCCTCTTGCTGATCAGCAACCTTCTGTTGCATAAGTGGAGTCCTGATATGAGGCAATAGTGCTGCAATGAACCATTCTTTATGTTGTTCTGGTCCAATAGTGAAACTAACTTGATCCAACAGAACCTTGAACCTCTGATCAAAGTCCCATACTGATTCACCTCACTTCTACTGAATTTATTTTAGTTCAGTTATAGACTGTGATTCTAATTTAGGCTTCTTGAATTCTTTGATCATTGCTTTTTTAATATTAGCCAAGACATAGTTCTAAGTACTGGAAAACTTCATAAACCAGGTCAAATCTCGGTCTCTGAAAGAGGTGACCAGCTGCACTGTTCTTGTATTTTGATCCATAATATTCTTAGCAGTCCAAACAACTTCGCATAAGAACCAAAACTGCTCTGGATCCTCTGATCCAGTTCCTTTAAAAATTGGGAGCTTGATATCATCATTCATATGGGCCATATTGAATCGAGGGGGGGGGAGGGGGAGGAGGAAAACTGGTAACAGGGGGGTGGGACTTACTGAGGTAGATTGACCTGTGATAGGACTACTCGGGCTAGGGTTACTTTCAGACTGCGAAGGGTTCTCGGGGAGAATAGATCTGCGCTGTGGAGTTATAGGAGGGTTTCTAACAAAAGGGGTTTCTTCAGATTCAGACTCTTATGGGTTTAAAGAGGTATAATCGGTATTCTTTCCTAGGGTAAAGGATCCAAAAGTTGTCTTGTATCTTTTACCGTTGCGAAGCAAACCACTTTGCTCGTCGAATTCACTTTCGCTTTCAAACATAGGTTAGTAGCAATAAATCTATCAATCTGATTCGATAAGCAATATGCGTTTCTCAGCCAAGAGCATTTTAATTTTCAGACTTAATGAATTCAGGTACTTACCCCTTGGTCCTTTGAAAAACTGTCTTTCTGCTTCGCTGAAAGAAGTATGTGTGTCGATGTCGAACTCTGTCACAAATGCTTCAAGGGTTCACGTTGTCCAGAAGTCAATAGCTCTAGATACCGCATTGTTCACTCTTTTCAACAGCTTAATTCTTTCTAGGGGCCAGGCAAGAGACTGATCTTCTTGGAAGTTTGTCCTTGTTTCTGTCAACCTAGATAACCACTGGTGCAATTCTATGTGGATACTACCAAAGAAAATTTCATAAATATTAGAAAAAACGTACCTTTGCAAGAATTCGTCTGAGCTATAATGAGGATCCTTATTTTCTTGTTCAGCAAATTTCAGATAGGTATCCTCAATCCAGTCACTGATTTCTTTTACTGAGGGCCTCCAAAACATGTCCCTTGAGGTACGACGTAGATCCCTCTTGAAGCAGATACTGGTTCAACCAACAACGGAACCAATTTGTTGGTTGCTTAGGGTAGACCCGGGTTCTTATACTTTTATTTACCAACCAACAAAGAGACCCACAATGTTGACCCTTTCGGCAACAACCTGCGAACAGGTTGCAGTCTCACCCGAAACAGCTATGGGGTGCCGTAGAATTAGGTTTCTGCAGGCAAAAGAGGGATATTACTGTACCTTTAGCCTTAACAAAGTATACTTATACAATACAGAGCTTCGACATTCACTTAAATAGCTTCGTAGTTTATATAAACAAACAGTCACTTGCTTAACCCTTAACTGGGAATTCACAGCAAAGTTAATACTTAACAATATATCTTACTTATCATTCACCTACTTATCAAATGCATAAAACATAACATAACAAAACAAAAAGGAACCACCACAACACAGGATATATGTGGTTCACCCTTAGTGTAGGGGCTACGTTCACAGAACTACGTTTATATTCAACTCTTTACAAACAACACAGTTCTGATCTGTGCACTCAGCTGCAAATCTCTACGCACTCAGCTGTAGATCTTCTCAACAACCCAAAACTGCGCACTAAGCTGCAGATCGTTTCTTCCAAAACCCTCTATGTACTCAGCTGCAGAGGTCGTCCACACACACAGCTGGGACTTATCCTTAACAAAAACCTCTGTGCACTCAGCTGCAGAGGTCGTCCATGCACACAGCTAGGACTTAACCCTAAACTCAAAAATAGTCCTTAGCTTCTTCGCATCAAATTATCATCATATAAAGACCTTCGAAAAAGCCTTTTTCTCCTTTACATAAGTGCCTATTTATATTAGTGCACTATTACAATACCATGTGTTTAAACCATGGGCTTAAAAACCATGATTTTAAACCATGGGTTATTTACAACAAGAGGGGGTTCGACCCAACCCCGACACCCCTAAGACTATTTTGGACCGCAACTCTGCTTACAAGCTTCGCACCAAAATCGCGGAGTTTCCAAAATTAAGGACCTTCAAGGCCTGCGCCCCAACAGCATGAACTGCAGAGGCTGGGTGGTGAGGTTCAACTTGACTTGCAGAGGTTGAACAGGTGCCACCTTTCTTATGTTCCTTCTTCCTATTCCTCCTTCTTTTACTCCTTTTAGACTGTCGGTTACTAGTATCAGTACTTTCACTGCATGAGGTAGAAGGAGGAGGAGAATCAACTACAGGTGAAGGGGAAGTAGTGTTTTGATGCCCTTGATATAAGGAGCTTACTTGAGAAGCATCAGGAGCATTTAGGCCAGTTGGAGTGGAAAAAAACCACACCGGTAGCCCTAGGGTGAATCCAGGAAGATTCAGGGTGGCCATCAAAGGAACACCACCATTCCCTGTGAGAGGAATAGTACAAGGAGTTCCCAACATGGGGATCTATTGGTTGGTGTTCAAAGGGGTGTTAGCGATATTTTCAAACTAGGAGACAAAGTCTGAGGTTGAAAGGAAACCAAAATTACAAAGCACACACCTAAAGGCACACTAAGTATAGTCAAACCACACAACACTCACTAAAAATCCTAAAGCCAAACAGACAAATAGGTATAAGATATGATTTCCAAAAGAAAGCTGATAGACAGTTACTTGGTATCCCTGTAGATGTTCTTAGGCACAAGTGGAGGAATCACCCACCACCCTCCCACACCTTCTACCAGGGTTACCTTCCAAGCCCATCCAAGGTCAACCAGAAATAGTCTTCTGGTGTACCTGTGTATGAACCCTAGATGTCAAAGAGACTAAAGGCTACCTTCACTATATTGATAGTATGGGGGGACAATCGCAAGCCTGGTTCGTACACATGGGCAGGGTAGAAAATCCCGAAACCTTGTCTAAGACAGAATCCCCAGATGCACAAAGACCTTGGTCTATGCTTTGACAAGGAATCAAAGGGGTATCTCCTTAGTCCAATGTCTCCACACGGCCTCGTGCTTGACTCCCGTTTGAGAGGAGCTTCCCAAATACAATCAGCATAGAAAAGGGTTTACCTAGTGATTGGCCCTCTAAGTTTGAAATTTTAAACACTTGTGGGGAGTTTAAACTCCCTATCCCACAAGTCTGTTATAGCGGATTTCACCACACTAGGTGAATCACACATTGTATGGCCTCCCCCTATCCCGCTGCAGACTCATTATTCCCTATGGACCATTTATTGTCTTTTGATGTATCATTGACCATCCCTAAAAACATTAGAAAAATGATATACGCGGAATTTTCCCCGATAACCGCGTACATATGCGGATATTCCCTCTATAGTCGCATACATCGGGATGTGTGCATAATCCAAAACCGTTGGACCGTTCCTTGCCTTGAATCCGACTCATATGACTCCTGGCCTTCCATATGCCTTGAGATCGCACGGATTCGACCTTTCAGTATCACTTTGGAAA
>LPNX010844778.1:137055-148653 GCA_001517045.1 Pseudotsuga menziesii
GTTATTCTGCATGTGTCCCGGCCAGGTTGGGGTTGGACAACATAGTCGCTATACGCATTGAAGCTGAGGGCCACAATAATTGGTTTCGAACCTCCGCTTGTGGTGACAAGGGCCTCTCAAGCCTCTCCTAGGCGAGACATACCGGCCACATTCGGGAGCTCACTTATCCAGCCCTTGTTTTCTTGCTTTTGGCTTTAGATTTGATAGTGATTGCTCTGTGTACGCTAGTTGGCCTAGGGTTGACGTAAATAGAGAGTCTTTGATTTTTGTTGAGTCATTGTGGAGTCGGGTGCGGTTCCGCGCCGTTCTCGTCGGTTAGCAGGACTTCCGCCTTCCACTTCTCCTCCTCCTTTGGGAGAGGGGCCTAGTTGGTCCAGGCAGACTGTGTCACACATTGATTCACACACCATGGAGGATCATTCAGAGATTATTCCTGACCCACCTTCTCCTATTCGTATTGACGATGGGGAACTTACTCCTACATATGATCCCTCACCTGACCTAGCCGATATTGGTCCCGTTATTTCCCAAATAGGATCTTTACATGATAGACCTACTTTTACTAGGCCAGATTCCCCATTGACTAGATACCGGTATGGAATGCTGGAAGATGCCGAGACTCACTTTGACCCTCCTAGCACCAGCTATGGTGGTTATGTTTCCACTGGTTTTCCTATGCACGATTTGACATTTCATGTTGAATCCGATTTTGATCCTAACACTATACCTAGGGCATTCCCATGCCTTACCTTGCGGAGAGGTTTGGGAGTACTAGTCACATTGCACCTTCCATCCCAGCGGTGGAAGCTCCATCTTATGTACCTTCTAGGTCTAGAGTTAGTGATCCCATTGCGATACCAGGTTCTAGACGAGTGACGATAGGAACTAGCACATATCTTCTTACAGAGATTCCTTCGTCCTCGCTTCCGAGTTCTTCGAATGCGAATCCTCCACCTTACTCTCGTGGTCCTTCGAGTCGTCATGTAGCTACCAGTCAGATCCGTACTGCGATTACTAGACCAGTTGTGTCTCAAGTCTACATACCACCTGTTGTTTCGGGGGGTTATGTTCATGTTTCTAGAGGTCAAGTTTCTACTTCTTCGACATATATCCCTAATTCCGGTATGTATATCCCTACTTCCAGAATGTATATTCCTACCTATGGAGTGTCTCATGGGCCATCGCAGCCGATGACCTATGGACCCTACTATGGGGCACAGTATGGACAGGTCTCTCAACCTTATGGAGGAGGGTATTCACAACCTGCTTACTCTCCCAACTATGGCTTTGTAGCTCCTACTAGTCAAGGTCCACCTCATTATGCGACTTCAATGCCACCCTATACGGGTCATACAGGAGGAGGTCACTATGGCCAAGGTCATGGTTGTAATCAATCCTATGTGAACCAGGGAGCGGTCCCTAAACCTCATCATGCTAAGCTCCCTTTCCTCGCAACACTCAATTTTACTGACTTATCAAGACTTACGAACGATCCTGTGGCTCATGACCCGGCTTGGCTAGCTGTCCCTACCAAGCTTCCTTCGGACATACCTAAGTTCGAAGGCAAACCAGGAGAGGATCCGAGTGAACACGTTACGACATTCCACCTATGGTGCTCTTCCAATTCATTGCATCAGGACTCAGTCCGCTTGAGACTATTTCAACGCACCCTTACAGGGCCTGCGGCGAAATGGTACATAGAGTTACCTAGGGGTGCCTTTACTTTGTTCGATGATCTTGCGATGAATTTCCTTAATCACTTCCAACTACCAGTACGATATGATGTCGGTACCGAACTCTTGTCGACATTTCGGCAAGATAAAGCCACCCATATTTCTGATCATATTCAGGAGTGGCGTAGACGGAAGAGATTAATCAAAGCCTTTATACCGCCGAAATTCCTCCTTGAGTGGTTCCTCAAATCATTATTACCATATATCACGAAGGATGTCTCCACATCCGGAGTGCAAAATGAGGAACAAGCCATCTTTAGGGCGCAGGAACTAGACTTGATCTATGCTCAGTCTTGTTTGTTATATGAGATTATACCTAATGCCCCTCGTTCTAGTTTCGATCCCAAGGTCAAACCTGGACCACATGTCGATGGCATTGTGGGTAGTGCAAGTAAGAAGCCTGCAGGTTCGGTTGTGAAACAAGTTTCTCAATTGTCAATCAACCAATCTACCTCGGGACAAGCTACGGCTTCGTCTCAGCCCACCCAAACGACGAATGTACTTGCTGTGCAATCGTCCGACCAGAAAGGTAACCAGTAACCTGGACGGAATAGAAAAAAGGGTAAAAACAATAATAAGAAGGGTGGGAATAAAAATGAGAATGCCAACAATAATGACAAGAACAATAAAAATGCTGGGGGGGACAAGCAGAATAAGCTTAAGGTTAAGTTTCCTTGCAAGATTTGTAAGGACGATCACCTCACTTACTTGTGCCCTAGGATGGATGAAGCTTCGAAGTTCATAGCACAGGGCCCAGCTGTGTTAACAAACCCTTTACCGCATAACCAAAATATGAACTCGAAGTCCCATGATCAATCTAGTGATGATGATCCACCTTAAACTAGTGGTCGTGGGTGCATTAATATGGTCCGTGCCGCGAAAGTTGTGACGCGTGCGAAAGATTATTCTTCGTCACAACCCAGCCCAGGTAAAGAACCTGATCCACCAGGAACTCCTTTGCATATTGAAAAACCTACGGACAAACCTGAAGCTGCACCTCGCATTCCTAAGGGGGTACTTAAGTGTTCGGGGCATAATCCAAATTCCCGAGCCACCCAAAACTATTCAGTTGTCGAGGACTTGGGTCATACTCCTTGTGCGATGTCTGCATTGGAGGTGCTTCAGAGTTGTCCGTCGCAAAGGAAGGCTTTGCTTTCCGCTCTTGGTGTGAATGGTGATGATTCTTCCTCAGTGATCAAGTTTGAAACCGCAGGACATCAGGCTCGCTTGCCCTACTATGTGTCCCTTTTGGTGCATGTAGAATGTCTTAATATGATCGTCAAGCGTACTGTGATTGACGAGGGCGCTACTGCTTCTGTGATGTCTTTGTCTTGTTGGAAGGGTCTTGGTTCTCCTGAGTTGTCAAAGTCTACGACCATGTTAACTGCTTTCGATGGGAGATCGTTTAGGCCGCACGGTATCCTTCCTTCTCTTAAAGTCCGTTTGGGGGGGAAGACCGTTGCGATAGAGGTCGAGGTGGTTGATGCACCCCTTGACTACAATCTCTTACTGGGAAGGAATTGGATGTATAGTATGCAAGCCGTTGCATCTTCCGTATTTCGCGTTGTATGCTTTCCTCATAATGGGAAGATTGTGACGATTGATCAGATGTCATTCAAGAATCCGTTTGTTAGTGCATCTTCGGAAGCTTCGGTTCCGAAAGTTGAACATTCCCAGCCGGCAACTGGGAGTGTCGGTGTAGGTATGTATCCTTCCCTTATGGGAACCTTTAGTTGTCCTGCACCTGTCCTCATGATAGGAGCTAGTTTCAATGGTGCTTCCACGTCCACAAGATCGGTGCCTTTTCGCACAAGTCATATGGGAGATCCTTGGATTCTTCCTTCACCGAGTTCTTCGAGTGATGCCATTGAAATGAGTGTGCCGTTTCCTACATCCATGATTGCTTACCAAGATAATCTTCAATCTGCTGTAGAGCCTTGTTCTTCTTCTTCACGGATGGAGGAAGAAGACCCCTATGTGCTACCTGCATGGGCAGTACAGTCTTCTCATTCCCACGATTTCCTTGATACGGTTTTCCCTTCAGATGAAGCGATCATCGAGGCTATGTCGGGAGTTGAGCCACCTTGGGAGGAACCCCATCATAGATCATATTTCCTTCTAGAGCTTGATTTGTTGGAGCATGAGGATTATAGGGAGATTCTTAGACAGAAAGCTGGTAGGCCCATGATTCCATTAAGCTCTCCTGGTCAGATGGCTGATGGAAACATGGCGAACATATCATCAACTATGCCTATCAACATTTCTCGCAACCCTGGTACGGTTGAGAATGTGTACATTGGGGCATATTGTTCCCAAGATGAGATTCGTGAGTATACCGAGCTATTCAAGGAATTCCGTGATGTTTTTGCTTGGTCTTACGTTGAGATGCCAGGGATTGACCCTCAGATTGTCGAACACGAGATTAAAACTTACCCCAACGCGAAGCCTGTTCGACAGCGTTTACGCGCGGTAAATCCTAGGAAAGCACCCGCCATAAAGGCAGAGATAGAGAAACTATTGAAAGCGGGTTTCATCTATCCCGTTCCCTTGACGGAGTGGGTTTCAAATCCCATTCCGGTAGATAAGAAGCAAGGAGCGATCCGTATAGGCACTGATTTCCGTGATTTAAATCGTGCCTGTCCTAAGGATAACTTCCCCACACCGTTTATTGATCAGATTTTGGATGAGTGTGCAGGTAGCGAGGTGTTCTCCTTTATGGACGGTTTTTCCGGATATAATCAGATTCAAATTAAACCTGAGGACCAACATAAGACCGCATTTATTTGTCCTTGGGGAACATTTGCGTATTGGAAAATGCCTTTCGGCCTTAAGAACGCCGGAGCTACTTTTCAGCGGGCGATGACCTTGATTTTCCATGATCTCAAGTCCATTATCGAAGTATTTTTGGATGACCTCGCTGCTCATTCTCGTATAAGGATGCGTCATTCTTATCACTTGAGATTGGTGTTCGAAAGATGCCGGCACTATGCTGTTAGATTAAACCCTCATAAGTGCATCTTTTGTGTGAAATCAGGTCGTTTATTAGGATTTATCGTTTCGAAAGAGGGTATAAGAGTCGACCCCTTGAAAGTGGAGGCAATACTTCAGTTGTCTCCCCCGCGAAATATTCGTCATCTTCAGTGTTTGCAAGGCATGGCAAAATTCCTACGAAGATTTGTTGTCGATTTCGCCAATTTGACTAGAGGTTTCATGTGTCTCCTGAAGAAGGATACTCCTTTTGAATGGGATGAGCCAGCCCAGGAGTCCTTCGATGCCCTTAAGAGAGCTCTAGCATCGGCCCCGGTGATTAGTCCTCCGGATTATAGCCGTGATTTCCTATTATATGTGGCTGCATCTTTAGAGACGATTGGGATGGTTTTGGTTCAAGAGGATGAGGAGCTCCAAGAGCATGTCATATACTATCTGAGCCGGAACCTTATTGACACAGAAATTCGGTATTCTCATGTAGAGAAGCTTTCCTTGGCCACTGTGCATGCGGTGCAGCGTTTGAGACATTATATTCTCCTTCGCCAAACTTTGGTGGTTTCCCATGTCAATCCATTTCAGTTCGTCCTCACACGTAGGATGATTGGGGGAAAATATAATAAATGGATTGTCATTCTGTAAGAATTTGATCTCGAGTTTGTTTCGGCAAAATCGAAGAAATCGTTAATATTTGCAGAGCTCATATCAGATTTTCCAAGCGAGGCTGAGGAGTCGGTATGTGAAGATACGTTCGTTGATGAACACATTTTCTTGATCTCTATGACTGACCCATGGTACGGCGATATCATAGTATATTTGCAAACGCAGAGGACCCCTACTCACCTCTCGCGGGATGAGCGACGTCAATTACATCACGTTTCCAAGAACTACCTCATAGTGGACAATACTTTGTACCGCCGTGGAGTAGATTCACTTTTACGACGTTGTTTAACTCACGATAAGGCTGAGGTAGTGCTTAATGATTGCCACGGAGGGGCGTGTGGTGGTCATTTATCTGGGCTTGCTACAGCCCAAAATATTTTGAGAGCAGGATATTTCTGGCCGTCGATCTTCAAGGATTGTATTGAAGTGGTCAAGAGGTGCCACCCTTGCCAGGTGTTTGCATGTAACATGCGCTCGAAACCTGCCCCGTTGCACCCTATTATCACCGCCGGTCCTTTCACCAAGTGGGGGATAGATTTTATGGATTGCAACCCAGCTTCGGCTGGGGGGCACCATCATATCATTGTGGGTATCGATTACTTCACGAAATGGGCTGAGGCAATGCCTACAGTAAAATCCGACGGTGAGACAGCCGCTCATTTTGTATTCAACCAAATCATCTCTAGGTTTGGGATTCTGAGAGAGCTTGTCACTGACCATGGCTCGCACTTTCAGAATCGTATGATGGAAGAGTTGGCCTCCAAGTTAGGATATAAGCAAGATCACTCCTCTTCTTACTATCCTCAAGTGAATGGACAAGTTGAAGCTGTGAATAAATCACTTAAGTCCATTCTCCAACGCACCATCGCACAAAGCAAGACGAATTGGCATATTATGTTGTATCCTGCTTTGTGGGCATACCGAACCGCGGTAAAGACTGCCACTAGTTTTTCTCCATATCAGCTTGTTCATGGAGTGGAGTCAATATTTCCAGTTGAATGCGAAATTCCTTCGTTGAAGTTAGCCGTAGAACTCTTACCAAACACTTCGCCTTTGGAGGAGCGTTTGGTTCACCTTGAGCAACTCGATGAGCAGCGTAGAGATGCCTTGGTGACTCTAGAGGTTAATAAGCATCGCATGAAGGCCCAATATGATAAGTCTATCCGTCCGAGAGTGTTTAGTGAGGGAGACTTGGTCCTTTTGTGGGATCAATCGAAAGAACCCTTGGGGGCAGGGAAGTTCAATCCTATGTGGCGTGGTCCTTACGTGGTCAAGCGAGTATTAGAGAAGGGTGCCTACGAGTTAGTGGATTACGAAGGGACAGCCTTGGCGGAGCCTAGAAATGGGCTCTATCTTAAAAAATACTATGCATAATATTTAGCCAAGGTTGATTGTTGTATATCATTGTACAGCTTTTTTGCATAGTTAGGTCTTGTTTATCATGATCGAGTTTGTGATTAGTTTCCATTTCTTGTGGCAGATGTCAAGGGAATCTTCCACCTTCATAGGATTCACGGATGGTGCAAGCCGTCATACTCAACACTCAGCCTCAGCGGCTTGGGTGATTTTTACTCCTATGGGTCATGTACTGTCTTCAGGAGGTGTATGTCTACGGCCATCTTCCAACAATGTTGCTGAATATAGTGCCGTTATCGAGCTTCTACGGGATGCCATTTCGCATGGTGTTCTCTCTCTTGTGGTACGTCTTGATTCAGAGTTAGTAGTGTCACAGCTAAATGGTTTGTACCATGTTAGAGATCCGACGTTATTGAGGAGATTCTTACGTGTGAGATTGCTAGAACGACAATTTGAAAACATAACATATATACACATTCCAAGAAATTTTAATCAAATTGCTGACTCATATGCTAACTATGTGTTAGATTGGCATTTGTTTCATTCATCATAAATTAATCATAAACACAATGTTTACACATGTAAATAAATAAACCGATCACCATAAAACTTTTTTATATACATCAAATGTGGTAATACATAGTGTCATAATACAAAATTGGGGCTTTGAAAGCCACCATCATATACACGGTAGTACAAAATAGATACACTCCCAGGTGTCTACTCCTGTGGAGGTGGATGAGGGTTGTGATCATGATATGTCACCACGGCTCTAGCTAGCCGCCGAAATAAACGCACCCATGCGTGTGGTACACCAACCACCTGTCTCTGCATAGCCTCAGGAAAGTCCTCGACTTGCACCATGGGAATCTTGTGATTCAGTCGCACAAAGTTGGTATGGATGCTTTGGAGCGTTCACTCCGCATCCACACCGGTGATATCGTCTCCTCTTCTCCTCTGTCTATGACGTGGGAAGCCCTCTGGTCGCCGTGGTCCCACATCTGCACATCAATAGTGGATGTCACTATGTATTGTCACCCAAAAACATGTCTTTTTGATTCCATTAATCAAGAAAACACAAAAAAATTAAATACTTCAAAATTTTTTTAAAAGAGTTAGGGTCGAGATTCGTTACCTATGTCTCCATATGCTGACCCTGGTGGTAATGGCATGTCCGGGTCTCCCCGAAAGTCTATCCCTGCATAAGGGTAGTCCTCTATGGCAATAATCTATCGTCACCACCAAGGAAAAAACTCTACTGGATAAGGGTTAGCCACCCTACCGCCCCCCAGTCTGCGCATAGCGTCCGCCCAACGTCGTTGGGCCGGATCTCGAACCCCGTGGAGAGGAACATCCACTCTAGGGCTCAATCCTAGAACCCGCTCGAAGAAGAAAGTGCTCAAGATACTACTGAACCCGAAGTTCCGTATCCTACCTGCCTTGCACTCACTGAGCTGATGTTTCATGTTGCTCAGCAGTGATGTGCTCCAGTCATAGATGGTCGGTGTCATGCACTCCACCGCATAGAACATCAATGGCCGAGAGGCCTGATGGAGTGATGCTAAGCCTGGTATCCTGCCCAGCGTCAGTAAGATGGCCTTTAGGCCCAGTACTTGTATAGCTTTGGTGGGGACTTGGCTCCCCACCTTCTCTGTCTCTGGATAGCAGTATACTGCGATGTACTCATCTATAGTCAACCCATGACCTGGCCCTCTGCGGGCACGAAGGTTCACCGTCTCACCCCGCCGTGATAGACCTGTGATAAAATAGATATCCTCCACCTCAATGGTGAGGGACATGCCGTCTAGCTGGAAGGACTCTGAGTCCGGATCCCAATAGTCTACAAGCATCTGTAGTAGTCCTGGTTTGGCCCTCAAGCCTCCTAGGCACCAAAACTTGTAGAGTCCGCATATTCTTAGAGCCTCTTGAGCCATTCTGTCAGCTCTTACTGCCTCTTCTACATCACCATGCTCGCGTTCTTGCCACTCTAGCACCATCTTGCATGAGAAGTTGACCAAAATGTCCATTAGATTCATTAAAATCTTAGTGCGCGACATCATACGCGGCTGTTTTGAAAACAGCCGTGTATGTACGCGGTTTCAGGCCCCTTTTCCGCGTATAGACAGCCCTATACGCGAAAAAAACCTTGATATCCGCGTGGGCCGTGGCGCTCATGTAAATTTGGCCATTAAAAATTCATTTGACCATGAAAAATTATAAAATTTGTATTGAAATACAAGCTGAGAACATGAGTAAGTACCTGGAAGAATCGGTTGTGAATTCCGCCGGCTGCAGTTGAATATCAGAGCTCCAATGGGTAAAGTTTTCAAATGATTTATATTTTTTACTATTTATAGAAAAAATTTCAAATATTTGAAAATTTTTACCCCCTTTCCTATAGTTTTGACAGTTTCTAACCTTTTTGGACCATTTCTGACCTAATTTGTGATGTAGAAGACCGTTTTCAGCGATGTTTCAGCCTTTGGATTGACTCGTTCGTACTGATCTCAGGTATAACGTCTATACTAGCATATAGGTTAGGTTCACCACCGTTTTCATTTTGCATGACCTTATGACCATGTCACTATATCCTTAGGTACGAACCCACTCTATTATGTCACAGAACCTTCTTGCTGCCATAGAAGTGCCATGATGTGAGTGGTAGAGACTTACCTTACATGGGTACCCTAGTTAGTGTCTTATTTACATTTGGTGCCCATGCCAATGTTTCCCCCTTTAGGATGTGGGAGTCCGTTGTATAGTATTGCCATGACATTTAGCAAGAGCCTCATACTCCTCTTGATCTTATGCTGGCCCATATCCCCCCGGACTCCCCGTATATCGAGTTGTGAATGCATTATCATGAGCTTTGCCTGTCTTATTGAGCTTTATGCCGGCTCCCCTGACATTGCGTTTCAGCCATATAGCCCGAGCTTGTCTCATGTCTAGCCATGCAGAGCCTTTATTTATATCTTTCGCAGCTTGATTCCCTTTTTTACCGGGAGGAGATTTTCCCCCGAGTGTCGATATCCTACACATGTATCCTTGCATTGAGAATAGGTATGTTCCACTGCTTGGAACTAGTTTGTTTGCCTTTATGACACTCATCTCCTCAGTTTGTAACTATAAAGCTAGTTTATTCTTTTTTCAAGCTTTTCAAATAACTGAAAAAGACCAAAAAAATCAAAAAACCAAAAAGCCGGACAAGAAAAGATATTATCTTTGGCAGCCGTCGAGTCGTGTCGCCTTCGAATAGAGCACTGTATATCACATCCATTGGTTGGGTTATAGTTTGACTTTAGGAGCTGTACTCATTATCTGAGTTTTATCTCCACCGACTGGTTAAGCTTCCAGTCCCTATGGAGCCTCTATTGATGCCTCCTGCATCATAGAGATGTCCCAGTTTCTATATCGAGTCTATGCTGCCTTCATTCAATCACCATACGCCGTTATGCTCTTGTTCGAAGGAAGTTGAAACCTGAGTCGGCCATTCCTCAGTTATCTTGACTTTGCATGTCGGCCATTCCCGGTACAGTTACTGGTTCATGCACCTTATGATCGAGTTCTTCCATATTATACAACCTTACTGAGTACCTCGTGTTGGATGATGGGGGATGCCCTAATGCCCTCCTTCCAGCGGATTTCATCCCATCGACTTCAGATCATTTATTCTGGGATTGGAGTCTAGAGTCATTGTGAATGCCTTGAGACTTGCAGTCATCAGTGGCAGGTTCTCTCACCATCGACAGTTTTGGGAATACATCAATGTCCCCTGATCGATGGATCCTCTCAAGTGTTCGACCTCAACACATTTATTCACACTTGTTAGTTTGCACTCTAGTACCTTGATTCCCATTTTCATTATTGGTGGGTGATCTCGCATCTATTAACGGTATACATCAATGACCGGTAATCAGATGATGGACTACTATGTTCAACCTCGACACCTCTATTCGCATAGTAGGACATGTACTCGTAGCGGTTTATGTAGAAGACCTTCCAGATTGGTGGCATCCACCATATGCTACCTCCTTGATCGTGCCAGTGTTCATGATATTTCAGCTCTCGTGACTTGTTCCAGTATATGTCAGATATTTCCAGCCACTATGGAGATCTTGATTTGTTATATATCTTCAGCCTATGTGGAGATCATTGTACTTTGTATATCTTCATCATGGAGATTCTGATCTATGTATATTGTACGTGGCGATGACCACATATGTTCTATCATGTTTCATGCCTATTCATGGCCAATGTACTCTTATGTATCCGGGACTGCTCTATGTACTTGCAGTCATATGCAGAGTTGTATTATGGTATTATGCTGATTGGGTGGCTGGTCTTCCATTTGGGTACCTTCATCACTTCACTTCTGGGATGGACTTATAATGTATTTCGGCCATCGTATAACCCCTCTGATCTCATACATTAGGGGGCATCTGTTATAGCGGATTTCACCACACTAGGTGAATCACACATTGTATGGCCTCCCCCTATCCCGCTGCAGACTCATTATTCCCTATGGACCATTTATTGTCTTTTGATGTATCATTGACCATCCCTAAAAACATTAGAAAAATGATATACACGGCATTTTCCCCTATAACCGCGTACATACGCGGATATTCCCTCTATAGTCGCGTACATCAAGATGTGTGCATAATCCAAAACTATTGGACCGTTCCTTGCCTTGAATCCGACTCATATGACTCCTGGCCTTCCATATGCCTTGAGATCGCACGGATTCGACCTTTCAGTATCGCTTTGGAAAGCTATATAAGGAACCATTGAGACATTGAAAACAAGAAGAGAGAATTGAGAGTACCGAAACTATAGTCCATTGTTGCCAGAACTATACTTG
>LPNX010844778.1:159285-192196 GCA_001517045.1 Pseudotsuga menziesii
GAATTTCTTAGATAAAATAAAAACCCAGTTGGATCAATAATGCCAATGTTAATAGTGAATTATAAGAGTAGAAACTTCTCGTATCAATAATATTAAAAAAAATGGCCACAGTAAATGGTTTGACTCTTTGAGTTTCTGGCAAAATCTTACCATCTGGCACACATACTAACTTCAGTGTATACTAACTTCTCCCAGTACCAACTTCAGTGTATACAGTCTCTGTACTTTATCAAATTATTTCAAAAATTTAATGGCATAGCCTTTTACAATTTGCTCTCTGAGACAGTAATGATTCTGGAGTTCGAGGAGCACAATTCATTATTCAATCCATTGTCAAGGTATTTGGCCTTAATAGATGTGGTGCCTGAGTTATATCTACTGTTTATGTAACTAGAAAAATCTCCAAATATCACGCTCATCTCCAATATGTATTTCTTGAATTTTCTTTTTTTAATTTTGATTTTGTTTCTACAAAATTCACAGGACCCTGCACAGCTTGATCTGAGAGTCGAAGCGTTTCTCAAAATGTTTGAGAGTAAACTTTATGCTATGTCAGATGATGAGTTTAAGGTAAATGTCTTCAGCTATGGCAGGCTATCTGCTCTTTTCAGATCCATAATACAGATAAGAAAGAAAAATACACTGATATCATTTCAAGAGGCTCTAGTATATAATTTCATGATGAATCCTGCTAGTATTTATGGACTGTCAAGCACTCTCTAGTATCGTTACATAACTAAAGTCTTATCAGTTTTGGACTCTGGTTAATATCAATTCATAAAAACTGTGTATGGATGCATTTAATGAATACAACTTCACAAATTAGAGCTTAGGATATGATACATTTATCTTTAATTTGGTTATTTCTTATGTAATCTTTCGAATCTTCACTGTGTTTATTACAGATAAGATATTGTTGAATCTAGCACAAAAGAAAATTGTAGGCATTATTTATGGGACTGTCTTAAAATAATTAAGATAATCCAATATTGCTTATGTTGGTAAACTACACGAGCCTTCATTTGGTATATCTGGACTAAAAGCATGATACCAAAATTGATCTAATTTTTTTTTTTGAAAGTTGTATCTAGTGTCTGTACCATATTTCTTCCATTACTTCTGTAGAAATGGAAACAAAGGACTTAGTCAAAGAATGAGAAATCTCTAGTAGAATTTTATTGAATAATATTTAATTGGTTATTGAAAAAACCAATTTTAATGCTGCATGCTTTTGCAATCCCAAAACTCATTTCCTTTTATCCATGATACCAAACTATTCTTGCACAACCTAGCAGCCTTAAGATTGCAAGGATTAATCGTCTACTAACCTGGAAAAACCTCAAGAGTCTACCCTAAGTGTCACTCGGATAGACTGCTCTCTCTTTAGGTCTAAGATATTTATTTAAATACAAAACACACTCTAAGGCACCTTTTCAAGATTTCACTAAACAACTGTAGGACACATGAGATTTCGGGATGAGGAAATAATCAAAGCCCTGTATGAGGTCCTTTCTACTCTAGTGATACACTATGCCTGTGTGTCAGGCCTTAGCATTCTAAATTACAAATGTTGTCAAATCATAAGACTGCAGAAACACATGGTATCCTCATCTCTACAACTAAAAAACATAACAGAAAATGAAATCATGTTGCTGGAAATAGTTATATACCCTGCTTGAGGTGTTGGCAATAGAGCAGAGTATAACACCCAATCAACAGGGAGGATCAACAGAGAAGGATGAGCATTTTGGAGTTTTAGTGCAAAATAGGGCTAGAATGTTGAGGCATCATGGAAGAGTAACGCCCTTGAGATAGAACACCTTTGAACTGACATTTGGGACTGCTATAGAAGGGGCAATGGAGAAAAGAGGTTACAAAGAACAATTTTGAACAATTTTATACAAAATATGGGTCTCTTAAGTACAACACCATTGGCAGAAGAAAACATAGGAAGGTTCTAACTATAGGTGTCAACACAACAACACTTGGGGTCTTCATTTTTTGTTAAGATTGTTATTAATGCCAGATGGTTTAAATGCACCCAGAATTGAAGTTTAGGTTGTTTTACTGCTGTTTCACACAAAGACTGCACTATTGGATGCCATGTATGTGTTTCTCAAGAGGCCAGAGTATATCAAATATGTGTCAAATTTGGTCACTATTTGTTCTCAAATTCTTTTGACTGGACCACCAGGTTAGTGACTATTAATATTTTTGTCTCTGATAAATTGCATGCTTCAAATTGTAGTGTGATATGCCCAGTTAGTTCACCTTTTTATTGATAAACCTGCTCGTGGTGGCAGTTAGACTCGAAGGGCATGCAAATTTATGTAAGCAAAATGTCCCTCTCGAGTTGCATAAGTAAGAAGTCAGATACGAAAATAGGTGATATGAATCAGATTGATGGCACCCTCCTCTGCTGATTATAAACCCCACCATCTCACCATGTGATAAGGTCTCAAATTCTTGGTTTCAAGCATGCAAAGGTAAACACATGACTCTATTTTGAATGTTTCCAATGCCCAGATTTAAGGGCACAAACAGGCCAAATCTGGGCCAAAATCTGCCTGCACATTACCTCTATAAGCTAGAAACAGCGTTAGACACACAGAATGACATTTATGAGTCATGACAGCAACTCTATCCCATAATCACCTGTGTGATCTTTGTGTAAATTAATAACTAGATGAAAAAAATTGCTATGATTCAAACCCCCGATTTCATCTCAAACTGGGCTAAATTGAAGGTACATCAAATGTCAAATGAGAGTTTCAAGATATTCTCATCCTTGTACTGGGTAGTTACTCATATCCAAACTGTGTAATGGCATCTGTAAGTATCTACTATCAACCTTATTTCTGTTGTGTGCTTGTTGCGTGTAGGTATCAGTTGCTGCCCTGTTACTCCCTATAATCAGTCCTCTCTGATCAAAATGTTAATGGCAAACCTCTCTATAATAGCTACCACAAATCTATCAAACCAGTACTTACCTTGTACTACTGATATCTGGAACCCAAATCTCTGAGTTGTATCCACTATCTAGATCCCCTGGAATCTGAAATCTAACAACCATGGGTAAACGGTGATGGCCCTGGAATCTCCTAAGGATGTGTCCATGAAGTTCGAACTATTGATGCTGAGCAATCAAGATGGATTAAGGATAAGTCTAGCCTTATTGCGAATGTGCTCATGGACCATAATGAAGGTAATACTTTGAGACTTCCAAGGGTAGATTCAGTGTTAAGTTGTTAACAGTGGATGCCCTAATAATTGGAATTTGGGACCATGTGCCTTTGCCAGCAAGTTTCCTGTGCAGTCCTTTTGAGTGATGGAAAATTGATTTCTTCGAAAATCTTATAGTCACTTTTAATTAAAAAGGTTGATCCTCATTGGCATCAATACTTGTACAAATTGACATGAAGCTGTTGCGGGCCTCAAGAATGATGTTGTGACAGTCAGTTTCTCTTTTCCAATGACATCACAAGCTTTATGGTAAGTGGAAATGATTCCCACTTTGTCAACATGATTATCAAATGCTTAATCAAGTGCTGTCTGATCACACATCATAACAACTTACCTCATTGTCCTTGCACTTCTGGTATAACATTGGCCACTAGAAATGGGAAAGAACAAGAGCATCATCAGTATAAGCAAACCTCCCATCCTCTACCTTCAGAACTTGATTTACTAGGTGTTCTTCAAGTTCGATGGATAAGGAACGCCTCATAACAAGTTCATGTAACAGGTTAAAGCATGCTCTGTGAAAATGTTCAAGGAAGTGTTTTTCATAGGATATATCTGAAACACCAGCTGATGGGATTTGTTTCAAAAAAAAAATTTAAATTCAGATTCTCTGTCCCTGTTGATCTCGGAATCTTCAAGACACTTAGAGCTGATGGGATACATATGGTGTCTAATATTTGTATATGCTTGTAAATGTTGCAATTGACAAAATCCTCCTCCGAATTCTACTTTTAACCATATTTCTCCTGATTTCAGTTGTAAATCCTTATTTAGGTAATTTTCAATTTTAATTTGAAATGATTTTAGATAGCAGCTTATTTAAAACTTATGAAGGCTCTTTGCATAAATTATCTCTTCTTGTTCAGAGCAAATTATTTTCTGATACATTAAATTGTTAGATAAGATTTGAAACTTCTTCAAGAAACTCACTAGTTAATTTAAACTTCCTAAAAGAAAGAGTTTGCTGGTTTGTCAAATGTATTTATATAACATAAATAATAGTCCTTAATAGGATCCTATGAGAATACTGACAACCGGAAGTTCTCTAAAATATATGCTAGTCCAAACTCCAAAGTAGCCTTCAATTGGTTGTAATGTGATTGCATCTTTTAGATCCTAAATGGTGATAGGTAGCAACTGGAGAAATATGACACTCTTGACCTGAAGTATGGTATCAAGTTCATACATGTAAATCCACTATTTTCAAGCCCCTTTTGTGGGTTATTTGAGGTCCTTGCAATTGCAAATTTACATGTAGATGTTTGATTTGAAAACTTATAACGGTGAGCGTGGAAAGCAATTCCAAAAAGAGGAACTAGAAGGAAGTTCTGTAATGATGGAAGAAACCGAGGAAACCTGCAAATCTCTAGTTGCAAATAGAGACATTGATTATTGAAGCTTGGAACACATCTGGAAATTTGTTCTGGTGGGTCTCATTTCTCTCAATGTTAGGGAAGCTTTAGCTGCATTGAATGTAAAGTGTCTACCTCTTCAGCCACTGATAAAACAGAGGTGGTAATGTTAGACAAGTATTTTGGGTTCAATTATAGTTTTTTTGAAAACAATGCACTGGTAGACGTTGATCATAAAGGAGGTTGGTTCACTGGGAACAATGGATTTTTAGGCTTTGCCTTTGTTGCTAAGACACTTCATCAGTTTTGCATTTCAAAGCATTGGGAGATGGATAATCTCATATCGTGCAATCTGAAGGCATCATAGGTTTAGGCTTGATCATTGGCCCATCGACCTTAATTTCCTAATCCAAAAGGTAAGGAAAAGTGTTCCCATTACTTTAATTTCTAAGCACTTCAACAGCTCCTTGTAAAGGAATATTACTGGAGTCAGAAACACTATCATTTGCAGAGCAGGGCTGTCCATGTCCATCAGAGATGACTACTTGCTTGCTAGCCTCTGAAAAAAGATATCCAAAGAGAGCATCATCTTCATGCCCGCTTGCAGATTCTGCATCATTTACTCCCAGCCCATCCTTGCTAGAAGTTGGCCATGACTTTCCCGTGCTTTTAATCCGTGGTTTTAGTGGTAATTGTTTCAAAAATTAAAAAAAAATAAAAAAAAAAATTCAACACGCGTCGCTTAAGCGACGGTTATATATGTCGCTTAAGCGACGCTTAATATATCTATTCATTGGTTAACCGACAGTTCTCCCTGTCACTTAACCGACAGTTTTCAAAACAAAAATAATTTTTAAAAAAAAATTTCAATACGTGTCGCTTAAGCGGCGGTTCTATATGTCGCTTAACCGACGTGTAATCTGTATATCCGTCGCTTCACCGACGGTTTTCGATGTCGCTTAACCGATGCCTTACATTTAACCGATGGTAACTGAGGTGTTTCTTAACCGATGGATTAAACAAATATCGGATAACCGACGAAAAGATTCTGATGCTTAAAAAAAAACATAGTGTCGTACATGCGACAGGGAAGTGTCGAAAATCCGACATGATGGCCGTCGGATTTTTGGTCGAAATGTAGTAGTGTAACTTCCGTAGAAGAAAAGGTGAACCTTTTTCATAGTTAGTCAAGGAGGTCCAAAAAAGGGTAAATTACCACCTACCCAATGCTCCTTCAAAAGCAGCATATAGCCTGAGTTTTACGAGTGTGAAGAAAGGCAATATCACTCAGAAAGATCCATTTGATGATGAGAAATGAAGCTTACAACAACAAACTCGATGCTTTGTTCTTTAGGGTTTGATGAGCATGACAAAGACATAAAGTACACTTGAAATTTTTTTCATGTTTAGGTCCAAAGCATGAAAAAGAGAAACCTAAGTGCATATCGGGGGTTCCTTTTCCATAAGTTTAGTCCCTCAGGTCCAAAAAAGTGATAAACCTATGCCTGAGAATACTCTTCTCAGTTCCAAAGAAAAGAGAGTGATCCTTTCTCATATTATTCCACATGGTCCAAGAAAGTGATAACCTACCACCAATGTGGATTCCCATTCAGATATTCTTAACGAGCCTTAATGGACAAGTTTACTCGGTAGTCAAGTCTATTTTGAGGAGTCAGACTTGGGCCTAAAGAAACTCAATATCTTTTCCGTGAAGTTTTAACGAGTCCAGAAAAGTCAACTCGCGGCCTCCTTACTATTTTTAACGAGCTCGAATGAGAGCAGAAATAATTCTCTAAATGCGAGGAGACGAGTGTCAGGGGCAAGTGAAACTAGTTCCAAGCGCGAGGAAAAAAACTATGCATAATGCAAGGTAAAGACACTTGGTGAATGTCTCCTCAAGGTAAAAGGTGTCAAGTTGCAAAATAAAAATGATGCAAGGCTAAGTGACGATGAGAACAAAGATGAGGGCTTATACAATGAGCTAAAAGTGTGGAAGCTGGCATCAGGCTCAAAAGCGCGAGCAAGATACATGCAAATGCAGTTACAACTCGAACAACAAAGCGAGGCCAGTAAACAGTTGTCAATCCAACAAAAAATCCTGTCTCCAAGAAACAACAACATCAGAATCACATTCAGAAGAAAAGATTCGATGCAGGTCTCTTTGGCAGAAACACATGCGACTTTGCTATCTTCTACAAAAGGAAAAGTCAAGGTAGAATCAACCGAAGGAGATTCTATAGAGCCAAGGCCTGAGGATTTAAGATCAATAAGATCAACCTCAAAAGGAGAGCAAAAATCAACAAGAGAGATAGAGTCTGTAGGAACAAACTCAGTATCACAAGAGTTGAAAAATTCATAAGAAAAATCAAACTCATTAGGATCACTGACTTGCTGTTCAAAGGAAGAGTGAAAAAACTCAAAAAGACCAACATAGGAAGAAAGGTCATGATTGCTAGGCAAATCATGGTTAGACTTAGGCACAACTGAACCAACATCCAAAAGAATGTTAGACTATATCAAAGACTCCAGGAAGACTTCATCCGAAGGAAGGAGATCATCCGAGATAGGACACATGTCTAAACTTTCAAATGGATTGACAGAGTGGAGATTAGACCCCACAGTCTGTATAGGACGAATCACCTGGTCAATTGATGGGACCAAGTACCAAGAAGGTAAGCATGAAAATAGAGGCTGCTTCTCAGTAGCAATTGAACGCAAAGGACACGAGGCCACATACCTCACCTGTGGCGGGGTAGTGTCTATAGAAACACTGGGAACCAATAAAGGACAGACTTGGTCTCTAGTTGGGTCAGAAGACGGATCAAGAAAATCCAACTGATCGATAGTGACAATTTCTTCACCATGATTAAAGTACATCACATGAAAGAATGTTGACAACACAGCTTGCACGACATAGACATAATCATGTCCAAGGAGCATATTGAAGTCCAAGGGGTCTTCTATCACCATGAAGTCAATTAAGACAATCTTCCCACCCAAAGTAACAGGTGTTTGAGCAAGAAATCCCAAGGCTATACAAGTTCTTCTATTAAATGCCAGTAACTGACTAGTAGTCGACACAAGTCTGGGAGATCCCATGCCTTGCCAAGCACAAGCAGACAAGATACTAACTGAGGCTCCTTCATCAACAATACAATGAGCAATCGTGTATTGTTCAAATTTGACCTTTATATGGAAAGGTGCATCAGAAGGAAGGCACAGATCAACTAGGCTATCCCAATCAAAGGAAGCAATCCAAGAGCTTGGTGGGGGTTGATCCGAAATGAGTTCAGTTCCCCCTTGTTTAGTAAGTTATGAACTGGCAGTGAAGAAAATGTGACTAGCAGACACTTCACTCTCCAAAGGAAGAGTGGGATTGATCGACAATGGAATCGATTCAACCGCTTCATGAAAGTCACTCTCTGAAGGGAGAGTGGGATTGACAAAACATGACATTGGTTCAATCACATCAGGATCACTCTCTGAAAGAAGAGTGGGATCAACCAAATCTGAGATTGGTTCGACCGCTTGATCAACCAAAGGTTGAGTAGGGTGTTGAGAAACTATAGGTTGTTCAAAAATGAGATGACTATGAAACCAAACTCTTCTTACCTCTTCAATAGAAGGGCATTTATAGGTAAGGTGGTTTCCCTCACAAAGCTTACAAGGAAACTTGGGCTTGTGTTTTGAACAGGTAGTCTTTTCAACAATGTCAACATGACTCGCAGTTGTTGATGGATTGTCTTCAGCATGAACTACAGAGGTTGAGAGAGTACCCCCAGCATGACCTGCAGAGGTTGAGAGACTGGGTCCAACATGACCTACAGAGGTTGGATGGGCACCACCAACATGAACAACAAAGGCTGAATGGTTAGGATCAACATGCTTTGCAACAGTTGACTGTGTGGCCCCAGCATGAACTTCAGAGGCTGGGTGGATGGATCCAACATGACTTGCAGAGGTTGGATGGGGAGTTTAAACTTGAACATCAGAGGTTGAACATGTGCCCTCAGCATGAACTGTAGAGGCTGGGTGGTGAGGTTCAACTTGACTTGCAGAGGTTGAATGGGTGCCCCCTTTCTTATGTTCCTTCCTCCTATGTCTCATTCTTTTACTCCTTTTAGACTGCTGGTTACTAGTATCAGTACTTTCACCACATGAGGTAGAAGGAGGAGGACAATCAACTGCAGGTGAGGGGGAAGTAGTGTTTTGATTCCCTTGATATAAGGAGCTTACCTGAGAAGCATCAGGACAACTCAGGCTAGTTGGAGTGGAAAAAACCACACCGGTAGTCCTAGGTTGAATCCAGGAAGATTCAGGGTGGCCATCAAAGGAACACCAACATTCCCCATGAGAGGAATAGTACAAAGAGTTCCCAGCATGGGGATCTCTGGTTGGTGTTCAAAGGGGTGTTAGCCATATTTTCAAACTAGGAGACAAAGTCTGAGATTGAAAGGCAACCAAAATTACAAAGCACACACCTAAAGGCACACTAAGTACAGACAAACCACACAACACTCACTAAAAATCCTAAATCCAAACAGACAAACATGTATAAGATACACTTTCCAAAATAAAGCTGACAGACAGTTACTTGGAATCCCTATAGATGTTCTTAGGCACAAGTGGAGGAATCACCCACCGCCCTCCCACACCTTCTACCGGGGTTACCTTCCAAGCCCGTCCAAGGTCAACTAGAAATAGCCTTCTGGTGTACCTGTATATGAACCCTAGATGTCAAAGAGACTAAAGGCTACCTTAACTATATTGATAGTTTGGGGGGACAGTCGCAAGCCTGGTTTGTACGCATGGGCATGGTAGCAAAGCTTGAAACCCTGTCTAAGACAGAATCCCCAGATGCGCAAAAACCTTGGTCTACGCTTTGATAAGGAATTGGAGGGGTATCTCCTCAGTCCAATGTCTCCATGCAGCCTCGTTCTTGACTCCCATTTGAGAGGAGCTTCCCAGATACAATCAGCATAGAAAAGGGTTTACCTAGTGATTGGCCCACTAAGTCTGAAATTTTAAACATTTGTGGGGAGTTTAAACTCCCTATCCCACAAGTCTATCCTGAGCTAGTTGGTGTATGATCCTATAAAATAAAACTTACTAATAAATTTTAAATTATATCGTTCATTTTAATAGGCTATTTTTTACTCAGAGGGTAAATGGCATGAAACTTATGTGGTGTTTTGACTCAAAGTTGAAACAGAATGACTAAGCAAAGAGATATGAAATGCAAAAAGCAAAAACTATTCTCTTTCATTTTCAAACAGAAAACTGAAAGCCACAAAAGAACAATTTTCTTTTCTTTTTTATTTTCAAAAACAATGATATGCCATGCAATCTAGACTAAAAACCTAATCTACATGCATATAAAGCAAACATATGTTCTGTTATTTTTCTTTCATAAATATAAACTGATGAAAATACAACAGGTAAAGAGAAAAATAAGACTATTTTTTTGTAATTTTTGAGATTTTATTCAAAAACTGAAAACAAAACTACTATATGTAATTCAAATGCAAAAGTTTCTAATGTTTTCTTTTCATTTTTCAAATTGATCAAAGACTACTATGCACCTAAATGCACAAAACTTGAGTATGCTTGAATAAACTGACTGTATAAAGTAAGCAAAGTGAATTAAAATAGATTAATAAAACCAAAGATCTACCACCTAAGGAAGACTTGGAACCCTAGCTTGGGCTGAAAAAATGAAAGGAAATCACTAAGATCAAACAAAGGCAAGTGGAAAACCAAATACTATCCAAAAATAGAAAGGGATATACAGCATCTAGAACCCTGATCATTGATTCAAACAACCAACACTTGAACCTGTAACCCAAACAGGCAAATCCACTTCAAGTTGCTAATAGAAGACAATCCAAACAATCAGAACTCAAGGGATTTAGAAGAAAGCACAAGGTGTGGCTAACAAGGTCATCAAAGTCACAGTGCAAATGTTTATAAGGAAGGCCAACTAGAAAACAAACTTTAAAGAGGGACAGGGACAAGCAAACCCTAGCCCAAAAATTTCAATGCTCAGGCTTGTACACGACTGTGTACAAGGGAAACCCACGTATTGTACGTGACTATCCTAGAGAGAAACTCGTGTATGTAGGCCTCTGTACGCGACTGTATGCAAGAGCAACCCGCGTACAGGTATAAAATTTTCTAATAAAAAGAAAAAATTTCAAAGTCTTCAAACACTGCTCTAAGCATGAACCAAGACAGGACACCACACACTGAATCAAGGCAAAGACTTGGCAATGGTCAACAGAAATAACCCACAGCAGTCTAGGCTCTCTAGCAGAATCGCCAGTTCTATTGTTCAGGAATAAACACCCTTATAACCTAGGGTCTGGGGTTACCAATATACTTCTAAAACTTGCATACAATTAGCTTCAAATCATAAAAGAGGAATATGAAGAAATGTTGAACTCACCCAATTAACGATGGTTGATCCAAGGTTTCTCTTCTCTCGCTCTGCTTCTCTCCAAAGCTTTCAGGGATGCACCTCCTTCACCTGCAAAGAGAAAATTCTCCAAGTACAATCTTATACATGTATATATGATAGGTTAGATAAACAATATATAGAGTGCTTGATCAAAAATATTCATCAACCATGATACATGAAAGAGACTCAACACAAAGTTGGAAAAAGAATTCTCTTTATTAACAATAGTGAATGAGATAAGTGTACAACCCAACGCCTGAGACAAGGAATCCTCTGCAACCAAAGGACTCTGAGTTTTGCTGCTCTAAAGACTTCTAAAGATATACCACCAGTATAAATTTGCTCTCCAAGATTCATCCTATTAATGCCCTCCCCAAGGCCTCTATTTATACTTTGGGAAAAAGAGCAGTTTAGAAGGTTGAGGAGGTTGAGATAGTTGAGTTGGTTAATGATTAGGGCTCAACAAATCTCCATTAATCATGTTTTATTATTTTTAATGTCAAATGGATGTGTACGCGACTATTGATACTGGCAAACCACGTATAACACGCAAGGTTCTATAAGGGAAACCCACGTACAGATCTGTACACGGGTTGCAATGAGAATAGTCGCGTACAGTACATGAGCTATCAAAGATTATAGTCGTGTATGTACGTGAGTTGCTATGGAGATAGTCACGTACATCAATCAACATATAGAAAGGTAAAAAGTCAAGCTGGTTGGATAGTGAATGCATGTCATGTCATGCCCATCTATAGTGTTTAGGTAACCTTCAATCCAAAAGTGTCCTTTTGTGTACCAACATATGAAGTGCCGACACTCAGATGGAGAAGTGACATTTGGGTTGATAACAATGTTCAAAAAGGCTCAGCACTTATATTTGACACATGCAAGGACCCAATCCAACATACATGTTCAAAAAGGCTCTGCACTTACATTTGAGACATGTGAGGAACCAATCCGACATGCATGTTCGAAAGAGCTCTGCACTTACATCCGACACATGCGAGGAACCAATCCAACATGAATGTTCGAAAGGGAATGCACTCACATGTGATCAAGTAGGAACCAATCCTACAGTAATATCAAAATGGCCCCCAGTCCCAAATTGAGCTACCTTGTAATTGACCAGGTGCCTCCATTCCAAGAATGGCACTCAACGCTTACTTTTGATCATGTAGGAACCAATCCTACAGTCACATTAGAATGGCTCAGCACTCATATCTGACATGGAAGGAACCAATCCTCACCATGATAGAATGGCTTAGCCCTTACATCTGACCATGGAAGGAAGCAATTCTCTCACCATGTCAGAATGGATCTGGGTCTCATCATTTTCCTTTGGAGGAAACCTTGATCTGGAGAACACCAAGCTTCTCCCTGAAGTACTTGAACTTCACCTTAGACAATGGCTTTGTCAACACATCAGCTATATTTTCCTCTGTCACAACATATTGGAGCTTCACTACTCCCCTATGCACCATATCCCTGATATAGTGATACTTGATCTTGATATTCTTCGACTTGTCATGGAACACTGGATTCTCTGACAACTTCATGCAACTCTGGTTGTCACAATGTATACAAGTAGCATCCATCTGGAGATCAAATAAATCATACAATAGCTTCCTCATCCATACTACCTCACAACTATCTGAACAAGCTGCGACATACTCTACTTCAGCTGTACTCAGTACCACACAAGATTTCTTCTTGCTAAACCAAGAGATAACACCTGATCCCATACTGAAGCAACACCCTGAAGTGCTCTTGCTATCGATGGCACTGCCTGCCCAGTTTGAATCAACATAACCCTCCAGGTTAATCTTCTGAATCACCTCGTACTTGAGCCCATAATCAATTATACCCCTTAGGTACCTCAGAATATGCTATGCAGAAATCAAGTGAACATGTCTCGGATCTGTCAAGAATTGGCTCAAGGTGTTCACAGCAGAGCAAATATTTGGTCTCATGTTCTTCAGGTACATCAAGGACCCAATCATCTCACAATACATCGTAGCATCAACCGCATCTAATGAAGTATCACTCAATAGCTTCAGGTTCGATGCCATAGGTGTGGTCATGGCCTTGCAGTCCATCATCCCAAACCTCTTTAGGATATCTACTGCATACTTCCCTTGTCCGAGGGAGATTCCATCCGCATTCTGCCACACTTCCATGCCTAGAAAATAATGCATCATACCCAAGTCCTTCATTTTGAACTCGGCAATAATCTTTCTCTTCATATCAATAATCAACCCATCCATACGTGTTACAAACAGATCATCTACATACAGTAGCATCATCACTGGGTTGCCATCTTCAACCTTGTAGTAAAGGTTGGAATCTGCTTTACTCTTGGTAAAGCCCAAACTAGATAGAAAGCTGTCAATTCTGTCATACCATGTCCTGGGTTCCTATTTCAAACCATACAGGTATTTCTTCAATCTACACACATGAGACTCCCTGTCATGTGTCTCAAAATTGAGTGGCTGCTCTACGTACACTTCCTCTTCCACTAGACCGTTCAAGAAGGAAATCTTGACATCCATTTGGTGTATCTTCCATTTCATCACTGTAGCCAGAGAAAGTACTGATCTGATGGAAGTGTATCTGGCTATAGGTGCAAATGTTTCTTCATAATCTATTCCTTCTTTTTGTGAGAAGCCACGAGCTAGGAATATTGCCTTATATTTCTCTATGCTACCATTTGCAGCATGCTTGATCTTGTAGATCCATTTGGAAGTTACAACCGACTTCCCTTCTAGTCTTGGGACAACATCCCAAACATTATTCTTCATGATCGATTGATACTCTTTGATCATAGCATCCTTCCACTCTTTCTGTTCTACCACTTCTTCATAATTGGAAGGTTTGTCATTGATAAAGTCACATAGTAAAGCTACATATCCGGAGCAAGATCTGGTTCTCTTTCTTTCTTTGTGATTCTCTTCTAGAGCCCCATATCTTTCTACACCTTGGATAGCTTCTCATACCCAATCAGGTTTCCTCTTGTGAGGATTCTTCTCTTGAGGTGGATCTACAGGTCTTTGTGGTTCTTCAAATTATCTATCTTCTTCTTGAGTTTCTTCGTTTATGGTTGTATCATGAATTCTGGGTGCTTCTGCTTCTTTAAGTTCTTCAACAGGTCTCTTTCTGGATTTGTTGTAAGCTGTATCTTCATCAAATGTTACATCCCTACTGATGTCGATCTTATTGAATCCTGGGAAATATATTCTGTAATCCTTCGAGCTTTCAGAGTATCCCACAAATATACCCTTCTTTCCTCAAGGATCTAGCTTTTTCCTCTTTTCTTTCAAAATGTGTATGTACACTAGACAGCCGAATATTCTGAGATGGATAACTTTTGGTTTCTTGCCAAAGAATACTTCTTCAGGAGTCTTGTTCTCAAGTACTCTATGTGGAGTACGGTTATGTACATACACCACTGTTCTAGTAGCCTCTGCCCATAGATGCATGGGAAGATCTTGATCATGAATCATTGCTCTTGCAACTTCCATGATAGTTCTATTCTTCCTTTCTGCAACCCCATTATGTTGTGGATTATATGGAGTGGATAACTCCCTCTTAATCCCTGATTCTTTGCATAAGTGTTTGAATTCATTTGATGTGAATTCTTCACCATTATCTGATCGAAAGGTCTTGATGTTCTTTTATGTGTGGTTCTTGATCAAGGATTTGAATTCTTTGAACTTGCTGAAAACTTCATCTTTTTTCTTCATGAAGTAAATCCATGTCTTCCTAGAAAAGTCATCAATGAAAGAAACATACTATACATAAACGCTTAGAGAACTTGATGACATTCGTCCGCATACATTGAAGTGGATGATTTCCAAGATTCCTTTTGCTTTGCTTTCACTACTTGGAAATGTCTTTTTTGTATTCTTTTCTTTCACACATCCTTTGCAGACCCCTTCATGTTTTGCTTGAATTTATGGAAGACCTTCAACAGCTTTTCTTGCAAGTGGTAGTGCTCTGTAGTGCACATGTGCAAGCTTTCTATGCCAAAGTTCATTTGGCTCTACTGTGTCATGGACCAATGATTTTTTTGGATGGCCCTTCAATTTGTATAATCCTCTTTCTTGTTCTCCAATCACTATTGCATCGTCAATAGTCTTTCCTCTTGGACACATGAGGACTTGGCCATCTACAAATGCAACCCTCATGCCTTTTGCATCCAGTGCCAATATGGATAGAATATTCTTCTTTAGTCGTGGTAGAAACAAGACATCCTTTATTTTTATAGACTTTCCAGAGTCTAGCTTGTAGGAGGATTCACCACTGCCTTTTATGGGATATTGGTAGTCATCCCCAAGTTTCACCTTATGGGGTGAATTATGTTCTGATAGTTTCTCAAAGGATTCCTTGAAACCTGTCATGTGCTTGGAAGCCCCACTGTCAATAAGCCAATATTTGCTTCCATGAGTGACAGTTCTTGTGAGAGTGGAGATCAAAACATATTCATCTTCACTTGAAGAGTCTTCACTTTCTTGTTTTACCCTCTTTCTGGGAGGATCATCCTCAGCAATGTGAGCATGATGTCTTTATTTGGAGTTCCTCTTCTTCTTGGATCCATTCTTATTCATGGGACAGTTTCTAGCATAGTGTCCTATTTCATTGCATGTATAACATATGAGTTTAGATGAACCTTTCTGATGAGAATGCTTACCTTGGTGATGATGCTTTTCCCTTATTCCTTTCTTGGAGTGTACTGTGAGAGCTTGATCTTCACTTCCCATCTTTTCACTCGAGCCGCTATTCGAGCTTCTTCTTGTGAACATTCTTCCCACAGTCTACTGAAATTGACTAACTTCTTCCTAGCACAGATTCCTTGGATGAAAGAATCCCATGACCTAGGGAGGCCATTCACAGTTTTCATCACAATTTATGCATTCTCCACTTCTTCATCTACTGCTTCAAGCTATTCTTTGATCTGGGAGATCCTTTTGAAGTATGACTGGATGGTCTCCTCATTCTGGATATTTACATTCTTCAACTCGTTCCTTAGAGTCATCTTCCGATTGTTATTCTTCCCTTCAAACAGTTTGGTTAGGGCATCAAACATAGATTTAGGTGTCTTAAGGGAGGACACCTATGGTATGAGGTGATCCTTGATAGAATCAGCAATGATCCTCTTTTCCATAACCAACTTCTTCTTATGTAAGGCCTTGGCCTCATCTCCCCTTGGAACTGGAACCTCCTCATTGATATAGGAGTCCAACTCATTTTCTTCCAGGACCAGGGAGATCCTATACTTCCAGGCTCGGAATTTATCGGCTCATTCAAGCTTTTAATCAAGCTTGGTATGATGATACATCTTAACTGAGAACCTCAAACAGAAATACAAAATATTTAGATCTTACCAGGTCAAGATGTCGGATCTGGATTTGGAGCTGAAATCCTGTAGTGCTGGTTCATGAGAAGATTAGGGTTTTGCTTTTCTGGAGTTCTATCCAACCAAATTCTTTGTTGATCCCTAACTTCGATTTTGGGGAGGAGATCAATCCAGGCCTGGGCTCACTGAAAATATCCACTTCTGTGAAAAGCCCTAATTTCCAGCAGTAGTATCGGGTCCAAAATTGAAAAACCTCAGAATTGGATTGTATTTTGACAGAAAGATGTGCCCTTGGGAGTAGATTTATTCCACCCTACATTTGCTGGAAATATGTGGAGAGATATCCACAAAATAGGAAGCCCTAGTTCCCGTAGCTACACATTATCTTCTTCTCAGGTTAGCTCTGATACCATGTTAGATTTTAACATTAAGCTAGCATATCATTAGGATCTTTAACTGAGAGAACAACAAGCACAACAATTAAACACAAGAGACAATGGACATAGTGTTTTTCCTCGGGGAAACCATAAATGGAGAAAAGCCCGCAACTTCCTCAGAGATAGAATCAACACCAAAAGTGAAACCCAAAAACAGTAAGATGATCTCCTGGCAGAAATAACCTCTTTCTTTCTTTTCCCAGTGTCTTTCTCTTCCTCAGCTATGTGCTACAACTGAGTGTGAGTGAGTGTGTGATAAATAGAGAGGATAGATCTCTATTTATACTAATTCCCAACTTGACTAAACCCAACTAGGGATGGCTTCACTATGTGACTCTAATAACCCTAGTGCCCCGGAACTACGGGGACTTTAACCCTTAGACAATAGGAGGGTTACCCACCTTGACTTGACATGACTCGTTTACATTATAGAAACTCTTGATAGGAACCTCGGGGCATGACATGACTCAGGTACATTACAAATACATCCCGGAATAAACATTAAGTTACAATACATAAGAAATACAAGTGAATACATTCCAAAGTTACAATTACATCAACAGCAGTACCCTGACATGTTTGGGATTCACCGATGGTTTCAAGTCAAGGATAATATTTATTTTTGCAAAGTCAACCTTGATTCCTTCTTTGCATACAATGTGCCCTAGTAGTATTCCTATAGGGGTTAGGAAGATGCATTTCTTTATGTTGAGAGATAACTGGATTTTTCAGCATTGTTCCAGCATGAGCCTTAAGCCATTTGCAATGATCTTTCAACATGGAGTAGATTGTCCAATCATCGAAATATACTGCCATTGTTTTGTAGATGTGTTTTTGAAATGTTTTGACAACAATTCTCAAAAATACTGTAGGTGCATTTTTGAGACCAAAAGGCATAAATTTGTAGGTGAATGAGCTGAATTCACATATGAATGTGGTATTTTTCTGATGATCTTTGGCTATTGGTACTTGGTTATACCCTGAAAATCCGTCTGTAAATGAGAAGCATTCGTGTCCTGCAACTTCATTTAAGATTTCATCTGCGTATGGCATTGGGAATGGGTCTGTTAGAGTGACTTTGTTTAGTTTTCTGAGATTGACACAAATCCTCAGTTTTGCTGGGTCATGTTTCTTTGGTTGGACAACCATCAGGCTTGCCCATTTCGACTAGTTGATAGGGTAGATAATTGCTGCTGTGAGCATATTATTGATCTCTTTCTTAACTATCTCTTTGTATTTATGAGCTAATTTGTATGGCCTTTTCTTTACGGTTCGGGCATCAGGTTTGATGTCGATCTTCATTTCGCCCATTTCATGGACTAGCCCTTTGATATATTTATAGTCTTGAGCAAAGACATCCTTGAATGCTTTTAATAGGTTTATTATTTCATTCGTTTGCTCTTCACTCCAGTAATCACCAATTCTTGCCATTTTTAGCCGTTCATCATTTGATATGTCAAACTCCTTAGTTTTAACTTTGGAATCCATCCATTCTGGTGCCTTGGCTTTGTTGATCGATTGAATCCCTTCTTTGAACTATGAGAATGTAACAGGGAATTCTGCTATGGTCATTCGGTCGGTGTCTTCTTTGTCAATTGTGTCGACTTTAAGTATTATTCGAATTGGTTTTGTGGTTTCTGAGTGATATGATTTCCATCGAAATTTTTTTCCTTCTGTATTTTATTTTTTCATTTGCAGTCTTGTCAACTATGGTATTATGTTGGTTTAAATGTTATTACATGATATTTTTTATCTATCATGGTTTGGTATCAGACTGTTGTTTCTATTAGGTCCTATGAATGCTTTTATCTATTTTGCAGTTTCGACTAGCTTTTCATTTTGCGGTATAAAAGTGAAGTCCTTGTTGAAGTTTTCTCTAAGTTTGTTCCATTGGAATGTTTTGCCTTGTGATTATTCCATTTTATACCATTTATTTGGTAAGTTGACTAGCATTTAGGGAAATAGGTGTGGCCATGTATGTTCGTCTTTATAACCATGTCTTCTCCATTCTCTTTCGCATGTTCTTATGTGCTCGTCTGGGTCTTGTCCTTGGATGAAGATAGGTATTTGCGCATATTTCGTTATCTTCCTTCCTTTGAAGCTTTCTATGAAGTAAGTTGAAGTTATTGTCCAAGTCTGCAGTCTCGACTGATGGGTGTCCCACCATCGAGCAGCTTGTCCTGTAAAGGTTTCTACTAGGTTTTGTAGTCGACCATGTACACCTAGGTTCTTAGAGACTTGTTCTATATGTAGAATTGGGGACTCTCTTTCTTTATACCTTGGGTTTTTTCTATTACTTATATTTGTTGGGGTTAAGGTAGGGTATTCCCTATTTTTCCTTTCAAATATTTTTGGGATGATGGAGACTGAGAAGAATTGATGAGTTGGTTTCTTCTGTATAGCTTGAATGGTCCAACAACCCCATGCTTGAGTTTCATAGTTTTCGACTTCCCAATCATATAATTTTGCGTATAAATTATATCATACTGAATCTTGGTTGCCTAAGTGAAGCTCACCATAGATATTGGGTTCAGTGTAGTCTTCGTTATTTTGAATTTGATATAATTGTCGAATGTCAACTTCTTCATCGATGGGTTCAGTCCAAGGTTCACCTTGGGAAAGATGAATAGGGATGATAACTTTCTGTCCATTTCCTTTTAATTTTATTCTTTCTTTGTCTAAATATATTGAAGCTTTCATTTTTCTTCCCCATGGTCGACCTACCAAGGATGGAAAGGAGCTAGATCCTTCTTTACGGTCGATGATTTCAAAGTCGACTTTAGTCAATATTCCTTTTATTGTCGTATCGACATTTCTCCACACTCCAATGGGTTCGATCAGCCCTTGGTAGGCTAACTTGAGGTATATACCTGACTCATATAGTTGAGGTCTACCCAACTGGTCCCATGTATCTCGAGTCATAATATTTACTTGTGAACCGAAGTCGATTACAACTTCTCGAACATGTATCCTTCGATTTCTAGATCGATAAGTGGGTCGACATCGCTCTTGTCTTTTTGGTTCAGACTCCATATATTTTTGGTTTTTTTTGTATTATTACTATGCTTCATATTATACAACAAGTCAATGAATTGAGAAACCGATTTATCATTCTGTACTAAACATATTAATTCTTTAACTGTGTTTTGTCGACTGTCATCGACTGCTTCCTTCCTAGCAAATTCTTTAAACATGTTTGATGCGTCGTTATATAGTTGTTTTTGTTTTGTTGGGTTAGGATAATCATTATTTTCTTTGGTTTTTCTTATACGTGGATTATCATTTCCAATTTTTGTCCCTTGTCGGGTTACTATGTGCAAGTTCTTTGTATTCATTACATCATGTTTTGAACACACAACAAGACATTAACATTTTTCCTTTTATTAATCTTGTCAAGCATGGTGGGACAATCCTCTAGTGAGTGATCTCCCATGCCATAACTAGTACAAAACTTTAGATTAGTTCTATCCTTGTATGGGCAGTAAGCATAGCGATGTCCTCCTTTGTAGCATGTAAAGAACTGGATGGGTCATCGTGGTCAATTATCGTGATTTCCAGAAAATCGTCCTCAAACTCCAAACCCTCCACGACGGTTGTTGAAATGGCACTCATTTCGATGGCCTTCATATCTTTGATTATTCGGCTCATTTTGATCATTGCTTCTTGGGATGTTCTCATTATTCTACATGACTACATTCGTTTGGTAGACTGCTTGGTAATTTTGTCAATTCTTTAGGTTTAGGTTGAAGTCGGTAGTTGCGTGACTTTTTACCTCACAAAATTGCACACCAAGATTTTTTTCCATTCTTCATGTTATACAAGAAATCTTTCATTGTATGTTCTCCATGTTCTTGACAAATGTCACAGAAGCATTTTGTCTGAACAAAATGAACGTCCTATCGACTTATGTCTTGTCGATAGTTATCTTTAGTGTGTCTATCCGTGGAGCATTTTGTGCACCAGACATCCTGATTCTTGAGGTTCATCTCTTTCAATGATTTCTGCATGATTTCTAGTTGTTCTTCTAGCCTGGTATCGACGGGATATGCTGGGAAATATTCATCCATATCTACTTGTAGAGCTTTGGTAAGTGTGTCTTCATATGTTTTAAACATCTCCAAGCTTATGTGCCACCAGATTTTCTGTGATAGACCTGCAAGAAACCACTGAATTAATAATTGTTTATCAATTACATAGTCTAATTAGATGAGGAGTTCTTTCCATCGCTTATCATATTACCAGACAGAATCTGCTGGTTTCTGAGATGTTGTTTTCAGCTTTTTGGCTACCAGATGTTTTGCATTTGGTGTTTTGAAGAAAGATAAAAATTGTTCCTTAATGTCAGCTTTGGATGCTTAGGGAGTTCTCTCGATATAAGTCATATACCAAGTTAGTGCTCTTTTTCTTAAAGCACCAGTGAACTGTGCCATCTTTTGTTCTTCGACTGTACTTGATTTTCCTCCCATATTGACTCACAAACGAACCAATGTCATCTAGGGTCTTCACCATCCTCATAGAGGGGGATATGTGCTGATCCGTGACCCATGTCAGTGTCGATGTTCCCTCTAGGAGGTGGCGGTGGTGAGGATGGTGGTGGTGGTAGTGGGATATTCGGCGTATCTCGTTGCTTACAGCTATATTCAATGGAACTTTAATTCTTTCCAATCATTTTTTTTGTTGTTTCTTCTCCTACCAGTAGTTGGTTTGGGTTGACTTCTTCTGTCAATGTCCAGCTGCACTGATGTGTTTGCAGGTTCGACTGTTTGTTTCTTGTAACATTGTGTTTGGCAGGGGGGGTGCTCCTTCATATGTTAGGTAGAGCAAGTGAATACTTTGGTTAGAAGGGTATGCCTGAAGTGTTACCCAATTTCCTTCCTTTGGTCATTGGATTACTAAATGATTATCATCATTTACTTCGTCGTTTAGTCCCCATCGGTTGTTTTGTTTGTTGTTTCTTCTCCTACTAGTAGTTGGTTTGGGTTGACTTCTTCTATTGATGTCCAGCTGAACTAATGTGTTTGCAGGTCCAACTGTTTGTTTCTTGTAACATTGTTTTTGGGAGGGGGGTGCTCCTTCATGTGTCAGGTAGAGCAAGTGAATACTTTGGTTAGAAGGGTATGCCTGAAGTGTTACCCAATTTCCTTTCGTTGGTCGACAAATTACTAAATGATTATTATCATTTACTTCATGGTCTAGTCAGCTCCATATACCAAGCTCATCAGCTCTTAGTCGCAGGTCTTCTTTAACAATGGCATGAATTTGGGTACTCAGATTCGTCGGAGACAGAGGTCTTACCTCTTGGGGAATTTCTAGTTGAAGAGATTCTCACTACTTTATCCATAAGTCTTCTTCCATGGGTGATGCCTCTTAATCCATGCCTTCTTCTTGTCGGTCATGACTCCACTCTGGTGAATTTCCTTGTTTTGTCACCCTGGTGGCCATTCCTCTTTGCAATGCTCTAGATTTCTCTCTTCTCTCTTCCCTTCTTTTCTGCCTCTTCTCTCTTTCTAACTTTTGCAAGTCCGACGTACCTTTATGTGTCACTTCCCATTCGATTTCCTTCTTAGGTAAAATTTTCATTGTTGGTTATGGTATTTTCTTCAGTCAACTAGAATCCTTTTTACTCTACCCCTACACATGACTAGCTACCCCCCCATGGCCTAAGAGACGCTTTATAAAGCTCAGATAGTTCTGTCATTTGCTTAGGAAATACTCCCACTCCCTTTCGGCAATGAATTTTTCCCACTTCTTCTGTATCTCTTCCCAGTTAGAATTTGGTGGCAGTTTGCATAGTGATGGACGAGACTCTACGATATGGCCCACTCCCTTCTCGATTAGGAATTTGAACAAAAGCGTCGATAAGGAGAAAAGGAACTGCTCAGTGAGGTCTGTATAAAACCTTTTATCAATGCTTTCGACTGAAACTCTTCTCTCCATGGCTTTTTCTTCACAGAATTTATTTGTGATCTTTTCAAACCACTCCAACAAGTTTGTTCATCCGCCTCGAATCAGTTTCTCCAGTAACTCTTGTTCTTTTTTTGCTTTCGACTTTTTCATCTAGAATTTTTTTCAAAAGCTGAGGTATTGACTCTACAAAATTCTCATGTGTTTCAATAAAGAATTTCTCCTTCGCCTAAGCAACAGTTGATCTGTTTTTCCTTGCGTAGTTCTGCAAATAATTTACTATCTTATGCTCCCACCAATTCTTAATCTCTTGCTCTGATATCATCTGCTTATGGTCATTACGTCCGTATATGTACTACCGGCAAAGGAACCAATGTTGTAATCTCACAGATCACATAAGGTTACCAATAATACACATAGAAGCATATAATCATAACAGACACAAGAGACAAGAAAAGGTAATGAAGTAACAAAATATATTATAGCATTACATGAGGGTCCATACATATACAAAAACTAAACCAACTTTTCATCTGGCTCAATAGCCTAATATATATGATTACAAACGGTCACAAGTAACTACTTGTCGGTTTGATCAACCGACATGACTTACTCGGTCGACCTAATCTCCGATTAATTAGCTACTCGACTAGTCGGCTCACCGACTAGCATTTCCAACACTTCCTATAGGTACATGCAACAAAATTTTCCACTATGACCCGCGTACATCGATAATTGTGCTAAAAACAAAAATATTCATAGTTTTCACTGATCAAGTAATGAATAAATTGACTCTTGTCCTTTCATATGCATGGAAATGCTTTGAATCGACCCTTCACTTCTCATTGAGGGGCTATATATTGAGCTACTTGGAAGCATTGAAGGAGGAGGACTTGTGAGAGAAAATAAATTATAGTGGAATTGTGCCCCATTCTTGCATACTTGAGTCTGCATCCCTTTATCCTTGGAGAAACCATTGATGATATTTCCAAAGCTTACCTTTGTCTTATGAGATTTCCTTGATATGGAGGATTAAAGTGGTGGAGGTTGAGCTAGAGGGCTTAGTTTCTTGATTTTGATGAGGTGCCGACAAAGGTTGTCATTTGTATCCATGTTTACATTTAATAGAAATATCCATTTCTCATCCATTATATGTGTAACTATGAATATTTGTATCCATGGATGTAGTTTCTTCGATTATATATTGGATTTCTATATGCTAGATTATGTTCTAACACTTAATATCAATCATGCTTATGTATGTCATTGTTAATGAGGATGGAATGTAGGTACAAGTGTGATTGAAATCTCAACGAGGATATTCTATGGACGTCCAGAATAAGGTATGATTATCATTCCTTAGTGTTATACTTGTTTATATCTTTAGCATATTGGAAATGGGTCAATTACTGGGGTCATACTATCTATTTTGGTCCACCGCAAGCCTTAGGAAGTTTTCTCCATAACAGAATCGGTGACTCCATTGGGGATTTCCTTTTTTGTGGCATTGTGGGTGTGCTTTTTCACTTGATTTGATCTCTATTTTGCCTTGGTTCTGTCTCATTTAGAAGCGTGTTCATCCATTGACAGTCCTCTAGAGTCGTTTGACCCTTGTCCTAATTTTTACCACTTTCTTCTATGTATACACGAGTTAGAGTATATACTGTCGAGTATATGTGTGGGTTGTTCTCTATCTAGTCACATACATATGATATTGTTCTTTGAACAGTCACATACATCCTTCATTTTTGTTGAGTTCTTGATGTGGGAAGTTGTTGGGTGGGTTGTGAGTGTGGTTGATTCTTCCTGGGTTCATATGTTGTCTGTTGACTACTTCTGTTGTGACCAGAGACCTTTTATTCAATGATGTTTCTTTGAAATTAGTTCTAGTCATTTATCTCCTTTTTTGTTTTTCCATTAGTGCGTTAGTATTTTTGTCTCGGTGTCTTGTTGAGCTTGTGTTTGATGCTTGCTACAGAGACTGAGAATTTTAATGAATTTTATTTCATTTTCATTCTTTTATATTTAAAATACAAAATAATTATATAGTTGCATCCTTACTTGCATATCACATATGGATTTAAGAAGGTACTTACATTGGATTGCTCGGATGAGAGTAGTAATTAGGCTTTCATATAGGAAGGATTGCTTAGCATTTGGAAAGGAATGAATAAATTTGTGCATTTCATGTAGTGGCATACTCCCTTTTTCATATTTAAAGACAAATTGCACTTGGCATTGATTTTTAGGTGTGCATATTTATTTCACTGCTAAGTCATAATATTGCTTGTTGCACATTCATTACCCTTGAGTAATCGCATCCATTAAAATTACGCTTAACTTAAAATTGATTACATTTTTTTTATAGAGGTGCACCAACAAGCTTAGGTTGTCGAGTCTTGGAATATGGAGTTGTGAGTAAACTTTTCCAAGACTATGAAACAAAACGATTAGTGTTTGTCTAGGTGAGAAGTGAAATCCTTGGTATCATTAGTGTTCTCAGGAGGATCCTCTTACACAGGAGTTAAGCACAAGGAAGCGCACATGTTAGTTATGGGGATAGCCCCTTGCCACTTTCTGTTGAGCCCCGAATATATTTTCAGGATCTTATTCGTATTTGGGGGATTTTGAGGTACATTTGGTGCTTTTGTGCTTGTTACCCTGCCTATATGGTACATCCCACCTGCGACTGTATTCCTGAGCATTGGTTATATTGGGGTGACCTTAGTTGCGTTACATAGGTATCGCAGGGGGTACTTGTAGAGGTTATTATGTGAGTGTCTTGGCCAAGTAGGGGCTAGAAAACATAGTCACTATATGCGTTGAAGGTGAGGGCCACTGTAATTGGTTACAGACCTCTGATTGTAGTGTATGGGATTCTCATACCTCTCCTAGGAGAGACATACCTACTACATTTGGGAGCTCACTTATCCTCCATCTTGGCTTGTTTGCATATGAATTAACTTTACTTAAGGGTGTGCTCTTTATGCACTAGTTGAATTTTGGTATCATATTTATTTGAGTCTCTTTATGTTCTCTTGAGTTCAGGTCCTTTTACGTTTGGCATGCCTGCCATCACTACTGCTATCCTGTCACCTTCCACCGGTCCTAGTGTGGAACCTGGTGTTGGACTTCGGGGCACCACAACACCTTACCTTGCTCATAAATTTGGGAGTGGTCATATTCCACCCTCCACTCCATTTGTGGAGGATTTTCAATCCATTCATTCGATCTTAACACCCGTGTTCATTCCCCCGGGGGTGGTAGTGGACATGTGAAGGTTGGTTCTACATCTTACTTTCCTACTTGTGTCGAATCATCCAAGGAACTGATTCCTTTGAATTCATTTATCATGAACAATCCTCCCTATATCCTATAGTTTGGACTTTTTACTGACTATTTCCAGCTTTTTTTGGACTATTATTGTTGTGTAGGGTCCATTTTTTATGCACTCTCACTGATAATTTTGCTTGTTCGTTCCCATGACATGTATAACATTAAACTAGCATATAGGATAGGACCACTTTTATGCATGCATTATGCATTATTTGATGACCATGTTTCCTTAAATATAGGTACAAACCTACTTTGTGATGCTACAAAACCTTCACACTACTACTAGAAGTGGAATTATGTAAGTGGTAGATATTTCGTACTCATGGATGCCCTGGATAGATATCACTTTTCCATTTGGTACCCATGTTGAGTGTCCTCCCTTAGGTATGGGATTCCCTTGTATTTTTTCCTTGTCTTTGAGTAATAACCTCATATTCTTTCTTGAAATTTATGTTGGCCATCTCCCACAGGGACTCCCTTTTATATCAAGTTGTAATTGCATTTCGTGTGTCCTCTTTTCGTATTGAGATTTATGCCAGCTCCCTACTTCAGTTTTATAAGCCATATAGCCTGATCTTGTCTCAATCCTAGACAAGCAGATATTTCCATGTATATTATGCAACCTGATTATCCCATACTTGGAGGAGACATCCCCCCAACTGTCCTTATCCTGCACATGCTTCCTTGCATTGAGCATAGGTATGTTCCACTTCTTGGAACTAGTTTTCTTTCTCGCGACACTCGTTTCCTCCTATTTTTGTACTATATAAAATTTTATTCTTTTTCAATATTTCCAATATGAAAAAGAACAAAAAAATAAAAAAGCATAAAAAGCCAGATGTGAAATAATATTAGTTTGGCAGTTTTCGTGTTGTGTCCCCTTTGAACAAATCATTGTATATTCCATCCATCGGTTGGATTATTAGTATGAATTTAGGAGTTGCACTCATTATTCTAATTTTTTGCCACTGGCTAGTTATGCTTCCAGTCCCTATGGAGCCTCTGTTGATGCCTCCTTTGTCGTAGAGTTGTCCTAGTTTCCATGTTGAGTTTATGCTTCTTATGAGTCTTCATCTTCCTTGTGTTGTTGTTCGAAGGAAGTTTTATCTTGAGTCAACCATTCCTCAGTTATCTTGTCTTTGCATGTTGGTCATTCTTGATACAATTATTGGTTCGTCCACATCTGGTTCATTCGTGTTCTTCCAAATTATCCAGTGTTTTTGTGTACCACGCGTTGGTTAATGTGGGATGCCCCAATTCCCTCATTCCAGCAGATTCCATTCCATCAAATTTAGATCATTTATTCTGGAATAGGGATCTAAATTCCATTGAGTTTCTTGATACTTGCAGTCATCAGTGCCATGTACTCTCGCTATCGACATTTTTCGGAATACATCAATGTCCCCTGATCGATGTGTGGTTTCCTTTCACACACCTGGGGGTTAAGTGCAACATAAATATTCAATATTCTAGGTGTGTCCTTGGGGAAAAGTCTTGATTCAAGTACTGTCACTTGATGTTGACTCCTCTGTTTAGGCCAAAATCCTAACAAAGCCAAGGGTGGTGGTCCCTAAGAAAGAGTTGTATAAGGCTCTTTAAGTTTTAATCGTTATTGATGGAAGTAAGTTGTTTAGTAATTTTTTAAAGTAAATTATGATACAAGATTCTTTGCAAATTTAAGTAAATATTCACCAGCATAACATCAACACATAAAGAGAGAAAAAAAAATTGCAGATCAGATCAGTGCCAATGGAGTCAAAGTGAAATAATGTTGTTGAAGTAAAATGTTTTGCAAATGTGTCTTGGTTAGTTTTAATTATTAAGAGATGAGTTGAATTATGGGAAGGTAATTCTCGATATACTAGAAGTACTGAGAATGTGTTCGAAATATGAATAAAGTGGTTCCTCACTTAGAAATGTGGGCTGAATCAGACTCTCTAAGAAGGTGTCCAACACTACACCAACAAGGATGTAGCCTGATTGTATCTCAAGGTCACTACTCAGTTGTTCTCGCTTCCTTTGAGAAAATTTCCCACGATTTTCAACTATCATACTCTAGATTTTTGTAATGTTTCTAGGGGAGTTGATTTTATTAATGAATTATTAGATTAATGTGAATAAATTAGAAAGTGTCAAAAACTACTTTTGATTTCCCAACAACCAGGAAAATCCTGCAGAGGGAAAGAGCATACACGAGTTGACGACAAAATGTTTATTCCAATTTGATACAACAAATAAGTTTGTAAAATCAAAGGATTAACAAAAATTAGAACCACAACTATGTGTCACTTTCTGATCATCCACTAATAATCGACAAATCCTTTAGTTGGTGGTGAGAGCATACTTCATGGCAACGAGTTGTCTAAGAAAATAAAAATTAATATGAGATGAAATAAAATAAAAAACAAATAATCTATACAGCCTTTCAAGAAGGCGGATTGTGTGCAAGTGTTTATTAGTAAAATGCAAACCATGAAAGAGACTCTGAATTCCCCCAAGGAGGATGGAGTATGGGAATTGTGTAGCCCACTTGATTTCTTTATTAATGAGTTTACAATACAATAAAGAATGAATTATTACTTTCACTTTTATCCTTGAAAGGGATAAAAAATCTTACAATGTCGTCGGGAGAGAAGATGAAAGAAGAAAAGTTATGGAGGATGGAGTTTTTTTATGACTTGAGTGACTGAAATTCAAAATTTGAGCAGTACGTCCTCCTTTTCTCAAAAACCGCTAAAAACTGGTGAGTTAAATGTGTTATAATATTGTAAATTAATCAAATCAAATGCATAATCTACACTACTCAAAATGCTCATAAAATTGTAGATTTTTTTAATGAAAATGACACTTTGAAAGATTGAAACAAATCTAGTTTAAGATAAAGCTTTAAAAGTGAATCTAGATATGATATATATGCTGAATAAAATCATATTTCAGATACAGAATTATTTATCCAATTTTACTGAGCATCAAGTATCCGAAACCAAGAAGAAAGCTTGAATTTTAGAGAGAAGAAGACTGAAATTCCCAAGCACATGCTTGAAAGAAATGAATAAAAGAGGGATCTACAAAAAAATTGTATTAGAAACTAAAAAATGGATGTTGTAAAGAGAATTGGATGCAACCGAGCTCCAATCCCCTTCACTCTGATACAAATCTGCAAAAAACTAGGCAATTTCTCAAAAGAACAAGGTTAATCCAGTCATTTCATTAATCAAAAAAGAAGAAGGAGAGCATAAGTATAACCAAATACAGTTTTCTACTCCTGAAAAATTATGATAATAAAATGAACATAAGTAACTTGAAAGCAGCAAATACTTATTTAATTTTAACTGGATCTAAACACATCATTCCAAAGAAATAAAGCATGAAATTCCACAGATTTCACCTCATATTTTGACCAAATCACAAGATCTCAATGCAATCATAGAATAGCATCCAAAGCCTTCAATATTTATTAACAAAATATCAGAAACATAAGTACAAAGAGAAAAGGTTCAATGCAGCCATCCTCTACAAAGGAGGAGAACCCTACTTTTATAATAAAAAAGAAGCTCAAACCCCAAGAGGGAGAATTTGACAAGTGTGAGGTGTTTTGGGGGATGATAAAATGGAGGGAGGAGGGCTTGAGTGTTGGAATTGAGGTCTTCCACCTATATTGAGGTATCCCACTTGGTTTGGGAAGCCTTTATCTCCTCTAACCACTTCATCCAAGTGGAAAAACCACCCTCCATGAGTGAATTCGCCCCCCTTTTGTGGAAGTGATTTAGAGCCCCTCCTTTGATGGTTGGAGATGATCCTCTATGCTCATAAATGTCCCAGAAAATATCCTCAATAACTTTGACACCTCAGATACAAGTCCCAAACAAGCTACCTTTGATTTAGGGATTGGATTTTCTCTAATTTTCCCATTTATTTGACCCTCTGAGCCATTTTGGAGAGAAAATCCAAATTAATAATTGAAAATTACTAATTTGACTCTCAAAAGTGGGTTTAGGGGTTAATTTAGGTCCTTGGGTCCAAAAATGAGCATCCCCATGACCAAATTGGATCCCTAGGCCCAATTTTATGACCTTTTGAACTATTACAATTAAAATACACCTTATCGATGATTTTATTAAAAAATATTAGGGGGGACTTATAGGATGTTCATGAAACTATGGAAATATGACCAGCATGGTATAATACATGGACCCTAGGCTTTAATAAACTTTCTGATAAAAAATTTACTAAACTCACCATCCCGACTTTGGAGGATTTTGAGTGAAAAACTTGAAAATTATATGTCGCTTAAAAAAGAGTCATATAATTAACAAGGGAAGAAAAAAATCAAACATGATGAACTTGATGACAAATTCTATGAAGGCCAATCCTTTTACATAAAATAACCTCACGCCATGTCATTTATTACAATTCCCTTGAAAAGGTGTGAACATCCAAAAGAGGACACAACTGGCCCTGATGAAACCACAAAACTTCTGAGCACTAAGTAAGAACAAGTGATTTGTTCTGAACCTTAGTGGGTCACTTGAAAGATCCCCTAAGTGCAACTTAGTGGATAACATCTGGCTCCAACTGAGGGACATGCACTCGACTGATCTTCAATCAAAGAGAGTGTACGAGGATCCTAAAATGTCTGGTTCCTCTATGAAAACTAAAGTGCATCAGTCCCATATACATGTAAATAAATGCCAAAATGAAATACAAGTTGCAGTATAATATACAAAATAATATGGAAAAACTATGGTACATTAAACTATGATACATAAAATAATATACAAAACTATGGTACATCAAGGTATAATACATAAAATAATATACAACAATAAGATATGATACAAAGGAAAGGGTTTAGAAGAGTCCTGATAATGGCCACTTGGGCATTAGATAGTGTCGTTGAAGAATAATTTCAATTGTTTCCCATTCACTGGTAAGAGAAACTTTTTTCCTTCCATAGTGTTGTGATCCGGAAACGAGATCTTTGCTACTCTACGACGTTAACATGAATTGCATAAAGAGCATGAATGAAGCTCACAAATCCATAAGCAGAGAACCAAACAGCATAGACAACACGCACATAAAGACAATAAGTTGATAACGGAGTTCGTCCAAGATGGACTACATCTCCGGGCCTGCTTCTCAATAGGAGGGCCGATCTATAATCTCAGCATAAGGCAAAATACATGGCAATGATATAATGATACCTTGGCGACAATGTTCAGGAAGAGAACCGCTGCCCAAAACACAACAAGACTACTTCCAGCAACTCCGAAGCATGAAGACGGTGTAAAACGAGTATAAACACTCGTACCTTCCTCCTGCAGAGCTACGCAATCTCCCTTCTCTCCTTTAGCTACAAAGTCTCCACTCCAAAGCATGACCTTGGACTCCAAAAGCATGCTTGACAATGGCAAATGAGAGGGTTTATATAGGCTTGTATGGACTCCTCTCATATGATCCTCATGGTTTCTCAAGTTACAACCATTTCGCCTAAATAGGCATGTGGTTACAAACTCCATGTTTGGTTATCATATGGTTGGGATTTTTAATAAATAAAATACAAACATATTTAAAAAAACCCCTTTAAAATGGAATATGGTTAAAACCATATAAAAAAACTATTTAAAACCCATAACCAAGTCGAACCCAAAAGTTTGTAGATAGCACGTGGTAATATGTGGTGGCGCACATATTTAGGTGGCATGTAATGTGGATGGGGTGGCGCTCCAATCCATTTGAAAGTTTTTTTTAACAAACATGTGGCCATGTCATAAAATCTATAACCATATCACGTAGGTTGTGGGTTGGAGTTGTAACCAACTCCTGTGCATTGAAAACCAAGCCTCGACCCCTTTTTCCTCCATTACCAACGTTTCCATGGTTAAATAAATAAACCTTCACAAACATACCAATAATCATAAGTAGCCCAAGTGGTGAAGGCAGAGCGCTTATACAAGAGAGGTCATGGGGTCAAACCCCACGAAGGCCATAATTTTTGCCTTAGACATATTGGCCAATCCATGCTGCCACGTGGCGACCCAGGATTGGTCCACCTCACGCCCCGTCAGCATCCAGTCAACCGTCCAGTCACTGCCACGTCACCATCCGTACACCCAGCCAGCTCAGATCATACTGCCATGTGTCAGCTTGCCCATACAGTAGGGATTCCACGTGTCACCCTGTCAGTGGTGCCACGTGGCACCTCCATTTTGCCAAATTTCCCTGTTTCACCAATACAACAGAACGCGATAACTTTCTCATACGAAGTCCGTTTGAGGTGAAACGAACATCATTGGAATCGTCTCGACAAGCCCTTCGATATGGTGCTAATTTTACTAAGATTGGAGGAATTCAAAATTTTGCCTTCTTGGTTCCTCCTGGATCATTCCTCCCCACTAAGAAGCTTTTGGCCTCCAAAAGCCTTTACTAATCAAGAGATAGGTGAGGGAATTGCCCCCTCACTTTCTCCTTCTCGATCCACTTGGCTCTACTTGGATGAGTGCCTTTGATGCCCACTCGAAGATACTCAACATCACCTCTGCGAGAAGTCCTTGTCCTTTTGTCCAAGATGACATCTTCCTTTAGCTCATCCATGTACTCAGGAGCAAATTCATCAACTGATGGCAATGAGACATTCTCCCTTTCATCCATGATCATGGGAGGCTCATAGAGTTTCAAGTTCTCCACATTCACCACTGAGTAGATCTGCATGTATGGCGGTAGCTTTAAGCGAAAAGCATTCGTCCCAATCTTCTCCAAGATGGTGAAGGGACCATATCTAATGGGCTTGAGCTTCTTGCCTTCTCCTTTCATCCTCTCCTTGCTG
>LPNX010844778.1:195261-373078 GCA_001517045.1 Pseudotsuga menziesii
CACTGCAACTTGTGCTTGAAGCTGAAGGTGAAGAGGGAGGCTCAGGAGGCTCTTCACCACCTCCTCCTTGGTTAACTGAAGTGTTGCCTTCGTCCTTCACTTCTTTGTCTTCCTTCTTTACTTCACTGCCTTTTCTTTCTTTTGCCATGCGTTCTTCATAGTCTGCAAACAACTTGTCTACCTTGTCGGCCATCATGTAGAAGACCTTGTGAAAGTTTGCCTCCATCTCGGTGCGAGCATCATTAGCTTCCATCTTCTTCCTTCGGTGTGCACGTCCGATCTCGGAATTGTAAGGCTCTAATGTACCCTCACCAGCTTTCAGTTTAGCCCTCGTGAGCATCCACACTCACAATCCAACGTCAAATAGCCCTGCTCTGATACCACATGATCCGGAAACAAGATCTTTGCTACTCTACGACGTTAACATGAATTGCATAAAGAGCATGAATGAAGCTCACAAATCCATAAGCAGAGAACCAAACAGCATAGACAACACGCACATAAAGACAATAAGTTGATAACGGAGTTCGTCCAAGATGGACTACGTCTCCGGGCCTGCTTCTCAATAGGAGGGCCGATCTATAATCTCAGCATAAGGCAAAATACATGGCAATGATATAATGATACCTTGGCGACAATGTTCAGGAAGAGAACCGCTACCCAAAACACAACAAGACTACTTCCAGCAACTCCGAAGCATGAAGACGGTGTAAAACGAGTATAAACACTCGTACCTTCCTCCTGCAGAGCTACGCAATCTCCCTTCTCTCCTTTAGCTACAAAGTCTCCACTCCAAAGCATGACCTTGGACTCCAAAAGCATGCTTGACAATGGCAAATGAGAGGGTTTATATAGGCTTGTATGGACTCCTCTCATATGATCCTCATGGTTTCTCAAGTTACAACCATTTCGCCTAAATAGGCATGTGGTTACAAACTCCATGTTTGGTTATCATATGGTTGGGATTTTTAATAAATAAAATACAAACATATTTAAAAAAACCCCTTTAAAATGGCATATGGTTAAAACCATATAAAAAAACTATTTAAAACCCATAACCAAGTCGAACCCAAAAGTTTGTAGATAGCACGTGGTAATATGTGGTAGCGCACATATTTAGGTGGCATGTAATGTGGATGGGGTGGCGCTCCAATCCATTTGAAAGTTTGTTTTAACAAACATGTGACCATGTCATAAAATCTATAACCATATCACGTAGGTTGTGGGTTGGAGTTGTAACCAACTCCTGTGCATTGAAAACCAAGCCTCGACCCCTTTTTCCTCCATTACCAACGTTTCCATGGTTAAATAAATAAACCTTCACAAACATACCAATAATCATAAGTAGCCCAAGTGGTGAAGGCAGAGCGCTTATACAAGAGAGGTCACGGGGTCAAACCCCACGGAGGCCATAATTTTTTCCTTAGACATATTGGCCAATCCATGCTGCCACGTGGCGACCCAGGATTGGTCCACCTCACGCCCCGTCAGCATCCAGTCAACCGTCCAGTCACTGCCACGTCACCATCCGTACGCCCAGCCAGCTCAGATCATACTGCCATGTGTCAGCTTGCCCATACAGTAGGGATTCCACGTGTCACCCTGTCAGTGGTGCCACGTGGCACCTCCATTTTGCCAAATTTCCCTGTTTCACCAATACAACAGAACGCGATAACTTTCTCATACGAAGTCCGTTTGAGGTGAAACGAATGTCATTGGAATCGTCTCGACAAGCCCTTCGATATGGTGCTAATTTTACTGAGATTGGAGGAATTCAAAATTTTGCCTTCTTGGTTCCTCCTGGATCATGTTGAGAAGGAAATAATTTTTTCTAGCTATGTCGTAGATGATGAATGGCCCCATCCAGGGGCTATCAAACTTCCCATGTTTTCCTAGCTTCTCCCTCTGTTTATCCCATAATAACACCGTATCACCAATCTGAAACGACCTCAATTTTGCAGACTTGTCAAAAGTTTTTTAACCTTCTCCTGGTTCCTGATACTTATGTCAAGATAATTTCTTTGGTTCTCATCTAGCTCAATGATGTGATTGATCCTGTTAGTCATGGAATCCTCCTCCATTTCATATTCCTGAAGCATATTCATGGTAGGAAGTTGAAGGTATACTGGAAAAGAGACAGTCAAACCATACGCCAATTTGAAAGGAGTCTTTCCAGTTGCACTTTTCTTAGTTATTCGATCAGTCCAAAGTGCATATTTTATTTTACTATCCCATGACTTCTTATTATTTCCAACTATTTTCTTAAGGATGGTCATTAAGTTTTTATTGCTTGATTCTGCGAGACCATTTCCCTGGGGATAGTAGTTGGAAGAATGGGATAGGAAAATGCCATATTTGAAGCAAAAAGATGTGAACTCTACCAAACTAAAAGTGTTAGCATTTTGGTTGTTATTTTGGCGGGAGAATCAAATATAGTGATGATGTTCTTCTCTAGTATATCCATAACAACTTTATAAGTAGCCCTTTTGGTGGGGATATCCTCCACCCACTTAGTAGAATAGTCAGTTGTAGTAAGAATCCAAGAAATTCCATTGCTCGAGTTGTATTTGAATTGTCCAATGAAATCAAGTCCCCAATGCTGAAAAGGGGCTAACACCACAACTGGCTACAAAGGCAAGGCTGCTAACCTTTGCTTTCCCATGAATAACTAGCACTGTTGACAACTCCTGAAAATTTCTGGACATCTGCAAATATGGATGGCCAATAGTAACTTGCTCTAAGGATCTTGTGGGCTGTTGTATCTGCTGCAAAGTACCCACCACAAAATCCTGAATGGAACTCTGCCAAAATTTGTTTAGAATCTTTCTCATTTACACATCTAAGGATTATGGCATCAGGATTTCTCTAGAACAAACCTTCTTGATTTATGCAATATCTGACGACTTTTAATCTTAAGGATATCCTTTTGTGACCTTTGATATGTTCAGGACATGTGAGAGTTTTCGAAAATAAAATGACGTCTGAATACCAATGGTGATCTAACCGTTGAAGTTTTGGTGGCAAAACTTGTGCTGATGACTCATTGTGACAAACCATCCCTAAAGTATCTTTATTTCCTTAAGCTAACATCTTGGCTAGTCCTTGAACTTTGATTAACTTTGCAGGCCTAATGTCTATATCATATTCTTGGATTTTAGAGACCCACTTACCCCTTATGCTTAAACAATCTTGTTGAGACAAGATATCTTTTACTACTGCATGAGGTACATATCCAATTATATTTTAGTAGCCAATGTAAGTCCTGAAATATTTTAAATACTTTATCAAGTCATACACCTGTTTTTCCATGATTGTATATTTCTATTCTGAACCCTGTAAATATTGACTCATGAAAGCGATGGGTTTCTCATATCCTTCATTGTCTTTCTGGAGCAAAACCCCTGCGATAGTACTTTCAGAAGAAAATGAGAAAATCAAGAAATCTTTAGAATAATCAGGACTAACCAAAACTGGCGATCTGGCAATTACATCCTTGACACATCTAAAAGATTCTCGACCTTCATCATTCCATTCAAACTTAGCATCTTTATTTAATAGTTTATGGGATGGCTTCATTAATTCTACCACATTAGGAATGAATCTCCTAATAAAATTTATGTGGCCATTAAAATAATGAAGATATTTTACATTTTTGGGTAAAGGGATCTTCTTAATTGCCTCAATCCTTTAGGGATCCACCTTTACTCCATCCTTGGAAATAATGTGTCCTAACAGTTTCCCTTCTTCAATTCCTAGGACAGACTTTGTTGGATTCAAAGAGATACCATATTTCCTACATCTTTCAAATACTTTCTTGAGGTGACTTACATGAATTGTTCTTTGTTTTTAAAATATTGTGAAGTCATCCTGATAGATTTCTATGATCTTTCCAATTAATTCCTTAAATGCATAATCCATGGCCCTTTGAAAAGTGGCACCTACATTTAACAAACCAAAAGGAATTCTTAAATATTCGAAAGTACCCCATGGGGTTGGGAAAGTGGTTTTATGTCTTCCCTCCTTCTGGATCACCACCTAATTATAACCCAAAAACCCGTCTAGCATAGACATCATTTCAGAACCTGTTACCCTTTGAAGAAGAGTTTCCATATTCGGCAACGGATAGTTACCCTTTTGACAAGAAATGTTTAGATTCTGGAAATCTATACATATTCTTATTCTCCCATTCTTTATTCTTACAACCACCAAGTTGGAACACCAATATGAATGTCTTTTTGGTGCAATGATTCCAGCGGCAAACATTTTCTCAAGTTCCTTTTTAACTATTGGTGCCATCTTGGGGTTTATTTGTCTCAACTTTTGACAAAAAGGTTTGACTTCATTAATGTCTTGTTTGAGAGGTATAGTGTGTTGGAACACATCCTCCTGATAAGCTTTGAGCTCTTCATGAGTGAAAGTGAAGACATCTCCATACTCTTTGACAAGATTTACTAAGTCATTTCTTTCCTTTTCAGATGTACCTTTTCCAATTTTTATCATTTTTAGTTCATTATTGGTTCCAATTTTCATCTATATGTAATCACTAGAATTCATTGAGTCTATGCTATTTTTCTTTCTATCATGCCTATCAAATATGTGTTCAAGTGAAGCTATACCAGTAGGTACTGGATTATTGAATTGATCACCCTCTCCCTGATACTCTTTACCCTCCTCCCGAAAACTGACATTGAAGTTTGAAAATTCCTCTATGTTATGGATGAATTTCAAAATTTGTTCATCATCATAAAAAAATTGCCAATGCTCCATGTTATCTGGGACTGATGGTCTAAAATTGATATCTAATTTACCATCACCATTTAGCATTTCTTCTGAAGGTTGAAGACTTGAAGCTATTACAGCTAGCTTATCTGCTAAGTTATTTTGATCTCTATGGATGCTAGTCAGATTTAAGGCATCGAGGAATTCCATTGTATCCCACACTACATTCCTGTACTTCTTTAACCTTTTACACTTGCATGAAAAATTATTATTAACTTGGAGTATTATCAACTCAGAGTCGCATCTTATATTCAACATCTTAACCCACATATCTTTAGCTATTTCCAACCCAAGTAGGAGTGCCTCATATTCTGCTACATTGTTGGTTGCCTCAACTTCTAACCTAAAGGAAAAGTTAAAAACTTGTCCTCCAGGTGAAGTGATGACAACTCCAGCTCCTTTTCTAGATATTGAATGAGCACCATCAAAATTAATCTCCCATATTTCATCTACCTTTTCATCTTTAAATTTTTCTTTAACTAGGCCAAAAAGGTAGAGTAGCAAGAATAATTTCCAAGACTATCTCTATGGTAAACATATTCATTGGAAGGATTCGTGGGGTTTTCCACATTATGTTTCTTTTGTTTTTCACTATGAAACTTCACCATTGTATCTTCAAATAAAGGAACAATGGCATAAGTCCAGTCCATTTGAATGGATCCCCCCAAATGAGCAACCCACTTTCTAGATAACAACATACCCCATTTGTCAGGTACATCAATTACGAGGATATCCATTTTTAAGTGAATATCAGGGTACTTAGACAATTTTACTGGGAAACCAAAAACAATACCAACGACCTTAACTTATCTACAGTCCATGGCACATATATTATGATATGGTATAGTGATTTTCAATTTTAACTGTTCCATGACTTTCCTAGTCATTATGTTGGCTGAAGATCTAGAATCTAACATACAATTATGAAGAAGAAGATCATTTATCAATAGTGAAACATAGAATGGAGGATGATCTTCTCTTCCTTTTTCCTTGTTTTGTAAAATAACTGGAAGATCAATGGAATCATATTTGTTTATAGGAGAACTTATTTATTGACTTTCTTGAAAAGTCACTTTCTTAGGAGGAGTGGGAGTTAACACTTTCATCATTTTTTCTCGCTGTGCTAGAATTTTAATCACTTTAGTTGTAGGAATTTATACCTTAACTTTTTGAAACCATGCACCCATATCAAGACTATAATTTGGGTCATGAGGAGTGTTTACCTGATATTGATTACTTTTTGGAGTTCCAAAACTTTCTCTTCTTTGATGGGTGGTTCTTTTGAACTTAGGCATTTCTCGAATCTACTCTGATGTAGGAATAACACCATAGTTCTTAGTTAAATTGTCCAGTTCTTGAATATACTCCTTTGATTTCTTCCAATATTATTTATACACTGGATACATATGTCCAACTGCATTGATGTATTCTGGCTCGCTTGAAATTTATTCACTACTGCCACTCTCAGGAATTCCTTGTTCTAAAATTTGGCATGCCACATAACAACTAGCTTCTTCATGAAGTGAATCACAAGGTATACAATAAGGGATCACTTCCTAAACCACATTGGTTGGATCTAGTTGATTTGGAAGATTATTATCTTTATAAGGAGATTTCTTAGGAGCCCAGTCACTTTTAGGTTGGAAATGTTTCTGATTAGAGTGAGATATTTCCATTGTCACTACTCGATTCTACATGTTTTTCAACTGATTAGTATAAGTGCCTTCCATGGATTCCATTTTTTCATTTAAATCCTTAATATTTTTATCATATTCCTCTTGCATGGGATCTTTTTTTCTTATTATTCCTGTTTGGCCTGCCCTCCTGTAAAACCAGGCAAGTTAGACTTACATGAAGCCTGTATGTTTGCATCAATTTTAATGGCTAATTCTTGGGCAGCTTTAAGATCAACAGGTTATTTGTTTCTCAATTGGTATCTCATTTCCCCATTGCCTCAGGAGGCTTGAAATTATTATCCATGCTTGCAATAAGATCTCTAAATTTTTTATTGAATTCCTCCATCATTTCATTTTCATTTCTCTTAAAGGACTGGAGTGCATTTAATAAGAAACGAGGCTCCTTCTTTTCACCAAATATTTCCATGAATCCCTTCCTAAAGGAGTCCCAATAGTTATATGACTCATTAGCAAGGTTGATGTACCAGTCACATGCATCTTCTTCAAGTGATAAGGAAAACAACTTCATGTATACATCATCATGTTGACTTGCATCATCTCGACACCAACTAAGGAGACATTTTGAGAATTTGATAAGATGACTTGATGCAGAAATGGCATTGTTCCCCTAGAAAGTTGGCAGTTTCTCTATAGCTTTTTTTGATATGGCATGAGGTTGACCTGCTATATTAGTGAAATTAAGGGGAAGAAAGAAATCATCCATTTGAATAATAGGTTTAGCTATAGGATTAATGGGATTTTCCATCATGAACAAGACTTGGATGTTAGAAATAGACTCGGCCGCTAGATTTTCAAGGATCCTATGAGACTTAAGTATATATAATCTTTTCTGTAAGAACCTTTAAAGCTCGGGAAAATGTTTAAAAGCTTGATGTAAGTTTCTTCTTGTAAAATACCCTGAATTGTTTCTAAACTGTGGAGTCGCCAGATGGACTGAGTGTATTTCAGATTCATTCGACTAGATCAATCAATTATTGGATTAAAAACGAAAAGAAAAAGGGTAAGTTGTACCATGTGAATAAAAATATTTATCCTCGGCAACAACGCAAAAAAGTGTTGCCGCCTTTCACACACCCGGGGGTTAAGTGCAACATAAATGTTCAAGCTGCTAGGTGTGTCCTTAGGGGCAAGTCTCGAGTCAAGTACTATCACTTGATCTTGACTCCTTCATTTAGGCCAAACTCCTAACGAAGCCAAGGGGGGTAGTCCCTAAGAAAGAGTTGTCTAAGGCTCTTTAAGTTTTAATGGTTATTGATGGAAGTAAGGTTTTTAGGAGATTTTTGAAGTAAATTATGATACAAGATTGTTTGCAAATTCAAGTAAATATTCACCAGCATAACATTAAAACATAAAGAGAGAAAAATATAATTGTAGATCAGATTAGTGCTAATGGATTTAAAGTGAAATAATGCTGCTAAAGTAAAATGTTTTGCAAATGTGTCCTGGTTAGTTTTAATTATTAAGAGATGAGTTGAATTATGGGAAGGGAATTCTCAATATACTGGAAGTACTGAGAATGTGTCTGAAAGATTACTAAAGTGGTTCCTCACTAAAAAATGTGGGCTGAATCGGAGTCTTTGAGAAGGTGTCCAACACTACATCAACAAGGATGTAGCTTGACTGTATCTTGAGGTCACTATTCAGTTGTTCCCGCTTCCTTTGAGAAATTTTCCCACCATTTTAAACTATGACACGCCGGATTTTCATAATGTTTCTAGGGGGAGTTGATTTTATTAATAAATTATTAGATTAATGTGAATAAATTAGAAAGTGTCAAAAACCACTTTTGATTTCCCAACGACCAAGAAAAGACCGCAGAGGAAAAGAGCATACACGAGTTGACGAAAAAATGTTTATTCCAATTGGATGCAACAAATAAGTTTGTAAAATCAAAGGATTAACAATAAATTAGAATCGCAACTATGTGTCACTTTCTGATGATCCACCAATGATCGACAAAGCCTTTAGTTGGTGGCGAGAGAATACTTCGTGGCAACGAGTTGGGTAAGAAAATAAAACTTAATATGAGATGAAATAAAATAAAAAACAACTAATCTACACAGCCTTTCAAGAAGGTGGATTGTGTGCAAGTGTTTATTAGTAAAATCCAAACCATGAAAGAGACTGCGAATCCCCCTAGGGGGGATGGTGTGTGGGAGATGTGTACCCCACTTGATTTATTTATTAATGAGTTTACAATATGATAAAGAATGAATTATTACTTTCACTTTGATCCTTGAAAGGGATCTAAAGGATTACAATGTCGTTGGGAGAGAAGATCAAAGAAGAAAAGGGATGGAGGATGGAGTTTTTTGATGTCCTGGGTGACTGAAATTCGAAATTTGAGCAGTATGTCCTCCTCCTTTTCTCCAAAACTGATAAAACCCAGAGAGTTAAATGCATTATAATATTGTAAATTAATCAAATCAAATGCATAATCTACACTACTCAAAATGCTCATAAAATTGTATATTTTTTTAATGAAATGACACTTTGAAAGATTGAAACAAATCTAGTTTAAGATAAAGATTTAAAAGTGAATCTAGATCTGATATGTATGCTGAATAAAAACAGATTTAAGATACAGAATTATTTATCCAATTTTACTAAGCATCAAGTAACCGAAACCAAGAAGAAAGCTTGAATTTTAGAGAGAAGAAGACTGAAATTCCCAATCCCATTCTTGAAAGAAACGAAGGAGAGAGGGATCTGCAAAACAATTGTATTAGAAAAATAAAAATGCATGTTTTAAAGATAACTGGATGCAACTGAGCTCCAATACCTTTCAATCTGATACAAATATGCAAAAAACTAGGCAATTTCTCAAAAGAACAAGGTTAATCCAGTCATTTCATTAATCAAAAAAGAAAAAGGAGAGCAGAAGTATAACCAAATACAGTTTGCTACTACTACAAAATTCTGATAATAAAATGAACATAAGTAACTTGACAGAAGAAAATGCTTATTTAAATTTAACGGGATCTAAACACATCATTCCAAAGAAATAAAACATGAAATTCCACAGATTACACCTCAGATTTTGACCAAATCACAAGATCTCAATGCAATCACAGACTAGCCTCCAAATACTTCAATATTTATTTAGAAATTATCAGAAACATAAGTACAAAGGGCAGAGGTTCAATGCATCCATCCTCAACAAAGGAGGATAACCCTGCTTTTATAGAAAAAAAGAAGCTCAAACCGTGAGAGGGTGAATTTGACAAGTGTGAGGTGTTTTTGGGTTTGAGAAAATGGTGGGATGAGAGCCTGCATGTTTGAATGAAGGGATGCCACCTATATTGAGGTATCCCACTTGGTTTGGGAATCCTTTATCTCCTCTAACCACTTCATCTAAGTGGCAAAACCACCCTCCCATTTTGGAGAGAAAATCCAAATTAATAATTGAAAATTAGTAATTTGACTCTCAAAAGTGGGTTTAGGGGTTAAGTTAGGTATTTGGGTACAAAAATGAGCATCCCCATGACCAAATTATATCCCTAGGCCCAATTTTATGACCTTTTAAAATATTACAATTAAAATACACCTTATCGATGATTTTATTAAAAAACTAAAAATTAAAAAGTCCTGGGGGGGCTTATCGGATGTTCACGAAAATATGGACATATGACCAGAATGGAATAATACATAGACCCTAGGATTTAATAACCTTTATGAGAAAAAAGTTACCAAACTCACCATCCCGACTTTGGAGGATTTTGAGTGAAAAACTTGAAAATTATGTGTCGCTTAAAAAAGCGTCAAATAATTAAGAAGGGAAAAACACTCAAGGATCATGACCTTGATGAGAAATTCTATGAAGCCCAAGCCTTTTACATAAAAGAACCTCATTCTATGTCATTTATTACAATTCCCTTGAAAGGGTGTGAACATCGAAAAGAGGCCACAACTGGCCCTGATGAAACCACGGAACTTCCGAGCACTAAGTAAGATCAAGAGATTTGTTCTAAACCTAGGTGGCTCACTTGAATGATCCCCTAAGTGAAACTTAGTGGATAACACGATGGACTCTCTCAAGTGTTAGACATCAACACATACCCATAGTCTGATATAGCTATCATTGTATTGTCCCGATGAGTGGATGGTTTTCCCCCCTGGATCTTCATTACTCCAATTCTAGGACTATCGTAATGTATTTCATCCATCATGTTCCCTTCTGACCTCACATGTTAGGGGGCATATGTTATAGATGGATTTTCCACACTTGGTAGATAATGTTTTTATGGCCTTCCCTATCCCTATGCAAACTCTTTGAACCCCCTTTGCTTAGTATTACTTTGATTCTCCTGAGAATCCCTTAAACAATCATATTTATGGGTATGTGGGGGTCACCAACTTACTGGCTACATGTACATGCAACTTGCTCCACTGTAACCCGCATATACATGCAAATTTCTCCACTATGACCCACGTACATCGGGAAATGTGCTAAAAAACAAAAATATTCATAGTTTTTCCTTATCAAGTAAGAAATAACTTGACTCGTGGCCTTCCATATGCCTGGAAATGATCCAACTCAACCCTTCACTTCTCATTGAGGGGATATATATTGAGCTACTTGGAAGCATGGAAGGAGGAGGACTTGTGTTTTGTCACAAAAATACCACATTTTATTCATCTTTCATATACCATTTGTCACCTTATTCCTATTTTATCCTTCCATAAAACTATTAATATCCACCACTTTCATAATACATATGAGTTTATATTACCATTTTCCAAATTATTTGTTTTGAGTATTTTTAAGAGAATTCTTGATTAAATATTATAAATTAATATATTTTTCATATATATCTCAAATATTTGTGTGAGCTTTGTAATGTATGGATATTTGAAGCTTTCAACCAAGGAGTATTCAAAAGCTTCCCGAATATTTTCTCCATCTTTTCAAGATTTGAAGGAAATAATCCAAGCTAATTTCAAGGAGGGGATTATGGAAATGTGGAGAGAATATCTCATCCAATATTTGTTGGAGAATTTGAAGGGATAAGTTGAGAGAAAAGTGGATTTAATTATGAGTTTTTTTATCTTGAATTCATGTATAAATAAGAGGGCTCTCTCCTCATTTTGGTAGAGGCCTCTCCAGTGGGGTGGAAGTAGAGAAATAGTTTGTCTTTTGAGAATTAGTCATATAGTGGATTTTGATTGATGATGATTTAATGCAAATCATTTTACTCTCTCTCATGTTAATTTTGATTTCTTTCATATGAATTGTTAATATAAATTTTTCATGATTTCTTTCTTATGAATTGTCAGTATAGACTTTGGTGAGCTCACATATATTTATCATTTGTCACTTGTTACATGTGTTTTGTTATAGATTACATTTCCCTTGTTTAATTCCACGCTTTATTTACCAAGTTACAATCTCGTGTTTTCATAAACTAGATTCAATTTCAGTTGTGTATTTCATCACTAAGCATCAGAATGGGTTAGTGACACTCCGATCCTGCATATATGTTTCTTGCACTTCTAAGTTTACGATTTCTCTAGGTTGACAATTAAATAGTTGTATATGTTATAAATTGTTTAATATTTTTCACCAACAACTTGCAAGAGAAAAGAAATTATAGTGGAATTGTGCCCCTTTCTTGCATACTTGAGTCTGTATCTCTTTATCCTTTGAGCACTCATTGGTGCTCTTTCCCAAGCTTACCTTTGTCTTGTGAGATTTCCTTGATATGGAGGATTGAAGTGGTGGAGGCCTAGGAGGAGAACTGGGTTTCTTGATTTCGATGAGTGTTATCAGGAATATTGCACCTTCTGCAGACATAAGTTGTTCCTCTGGTCTGAATGGTTCATATCCAGAACAAATGAATGAATGACAAAGGATGACGACCTTCCCTGAATATTGTAGACACCTGGAATACTGCTTCGATCATGAACCTATGTACCTACAAACATATCAAACATACAAGCACATCAAAGATACCAGAAAATCATCTACTTATCCATGCTAGTGACTAAGGAATCTATCAACATGTACACATGAAATCAAAACAATAGTAATGTGGGATGGAAATCAACTTTTCATTAAGAATGTATGGAGAAGCTTACAACTGTTGCCTTAGTTTCGACAAGCTCCTCCACGAAACAAACACTTCATCCCCATAAGCTCCAACTTTGCTCACTATGCTCTCCAATGATTTGGACTAGGTAGTCAATCCAACAGCCTAACAATACCTCTATATTTTTGTTATAGAATATTTTACCACTCTAGGTGAATCACACTTTGTATGGCCTTCCCCTGTCCCGCTGCAGACTCCTTAAACCCAATGGACCACTTTTTTTCCTTTGATGTTTCCTTGATCATCCCTAAAAACATATGAAAAATGATATACATGACTTTTAAACCTATAAGTGCATATATATGCGGGTTTGACCACTAAAACCGCGTACATCGGGATGTGTGCATAATCCAAATCCTTTTGGAGTTTTCCTTGACATGGATCCGACTCATTTGACTCCTGGCCTTCCCTATGCCTTGAGATCGCTCGGATTCAACCTTTCATTACCCCTTTGAAAAGCAATATAAGGAACCCCTTGGTACATTGAAGGCATAAGAGAGAATTGAGAGCAAAGAAACTATAGTCCATTGTTGCCAGAACTTATGCTTGAGTCTGCATCCCTTTGTCCCTTGGAGCACTAGTGTGTTCTTCCCAAGCTTGACTTTTGCTTGTGAGCTTGCTATCGAGAGATGGAGGTTTGAAGTGGTGGAGGCCAAAGTGGGGGATTCAGTTTCTACAGTTCGCAGACGTGCCATCAGAGGTTGTATCTTGTAATCTTTGATTTATATTAATAGAAATATATTTTCATGTCCAATAATGTGTGTTTGAATGTATATTTTATCCATGGGATTATGTCAAATGATTGTACATTATTGATTATATATGCTAGAATAGATCTAACACCATGATATATAGAATGCTTGTATTGTTTACTTGTTGTTGAGGAAGTAATAGATCAGTCCATGCTGAAGATTGGAAAGCTCAACGGGGATCTACTTCAACCGTCCGGAATAAGGTACGAGGTCTGATCCTTTAGTGTTAGACATTTAATTTCTATTGCATATTGGAAAGGATTGATTTCTGGAGTCAAGCTGTCTGTTGTGGTACCCCAAGCCATAGGAATTTCTCTCCGTAACAGAATTGGCGACTCCGCTGGGGAGTTCCTAGTAGTTGTCCTTTGGGGGTTGTTTTCTCGACATTCAATGAATTTGAATTGCTCTTTCTCTCTTGTTTCTGTGTCGGGTCTGGGGGCATGTATGCTTGGTAGGGTTTGATTGGTGTGAATTTTGTCTCATCCTGTCTGTTTGCCTTGATTTTATGCACCTTTCTTCATGTATGTGAGTTTTTGACTTACAGTCGCATATACACACGGTTTCTTCTGCGATTACCGCGTATACACACAGGTTTACTACGAACAGTCGCGTATGCCCTTGATTTTTCCTTTTTGGGAAAGATAGTTGGTTGTTGGGTGAATTCTAATATTTGATGAGTCTCCTTTGGCACTGCCTGAGTCTGTTTAGACCTCTGTTCCTGACCAGAAACGTTTTTTTAAGGCTAAATTTTTCTTTTTTAAGAAGGTTCTTGTCATGGCATTTTCAATTTTTTATTTGAGATTAATGCATTAGAGTTATTTTACCTCGGTGATTTGCTTGAGTGCTGTTTGGGTGTGCTTGTAGAGTCTAGGGGTCGTAGGATCATTCTTTTGCTTTTTGCATCTCTGTTATTTTCAGAAAATCCAAAAACATTTGCTTATCATCATGCATTGCATTTTGCACTTTGCATTGTACTTGCACTAGATTTGCTTTGGAGTACTAGTTAGGACTTCATATAGGAAAATTTGCATTTATCATTTGAAGAAGAATTGTGCATTTCACGTAGTATAATACCCTGTTTTCATGGACACAATGCATTTGCATTGATTGTTAGGTGTGCATTTTACTTCTTGTTGCGTCATAACACCATTAGTTGCATGATCATATCCTTTTTTTGAGTAATAAAGCCAACTAAAATCAACACTAAATAAAATGAATTACACTCTTTTGTTTTCTAGGGTGCACCAACAAGCTTAGGTTTTAGGATCTTGGAATAGTTCATTGTAAGTCAATTCTCCAAGATCACTAAACAACAACATCTAGGTGTCTGTCCAGGTGAGTGTGTGAAATTCTTGGTATAACCAGTGTTTCTCAGGATCCTCCTCTCAAAAGGGAGTTAAGCACGAGGTAGTGTGAGTGGTTATCGATTGGGATGACCCCTAGTCATAACTGAGTAGCACCAGAGATATTTCTAGGATTGTATTCATATCTGGGGGCTCTTTCGAGAGTTTTGGGCTTTCCTACCCTGCCCATACGGTCAATCCCACCTGCGACTATCCGCCTGAGCATTGATTATATTGAGGTGACCTTAGTGGTCTTACCTAGGATATCGAGGGGGTACTTTGCAGGGGTTATTCTGCAGGTGTCCCAGCCAGGTTGGGGTCAGATAGCATAGTCGCTTTACGCATTGAAGCTGAGGGCCACAATAATTGGTTACGTACCTCCGCTTGTTGTGTATGGGAGTCTCAAGCCTCTCCTAGGCGAGACATACCTGCTTCATTTGGGAGCTCACTTATCCAACCCTTGTTTTCTTGCATTTGGCTTTAGATTTTATTAGTGATTGCTCTGTGCACGATAGTTGGCCTAGGGTTTACGTAAATAGAGATTCTTTGCTATTTTTTGAGTCATTGTGGATTCGAGTGCGGTTCCTCACCATTCTCGTCATTTAGCAGGACTTCCGCCTTCTACTTCTCCTCCTCCTTTGGGAGAGAGACCTAGACAGTCTAGGAAGACTATTTCACACATTGATTCACACACCATGGGAGACCATTTAGAGGATATTCCTGAACCACCTCCTCCCATTTGTGTAGACAATGGGGAATTTACTCCTACTTATGATCCTTCACCCGACTTAACTGAGTTAGGTCCTGTGATTTCTGAGATAGGAACCTTGCACGATAGGCCTACTCACACCAGGTCTGATTCCTCATTTACGCGTTATTGGTATGGAATGCCGGAGGACGCCGAGACTCATTTTGAACCTGCCAGCACTAGCTATGGTAGTTATGCTACGTCTGGTTTCCCTACACATGATTTGACATTTCATGTCAAATCCGATTTCAAGCCTAACACTATGCCTGGGGGAACTCTCTTTCCTTACCATGCGGAGAGGTTTGGGAGCACTAGTCACATTGCACCTTCTGTCCCAGTGGTGGAAGCTACATCGTATCTCCCTCCTAGGTCTAGGGTTAGCGATCCAATTAGGATACCAGATTCAAGATGAGTAACAATAGGTGGTAGTACATATATTATTACTCAGGTTCCTTCGTCCTCAGTCCCTAGTTCTTCAAATGTACATCCTCCACCTTATTCACGTGGTCCTTCGAGCCGGTATATGGCTACAAGTCAGGTTCATACTACGGTTACTAGACTGATTGTGTCTCAAGTTCACATACCGCCCGCTGCTTTGGGAGGCTATGTTCATGCTTCTAGAGGTCATCTTGCTACTTTTGGGTCATATATCCCTACTTTCGGAGCGTATCTTCCTACCTACGGAGTGTATCATGGGGCATCGCATGCGATGACTTATGGACCTTATTATGGGACACAGTATGGACAGGTTTCTTCACCTTATGGAGGTGGGTATCAACCACCTGCTTACTCTCCTAATTATGGCTTTGTAGCTCCTACTAGTCAAGGTCCACCATACTATGGTACTTCCACGCCACCCTATATGGGTCAAACAAGAGGAGGACACTATGGCCAAGGCCATGGTGGTAATCAACCCTATATGAACTAGGGAGCGGTCCATCGACCTCATCATCCTAGGCTCCCTTTCCTTACGACGCTTAATCTTCCTGACTTATCGAGACTAACGAACGATCATGTGGCTCATGACCCAGCTTGGTCGGCTGTCCCTACCAAGCTTCCTTCGGACATACCTAAGTTCGAAGGAAAACCGGGAGAGAATTCGAGCGAACACGTCACTACGTTTCACCTTTGGTGCTCTTCAAATTCATTACATCAGGACTCAGTCCGTTTGAGACTATTTCAACGCACCCTCATAGGGCCTGCTACAAAATGACATATAGACTTAACTAAGGGGGCTTTCACTTTGTTCGACGACCTTGTGGGTTGTGGATTGTGCAAGTGCGAAACCTGCAGATTCGGTTGCAAAACAAGTTAGTCAATTGTCACTCAACCAATCTACTTCGGGACAAGCTACGGCTTCGTCTCAACCTGCCCAAATGGTGAATGTACTTTCTGTGCAATCGTCAGACAAGAAGGGTAACCAGTAGTCCAGATGGAATATAAAAAAGGGTAAAAATAATAATCGAAAGGGTGGGAATAAGAATGAGAATGCTAACAATAGTGACAAGAACGGTAGAAATGCTGGGGGGGACAAGCAAGCGAAACGTAAGGTTAAGTTCCCTTGCAAGCTATGTAAGGACAGTCACCTCACTTACTTGTGCCCTCGGATTGAAGAAGCTTCGAGATTCTTAGCACAAGGCCCAGCTGTGCTAACTAACCCTTTACCGCATAATCAAAATATGAACTTGAAGTCCCATGACCAGTCTAGTGATGATGATCCACCGGAGGGTAGTGGTCGTGGGTGCATTAACATGGTCCGTGCTATGAAAGTTGTGACTCGTGTGAAAGATTATAGTTCATCACAACCCAGCCCAGGCAGAGAGCCTGATCCACCAGGGTCCCCTTTACGAATTGAGAAACCTACGGATAAACCTGAGGCTGCACCTCGCATTCCTAAGGGAGTCCTTAAGCATTCAGGGCATAATCCAAATGCCTGAGCCACCCAGAATTATTCAGTTGTCGAGGATTTGGGCCATACTCCTTGTGCGATGTCTGCATTGGAAGTGCTTCAGAGTTGTCCTTTGCAAAGGAAGGCGTTGCTTTCTGCCCTTGGTGTGAATGATGATGATTCTTCCTCTATGATCAAATTTGAAACCGTAGGACTTCAGCCTCACTTTCCCTACTATGTGTCTCTTTTGGTGCACGTAGAATGTCTTGGTATGACCGTCAAACGTACTGTGATTGAAGAGGGCGCTGCTGCTTCTGTGATGTCTTTGGCCTGTTGGAAGGGTCTTGGTTCTCCTGAGCTGTCTAAATCAGCGACTATGTTAACTGCGTTCGATGGGAGATATTTTAGGCCGCATGGCATCCTTCCTTCCCTTAAAGTCCGTTTGGGGGGGAAGACCGTTGCAATAGAGGTTGAGGTGGTTGATGCGCCCCTTGACTATAATCTCTTTCTGGGTAGGAACTGGATGTACAGTATGCAAACCGTTGCTTCTTCCTTGTTCCGCACTGTATGATTTCCACATAACAGGAAGATCATAACGATTGATCAAATGACATTCAAGAATCCATCTGTTACTGCATCTTTGGGAGCTTCGATCCTGATCGTTGAGCACTCTCAGCCGATAAATGGGAGTGTGGGTGTAGGCAAGTATCCATCCCTCATGGGAAGCTTTAGTTGTCCTGTACCGATCCTCATGATAGGATCTAGTTTCGATAAGGCTTCGAATTCTACAACATTGGTGTCTTTTTGCACGAATCATATGGAAGACCCTTGGATTCTTCCTACACTGAGTACTTCGAGTGAGCCTATCGAGACGAGCGTACCGTTGCCTGCAGCCATGATAGCTTATCAAGCTAATCTCAAGAGTGTTGCAGAGCCTAGTCCTTCCTCTTCACGGACGGAGGAGGAGGACCCGTATGTGCTGCCGGAATGGGAAGTACAGTATTCTCATGCCCATGAATACCTTGATACGATTTTCCCTTCAGATGAAGCGATTATTGAGGCTATGTCAGGAGTTGAGCCACCATGGGAGGAACTTCATCATAGATCGTACTTTCTTCCATAGCTTGACCGTTTGGAGCGTGAGGATTTTAGGGCGGTTCTTAGTCAGAGAGTTGGTAGTCCTGTGGTTCCATTAAGCTCTCCTAGTATGATGGCTGATGGAAACATGGAAAACATATCTTCAACGATTCCTATCAACATCTCTCACAATCCTGGCACAATAGAGAATGTCTATATTGGGGCGGAATGTTCCCATGCTAAGATTCTGGAATATACTGAGCTATTCAAGGAATTCTGTGATATTTTTGCTTGGTCTTACAACGAGATGCCAGGTATTGACCCTCGTATTGTCGAGCATGAGATTAAGACTTACCCCAACACTAAGCCTGTTTGACAACGTTTACGTGCGGTGAATCCTAGGAAAGCACCCGCCATTAAGGCAGAGATAGAGAAACTGTTGAAAGTCGGTTTCATCTATCCCGTTCCCTTGACAGAGTGGGTTTCAAACCCCGTTCCAGTGGATAAGAAGCAGGGAGCGATCCGCATATGCACTGATTTCCACGATTTGAATCATGCCTGTCCTAAGGATAACTTCCCCACACCATTTATAGATCAGATTTTGGATGAGTGTGCGGGTAGCGATGTGTTCTCCTTTATGGACGACTTTTCTGGGTATAATCAGATATAGATTAAACCTGAGGACCAACATAAGACTGCATTTATTTGTCCTTGGAGAACGTTCACATATCAAAAAATGCCTTTCATCCTTAAAAACTCCAGAGCTACATTTCAGTGGGCAATGACCTTGATTTTCCATGGTCTCAAGTCAATTATCGAGGTATTTTTAGATGATCTCACTGCTCATTCTTGTATGAGAATGTGTCATCCCTATCACTTGAGATTGGTATTCGAAAGATGCCGACACTATTCAGTTAGATTAAATCCTCATAAGTGCATCTTTTGCGTGAAGTCAGGTAATTTGTTAGGATTCATCATTTCAAAAGAGGGTATAAGAGTCGACCCTTTGAAGGTTGAGGCAATACTTCAGTTGTCTCCCCCGAAGAATATTCGTCATCTTCAGTGTTTGCAAGGCATGGAAAACTTCTTACAAAGATTTGTTGTCAACTTTGCCAATTTGACTAGAGGCTTCATGCGTCTCTTGAAGAAGGATACTCCCTTTTATTGGGATGAGTGAGCCCAGGACTCCTTCGATGCACTCAAGCGAGCCCTAGCATCGGCCCTGGTGATTAGTCCCCTAGACTATAGACGTGATTTCTTATTATATGTGGCCGCATATTTAGAGATGATTGGTATGGTATTGGTTCAAGAGGATGAGGAGCTCCAAGAGCATGTCATATATTATCTGAGCCGAAACCTTATTGACGTAAAGATTCGTTATTCTCATGTCGAGAAGCTTACTTTAGCTACTGTACATGCGGTTCAGCATTTGAGACATTATATTCTCCTTCGCCAGACCTTGGTTGTAGCCCATGTCAATCCATTTGAATTCGTCCTCACCCAAAGGATGATTGGGGGAAAGTATAATAAATGGATTGTCATTCTGCAAGAATTTGATCTCGAGTTTGTTTCAGTAAAATCGAAGAAGTCTTTAATCTTTCCAGAGCTTATATCGTATTTTTCGAGCGAGGCCGAGGAGTTGGTTTGTGAAGATACGTTTGTTGATGAACACATCTTCTTAATCTCTATGTTAGACCCATGGTATGGGGATATCATAATATATTTACAAACACTGAAGACCCCTACTCACCTCTCGCGAGATGAACGACGACGATTACTTCACGTCTCTAAGAACTACCTCATAGTGGACAATACTTTGTACCGCCGTGGGGTAGATTCCATTTTACGACGTAGTTTAACTCATGACGAGGCTGAGATTGTGCTGAATGATTGCCACGGAGGGGCGTGTGGTGGTCATTTATCTAGGATTTCTACAGCTCAAAAGATTTTGAGAGCGGGTTATTTCTGGCTGTCGATCTTTAAGGATTTTTTTGATGCGGTCAAGAGGTGCCACCCTTGCCACGTGTTCGCATGTAATATGCGCTCAAAACCTGCCCTGTTACATCCCATTATCACCGCAGGTCCCTTCACTAAGTGGGGGCTCGATTTTATGGATTGCAACCCAGCCTCGGCTGGGGGGCACCATCACATTATAGTGGCTATTGATTATTTCATGAAATGGGCTGAGGCTATGCCTACAGTAAAATTTGACGGTGAGACAACCGCTCACTTTGTATTCAACCAAATTATTACTCGGTTTGGGATTCCGAAAGAGCTTTTCACTGACCATGGCTCGCACTTTCAGAACCGTATGATGGAAGAGTTGGCATCCAAGTTAGGGTATAAGCAAGAGCACTCCTCTTCTTACTACCCCCAAGCGAATGGATAGGTAGAGGTAGTGAATAAATCACTCAAATCCATTCTCCAACGAACCATCGCACAAAGCAAGAATAATTGGCACATTATCTTATATCCTGCTTTGTGGGCATATCAAACCGCAGTTAAGACTGCCACTAGTTTTTCTCCATATCAGCTTGTACATGGAGTGGAGTCGATATTGCCGGTTGAATGGAAAATTCCTTCGTTGAAGCTAGCTATGGAACTATTACCAGACACTTCACCTTTGGAGGAGCGTTTGGCTCACCTTGAGCAACTCGATGAGCAACATCGGGATGCCTTGGTGGCTCTAGAGGTTAATAAGCATTGCATTAAGTTCCAGTACGATAAGTCTGTCCGTCCAAGAGTGTTTAGTGAAGCAGAATTGGTCCTTTTGTGGGATCAACCGAAAGAACCCTTGGGGGCAGGGAAATTTAATCCTATGTGGCGTGGTCGTTACATGGTCAAGCGTGTGTTAGAGAAGGGTGCTTATGAGTTAGTGGATTACGAAGGAACAGCTTTGGCGGAGCCTAGAAATGGGCTCTATCTCAAAAAATACTATGCATAATCTTTAGCCAAGGCTTCTTGTTGTATATTATTGTACAGCTTTGCATAGTTAGGTCGTTTTCTTATCATGATCGGGTTTGTGATTAGTTTCCGTTTCTTTTTGCAGATGTCAATGGAATCTTCCACCTACATAGGATTCGTGGATGGTGCAAGCCGTCACACTCAACACTCAGCCTCTGCTGCTTGGGTGATTTATACTCCTATGGGTCAGGTATTGTCTTCAGGAGGTGTATGTCTACGGCCATCTTCCAACAATGTTGCTGAATATAGTGTTGTTATTGAGCTTCTACAGGATGCCATTCTACTTGGCGTTCTATCTCTTGAGGTACGTCTTGATTCAGAGTTAGTAGTGTCACAGCTCAATGGTTTGTACCATGTTAGAGATCTGACGTTATTGAGAAGATTCTTACGTGTGAGATTGTTAGAACGACAATTTGACAGTATAACATATATACACATTCCAAGAAATAATAATCAAGTTGCTGACTCATATGCTAACTACGTGTTAGATTGGCATTTGTTTCATTCATAATAAATTAATCACAAACACAATTTTTACACATGTAAATAAATAAATCGATCACCATAAAACTTTTTATACATAAAAAATGTATAATACATAGTGTCATGATACAAAATTGGGGCTTTTAAGCCACCATCATATAATACATGGTCGTACAAAATGTATACACTCCCAGGTTTCTAATCCTATGGAGGAGGAGGAGGGTTGTGATCATGGAACGTCACTACATCTCTAGCTAGCCAGTGAAATAAATGCACCCATGCGCGTGGTACACCCACCACCTGCCGCTGCATGGCCTCAGGCAAGTCCTCGACTTGCGCCATGGGAACTCTATGAGTCATTCTCACAAAGTTGGTATGAATGCTCTGGAGCGTTCACTCTGCATCCACACCTGTGATGTCATCTCCTCTTCCCCTCCGTCTATGATGAGGGAAGCCCTCTAGCCGTCATGGTCCCACATCTGCACACAAATGGTAGATGTCACTATGTGTTGTTGCGCAAAAACATGTCTTTTTGCTTCCATAAAATCAAGAAAATACAAAAAAATTCAATAACTCAAAAAAAAAATTAAAAAAAGAGTGAGGGTCGAGATTCATTACCTATATCGCTGTATGCCGATCCTGGTGGCAATGGCATGTCCAAGTCTCCCAAAAAATCTATCCCTGCATAGGGGTAGTCATCAATGGCAACTATCTATCATCACCACCATGGAAAGAAGTCAGTTGGATATGGGTTGGCCACCCTACCACCCCCGAGTCTACGCATAGCATCTAGCCAACCCCATGGAGAGGAACGTCCACTCTAGGGCTCAATCCTGGAACACGCTTGAAGAAAAATGTGCTCAAGATACTGCTGAACCCAAATTTTCACACACTGCCTGCCTTACACTCACTGAACTAGTGTTTCATGTTACTCATTAGGGTAGTACTCCAGTCATAGATTGTGGGTCTCATGCACTCCGCTGCATAGAACATAAGAGGCCGCGAGGCCTAATGGAGTGATGCTAAGCCGGCTATCCTGCCCAGTGTCAATAATATGGCCTTTAGGCCCAGTACCTATATATCATTGGTAGGGACATGACTCCCCACCTTCTCGGTGTCTCGTCGATAGTCAGGCCACCCCCTGGACCACCACGAGAACGAAGCTTCATCACCTCCCCTCGTCTAGAAATCCCTATGATAAAGTATATGTCCTCCACCTCTATGGTGAGGGACATCCCATCAATATGAAAGGACTCCAAGTCTGGATCCCAATAGTCTACCAGCATCTGTAGCAGTATTGGTTTGGCCCTCAAACCACCAAGACACCAAAACTTGTAGAGTCAGCATGCACAAAGAGCTTGTTGAGCCATTAAGTCGGCCCTTATTGCTTCCTCTACTTCACCATGCTCATGCTCTCTCCACTTTAGCACCATCCTATAAAAGAAATTGGAAACTTGCCCATTAATTTAGTGAAAAATCATATGCGCAGCCTCATATGCGACTGTTTTGAAAACAGCCGTGTATGTACACGGTTTTGAAACCCTTTTCCATGTATATCCAGCCCTATAAATGGAAAAGGCATGAATTTCCGCGTGGGCCACAGCGCTCATTTTGGGATCGCCTAAAAAACTCATTTGACCATGAAAATCTATAAAAATTATGTCAAAATGCAAGAGGAGAGTATGAGTAAATACCTGGAAGAAACAGTTGTGAATTTTATCGGCTGGATCTCCTGGAATTTGCAGTTGAAAATCAAAGCTCAAATGGGTAAAAGTTTCAAATGATTTATATTTTTTACTATTTATAGAAAAAATTTCAAATATTTGAAAATTTTTACCCCCTTTCCTATAGTTTCGACATTTTCTAACCATTTTGGACCGTTTTTGACATAATTGGTGTTGTATAAGACCTTTTTCAGTGCCGTTTCAGCCGTTGGATTGACCCATTCGTGCTGATCTCGGGTATCATGTCTAAACTGGCATATAGGTTAGGTTTCACCACCATTTTCATTTTTCATGACCTTGTGACCATATCACCATGACCTTAGGTACGAACCCACTCTATTATGTCACGAAACCTTCTTATTGCTTTAGAAGTGGCATGATACGAGTGGTGGAGCTTCACCTTACATGGGTACCCTAGTTAGCACCTTATTTTCATTTGGTGCCCATGTCGATGGTTTCTCCTTTAGGGTGTGGGAATCTGTTGTATAGTACTGCCATGACATTTCGCAAGAGCCTCATACTCCTCTTGATCTTATGCTGGCCTATTTCCCTCAGGACTCCCTTATGTCAAGTTGTGAATGCATTATCATGAGCTTTGCCTACCTTATTGAGATTTATGCTGGATCCCCTGAAATTGTGTTTCAACCATATAGCCCGAGCTTGTCTCATATCTAGCCATGTAGAGCCATTTTTTATATCCTTCGCAGCTTGATTCCCTTTTTACCGGGAGGGGATTTTCCCTCGAGTGTCGATATCCTACACATGTATCCTTGCATTGAGAATAGGTATGTTCCACGGCTTGGAACTAGTTTATTTTCCCTTGTGACACTCATCTCCTCCTAGTTTGTAACTATAAAGCTAGTTTATTCTTTTTTCAAACTTTTCAAATAACTGAAAAAGTCCAAAAAAATCAAAAAACCAAAAAGTCGGATAAGGAAAGATGTTATCTTTGGCAGCTTTCAAGTCATGTCACCTTCGAACAGAGCACTGTATATCACATCCATTGGTTGGGTTATAGTTTGACTTTAGGAGCTGTACTTGTTTATCTGAGTTTATCTCCACTAACTGGTTAAGCTTCCAGTCCCTATGGAGCCTCTGTTGATGCCTTCTGTGTCATAGAGATGTCCCAATTTGTATATCGAGTCTATGCTGCCTTCATTCAGTCACCATACGCCATTATGCTCTTGTTCGAAGGAAGTTGAAACCTGAGTCGGCCATTCCTCAGTTATCTTGACTTTGCATGTCGGCCATTCCCGGTACAGTTACTGGTTCATGCACTTTATGATCGAGTCCTTCCACATTATACAGCTTTGCTGACTACCTCGTGTTGGATGATGGGGGATGCCTTAATTCCCTCCTTCCAGCAAATTTCATCCCATCTACTTCAGATCATTTATTCTAGGGTTGGAGTCTAGAGTCATTTTGAGTGCCTTGAGACTTGTAGTCATCAGTGGCAGGTTCTCTCGCCATCGACAGTTTCTTGGGAATACATCAATGTCCCCTGATCGATGGACTCTTTCAAGTGTTCGACCTCAACACATTTATTCACACTTGTTAGTTTGCACTCTAGTACCTTGATTCCCATTTTCATTATCGGTGGGTAATCTCGCGTCTATTAATGGTATACATTAATGACCTGTAATCAGACGTTGGACTACTATGTTCGACCTAGACACCTCTATTCGCATAGTAGGACATGTACTCATAGCGGTTTGTGTAGAAGACTTTCCAGATGGGTGGCATCCCTTATATGCTACCTCCTTGATCATGCCAGTGTTCATGAGATTCCAGCTCTCGTGACTTGATTCCAGTATATGTCAGATATTTCCAGCCACTATGGAGATCTTGATCTATTATATATCTTTAGCCATTTTGGAGATCATGGTCCTTTGTATATCTTCATCATGGAGATTTTGATCTATGTATATTGTACGTGGCGATGACCACATATGTGATATCATGTATCATGCCTATTCATGGCCATTGTACTCTTATGTATCCAGGACTGCTATATGTATTTGCAGTTGTATGCAGAGATGTATTATTGTACTATGTTGATTGGGTGGCTGGCCTTCCATTTGGGATCCTTCATCACTCCACTTCTGGGATGGACTTATAATGTATTTCGGCCATCGTATGACCCCTCTGACCTCACACATTAGGGGGCATCTATTATAGCAGATTTCACCACTCTAGGTGAATCACACTTTGTATGGCCTTCCCTTGTCCCGCTACAGACTCCTTAGACCCTATGGACCACTTTTTGTCCTTTGATGTTTCCTTGATCATCCCTAAAAACATATGAAAAATGATATACGTGACTTTTAAACCTATAAGCACGTATATACGTGGGTTTGACCACTAAAACCGTGTACATCGAGATGTGTGCATAATCCAAATCCTTTTGGAGTTTTCCTTGACATGGATCCGACTCATTTGACTCCTGGCCTTCCCTATGCCTTGAGATTGCTCGAATTTGACCTTTCATTACCCCTTTGAAAATCAATATAAGGAACCCCTTGGTACATTGAAGGCATAAAAGAGAATTGAGAGCAAAGAAACTATAGTCCATTGTTGCTAAACTTATGCTTGAGTCTGCATCCCTTTATCCCTTGGAGCACTAGTGTGTTCTTCCCAAGATTTCCTTTTGCTTGTGAGCTTGCTATCAAGAGATGGAGGATTGAAGTGGTGGAGGCCCAAGTGGGGGATTTATTTTCTCCGGTTCACAGACATGTCGTCAGAGGTTGTATCTTGTAATCTCTGATTTATATTAATAGAAATATCTTTGCCTGTCCAATAATGTGTGTTTTAATGTATATTTTATCCATGGGATTATGTCAAATTCTTGTACATTATTGATTATATATGCTAGAATAGATCTAACACCATGATATATAGAATGCTTGTATTATTTACTTGTTGTTGAGGAAGTAACAGATCAATCCAAGCTGAAGATTGGAAAGCTCAATGGGGATCTACTTCAACTGTCCGAAATAAGGTACGAGGTCTGATCCTTTAGTATTACATTTAATTTCTATTGCATATTGGAAAGGATTGATTTCTGGAGTCAAGTTGTATGTTGTGGTACCCTAATCCATAGGAATTTCTCTCTGTAATAGAATGTGGGATGGAAATCAGCTTTGCATCAAGAATGTATGGAGAAGCTTACAACCATTACCTTATTTTCGACAAGCTCCTCCATGAGACAAACACTTCATCCCCATAAGCTCCAACTTTGCTCACTATGCTCTCCAATGATTTGGACTAGGTAGTCAATCCAACAGCATAACAATACCTCTATAGTTCTCCCCCTAAACTATGGATATGAGGTTGTATTTATAAGGCTCAGTGGATAGGAATAGTTGAGAGAATTGTGCGTGAGGTGGCTCCAAGATCCTACCATGGGGGATCTCGAGCTCAAACTAACCCATAATGATAGGGATAAGGGAGGACATGAGGCTTAAGTTCTAGAAGCCTTGAGAAACTTCTCTTTTTCCCATTTTACCCAAGGCACCGCTTTTGTTCCCTTATGACTGAGCGGTTTAGATGAGAACTGCTTCAAGAACAAAGACCATAGGCGGTGGCACCGCTTCTCTATAACAAGATACAGGCGGTGTTGAGCAAGGTACCACTCATCATCCAAGGTTATTGTGGTGCTAAGTTTTTTCAAGTAGAATTGACAAATAGAGCAAGTTTCCACTCCAAGTGTTGGTATTAAGGGAAAACATGGGAGTTAAAGGTCTCATCACATGATGGTGATAGGATTAGGTATAACAGAGGATACAGGTGGTGCTAAGCAAGGTACTGCTCATCAGCCACAAGGTAAGCGCGGTGCTAGGTTTTTTCAATTAGAATTGACAAACAGAGCAAGTTTCCACTCAAAGTGTTGGGATTAAGGGAAAACATGGAAGTTAAGGGTCTCATCACATGATGGTGACAAGATTTAGGTATAACAAAATGCCCCCCAAAGTATGAGACTTAGAGGGATACGATAAGTGAGAGCTTTGAGAGAACAAGTTGTCACTTCGAGGTGAGAATGTCAGCTTGGTTAGAGAATTTCGTCCAGTAGGCATCTGTAGTACATCAATAATTTTGACTCATAGACAAATGTAACCAACTCATGGCTACAGACTAATACAAGGCAGATCCATGAGAGCAATAAACAAGCATGGCTATTAGAATACATCGTAGATCCATGTGATAGCAGACTCAAACTTGGACATAGCTACCGGACATACAACATAGATCTATGTCATACAGACACAAATTTGAGCATAGCCACGACCATACAAATGTGGGTCCATGCTAGATATACAAAAATCCATCGCAGCTTGGGGAAAGCAATGAGCGCTAAACAAATACCTAGGGTCTTCATCTTGTCTTCCATAAAGTACGATTCTATGCATGTGATTACAATGATCTAAATTCAAACATGGTAGAAACCACTTGATTACCGGCCAATGATGTGAACCGTTAACAAGTGCAAGGGAGATCACCATTGATGTCAATGATTCCCAAGGTACCCTAGTATAATATGCTAAGTGTAAATAGATGCCCTAATGTCGAACACTGAGTCGATTCTATCAATCAAAGATCAATGATGTGAACCCATGTTGAGAGCAAGAGAATCTATCATTAAGGCATATAGAACTCAAGGTAATAAGTTTTGTTTCTAAGACTATTTCCTGGATGATGAGCTGATGTTGACAGGAATAGTCTCTTCGAAGGAGGGCCATGATGAGTCCCACATCGAAGACATGAAACATGGAACATAGGTTTGGAATGACGTGAATGTAGTAACCATAAGACTGACTCAAAAGTACCGACACAGAGACTGCTTTATTGCAGAGGTAAAATTCTTCAACTTCCCTTTGAACATAGGGTGGCACGACAAAAGACTTGGCAGCATGACTAAACCAGACAAACACATAGTACGATGGTGGACAATGCATTCTTTTGAAAGACTCAAAGGAGTGACATGACTCATGAAAGAAAATCATCATGGAAATCAGCTAAATACCCAATTGACTGAAATGATATGCATACAAGTGCCATGTTCAAAGGTAACAACAAACTACTGCCATTCATTTGCAAAATGATTCCGTTCCCATTTTCCCCATCATGATTGATGAGTTCCTGTTTTTGGTTTTAGGAGTTCAAAGAGGGTAACAAACACTCGTTATAGCTTGTCCGAAGACAATTCCAAACTCATAGGTTTTACAAACCTGAGAGAGGAGGGGTTCATTCCCAAAAGAGGGTCTTTCAATTTATAATTTAACAAGTCCAATGAAAACAAACTTGGTATCGTTCATGTTTAGAGAATCTGAACGACCACGGAAGAAGACTCCATAGGGTCCTTTTTCATAAAATAGTTCACCTGAACCGAACAAGTGATAACCTACCATCAGATGAAGGACTCTTCAAATGCTTTAATGAGCGTGAAGAAGACAAGTTCACTCGACAATATTTTCATATTTAAGGAGCCCGAAAAGAGTTTAAAGAAGACTCCACTAGACTTTTTCATGTTTGAATCCAGAGCATGAAAAAGTAATAAACTAAGCCCAAACCACTTTTCATGTTTTAACCAGAGCGCGAAAAATGAAAAGTAATCTCAACACCATCTTACTGTTTTTAACGAGCTCGAAGATCAGTTGAAAGAATGCTCGAAGATTGGTTCATTTTTACGCAAGCTTGAAACCAATGGGTAAACTATGCTTGAAAAATCCCATTAACATGATATACAGAATTTGGAATCTTGCCCCCAGCATGATTTCTAGCGAACCTTACCCCTAGCATGGTTGCTAGGTATAACAACGAGGTACTGACAGAGGTTGTCATTTGTATCTATGTTTACATTTAATAGAAGTATCCATTTCTCGTCCATTATATGTGTAACTATGAATATTTGTATCCATGGATGTAGTTTAGTTGATTACATATTGGATTTATATATTCTAGATTAGGTTCTAACACTTAATATCTATCATGCTTGTGTTGTTCGTTGTTATTGAGGATGGAATGTAGGTACAAGTGTGATTGAAAGTTCAACGGGGATCTTCTACGAATGCCTGGGATAAGGTATGCTTCTCATCCCTTAGTGTTAGACTTGTTTATATCTTTATCATATTGGAAATGGGTCATTTTTTGGTGTCATACTGTCTGTTATGGTCCACCCCAATCCATAGGAATTTTTCTTTGTAACGATGTCAAAGAGAAATTTCAATAATGGGGAGAAAATTGGCTCAATCCAGTGAAAAAATTCTCCTAAAACCTTTACCGATATACAAATTTTCATCCCTACTCACTCTAAAAGGAATCATAGCCCAGATAACAAAAGAGATCAAGACATTTCTATGGAAGGGTGGAAGCCCATTACTAAAAAGTGGAATCTAGTCAATTGGAACATTGTAAGAGCACCCAAAAATAGAGTATGAATTGGGGTTAAAGACACGTCTTTGATGAATATTGTGATTCAGAGAAAATCATTTGGCGCTTTATCACAGGGTGGCTAGAATAGTGGAAGAGTGCTTTCTTTAAAAAGTATTTCTATAATACGAGATAGAGATGTGTAGACATTGAGCATTTATCCAAGGGAGGATAACACAATTGGAAAATGCTAAAGGTTTTTTCTCCATCAATTCAATAAAAACTCATTTGGATTCTAGAGAATGGAAAAGAAATCAAAGTTTGGACTAATAGTACCCCCCTCATCCAAAACAAATATCTTTCTCCTCTTGGATCTTGGATGGAGGGTGAAAACCTGTATACTATGTATCATGACATCTCCATTTGTAAAAAGGATGGAAAGTGATGGATATGTTGGGATTTCAATACCTTGCCCCATCTCAACAACCTTGCCTCTACTTTCCTATAAATCCTATATATATGTGCTCCGATCTATCACAACTTAGATTTGAGAGGATGGGGAAATTCTAGATACAAAATAAAATAGGGATACGAATCGGAGTTGCACTCCCTCATCCTTCCTCCTTGGTTCAAAATGTGGGGAAAAGTATGGCATGGATATTTTTTCCCCAAGGTTAATACTTTATACTGGGTCCTATCTCATGGAAAGTCCCTAAAAATAAAAAACCTTGGGAAAATAGGCATTCAAGATCCATGATGTGTCTTATTAGAATCAAGTGATGAAACTCAACATCGAATATTCATTGATTGTCCCTATACCAAAATGGTTTGGAATTAGGACTTTCTAGAAATCAAGGATAGGTTGATCCCACCAAACAACTAGAAAGAAATGATCATGTCTCTACAAGGAAAAGGCCCTTTAGCAGAGGTTATAGTGGAAGACAATAAAGAAAAGGCCAAAAATTTGTTTATAAAGGAAGTTTCTAGCGAGGATGAGCGGGCATAGGGTTTAGTGGATATTTTTTAATTGGTGCATTTACACATAAAATGCATCGGTGCCTTACGTTACATACCATATCGCACCAATGAAGACCTAAATAATACCACATTAAAATGGATAAAAAATATAAATCAATGAAATTTAATTTAAAAACTTGTATTATTTAAAAAGTCGTTCATTGATGTGTTTATATTTATTAAATGCACTGGTTCATTTATATTATAATGACTCGATGTGTTTAATACTTTTAAATGCACCAGAGCGTTTATAGTGTAATGAACCAATGCATTTAATACTTTTAAATGCACCGTTATTTCAATTTAATTTTGTAATAAGAAATATAACACTAGTGTGCTCGATGACTGTAAACAAACTAGTTCCTGTTTTGTGGAAATTGAACCCAAGTGATAGATCAATTACACTCACAAAATTGCTAATCAAACATGCAAAATTCATACAAAAGGAGAATGAAATCAGAGCATAAATTAATCCTTTCTTGAATAAGTGTACATAATCCAACCATATGAAGTAATAGGAAGCTCAAATATATAATTACATGAGAGATTCACAAGAACTAGGTTGCTATTCGAATTGGTTAAAAAGCAGCCTTACTAAATCTAGTCAAATCATCCATAGGTGCAAGAAAGAATTTCCAAATCTATGAAGATGCTCACGAATTGGCTCAATAAAGTGGTCAAGATATAAGTGATGGAAAGACAAATAATTCATGATTTTTTTTGGAGAAAAGGAAGGAGGATGATGTGGGAAAAAAATGAGGCAAGTTCCCCTAGACTAGCTTTTCCTTTATTCCTTAAAATTGTTGTAAAGCAAGGAAGCTTTTAGAAAAAGCAAAACTGCGCTTTTAGGAGCCATGAATAAAGAATACTTGCTAAAATAGTTTCCAGGATGATTCCAAAGTGCTCCATGACCCAGTTTAGCAAGTATTGACTTCTAGGAACATGTGGAAGCCAACTAGCATAGAGAGGAATCTCGGATCTAGGAATAAGGAAAAAATGATTATTTAATGTCAAATATGGGTAACTATGGGTTGATTATTATAACACCCCCCCTTAATATTGATGTTATGAGTAAATATCAGAAATTTATAGGGCCTAAAAACAAGGCTTAGTCACCCTTTTACATATTGCATGTCCATACAACCAAGGAAAGAGGAAAAAACCCAGAGGGAAAATCCTCCCTTAAACATGGATAGGAAAAAAAATTTTGGAATTCTTGTTATCAATCACACTTCACCACATGATCAGAAATCCCTAGTGGTTATTTTATATTACTAAAGTTCTTCTGACATAATACTTTGGTGAAGATACCCGCTACTTGTTCTGAAGATGCGCAGTAGAGTATAGCAATTGGTAACATCATGCACAAGCTCCCTGATATAGTGCATATGGATCTCAATGTGCTTGGTTATTTTCCTTTGAACTAGATTAGTGGAGATTCGAACGGTGATTTTATTGTCACAATATATGAATGTTGAAAACTCTGATTTGAAACCACATTCTCCAAGTATCCTCTGCAACCACAAACATTAAGTAGTTGCATTCACAACTCCTCTATACTCTGCCTCTGTAGATGAGAGTGCTATGGCACTCTGCTTCTTACTTGACCAGCTTATTGGTCTTTCTGCAAGGATGAACACATATCCTGAGGTAGAATTCTGATATTTGTTGTCACCTTCCCAATCAGTGTCAGTAAATCCAACTAGATATAAGTCAGACTTTTCTTTGTAGAAAATCCCATGAGTCCTTGTTCCCTGAACAAAGCTTAGGATCCTCTTGGCTGTTCTCCAATGGATCTCATGAGTTTTATCCATGTATCTTGAAGCCACACTAACTACATAAGATAATTCAAGTCAAGTATGTGTAAGATAAAGAAAACACCCAATCAACTGCCTATACAGTGTGTTATTTACCATAGGAGAAGAACCTGCTTCCTCAAGCTTAAATCTTAAAAGGAATGGAGTCTTACTTGGATTGAAATATTTCATACTGAACTTGGTGAGAAAAAATGAAGCATACTTCTACTGATGGACTTTGATTCCATTTTGGGATTGAGCAATTTCAAGACCCAAGAATTGGCTCAACAACCCCAAATCTATCATGGAAAATGGATGGTTCATTGCATCCTTCAAGGAGGAAATAACTTTCCTTGAAATTCATGTAATCAGTAGGTCATCCACATAGAGAAAAATAATCATTGAATAACCATGAATCATCTTCAAATAGACATTAGGATCAGACTTGCATTGAACAAAACTCAGTGACAACAGAAAGCCATCAATCTTGGCATACCAAGCCCTGGGGCTTGCTTGAGCCCATACAATGATTTCATTAACCTGCACACTAAAGATGGATTAGAAAAAAACCCTTCAGGTTGCTGCATATAAATCTCTTCATTAATATCTCCATTTATAAAAGCACACTTCACATCCATGTGATGTACTTTCCATTGCTTCGAAGCTCCAATGGCTAGAGCTAGCCTTATGGAGTCCATCTTTGCCACTAGTGAAAAGGTCTCATTGTAGTCAATACCATTTACTTGAGAGTAGTCCTTGGCTACCAATATTTCCTTATATTTCAAAGTTGAACCATCAGCAGCAAAATTAGTTTTAAAGACTCACTTACACTTCACTAGCTTTTTGCTTGGGGGGAGATCAACCAGTTCCCATGTGTTGTTCTTCTGGAGCGAGATGAATTCTTATTTCATGGATTGTTTCCATATTGGATCATGTGCTGCATATTCATATGTTTGAGTATCAGAATCAACCATAAAATAACACTTCTCATCAAAGAGTGGATCTTTCACACAAAGGGCACTCTCAAATTGAGATCTAGTCCTCCTAGTGTCACTAGGATTTCCAACTAGTTCCCCAGCTGCATGAATGGTCCTTTCTGACCACTTTTGTATTGTAGGGTTGTTATGATATACAATTAAATCATAATTATTAGACATATCAGAATCAGAAAACTCATTAGTCTCTTCACTTACAATCAATGGCTGTGGTGGTGAGGAGGACTCTCCAACTTCAACTGTTGCTAAAGGCTCTTCTTCAAACTGAACAATCATTTCAATGAAATATTTGTTAGTGCTCAAGTTTATCAGCTTGTACCCTTTTGAATATTCATAATACCCAACAAATAGGTAGTCTTGGCTTTGGGTTTGTAAATCCTTCCTCTTTTTAGTTGGAATTCTATCCCAAGCCTTTGAGCCAAAAATCCTAAAATGGGTCACATCTGGATTGTTCCCACTCCAAGATTCGAAAGGAGTAATTCCATAAAGCTTCTTATGTGGAACCCTATTCTGGATATAGGATGCACATTTAATATCCTCAACCCAAAACTTTGGTGGCAAAGTTTTAGCCTCCATCATGCAAGTTTCCATCTCCTTCAGTGATCTGTTCTTTCTCTCGGCAACACCGTTTTGTTGTGGTGTGTAAGGAATAGAATGTTGGATATGGATACCTACATCTTTGCAATACTGGATGAACTTAGACTTGGCATACTCACCACCATTTTTAGATCTGAGGATCTTGAGTTTCCTCCCAGACTGGTTCTCAACCAAGTCTCTAAAGACTTTGAAAAGATCAAAAGCTTAAGACTTATGCTTTAGGAAGTAAACCCATCAATACCTAGAAAAGTCATTTATGAAGGTGAGTGCATATTTGGATTGACTCATGGAAATATGAGGGAATGGACCAGCAATGTCACTGTGGATCAACTCAAGGGGTGCATAGGTTCTCTCATGACTAGCTCTCTCATACTTGTGCTCTGGGTGTTTTCCTAGGATACAACCTTGACAGACTCCTTTAGAAAACTTGATCTTTGGTAACCCTATGACCATATATTTGTCACTCAAATCAGAAAGATACTTGTAGTTAATATGGCCAAATGTTTCATGCCAAAGCTTGCTTGCTTAATTAGCATGAGTAAAAAGAGCATAGGGGTTTGAGTAGGGTAGAAAATTGGAAAACCTATATACCTTCGAAGTGTGATAAAAAACACCTTTTGCTATGACTTTACCATTCGAAATATCTGTGATTTCAACTTCATTGGGGGAGAATATGACTTTCTTTGGACACCCATTGTGAGTCATTTGATACACTGACAAGAGATTAGAGGAAACACCTAGAACATACAACACATTATTGAAATTACCATGGTCAAAATCAATCCTACCCTTCCCCATACTGTCAGTGAGAGAGTTATATCCCAAAACTATTGGTGGGCCTTTCAACATGTCAATAGAGGAAAATATCTCTCTTGTCAAAACCATATGTCTAGAAGATACAGAATCAATGATGAAACTAGGTGAGCTTCAGGTGCCAACAACCAAAGAATGTACTCTCTCCTTGTCTTCTGAATTTGATCATCCTTCCCTCTTCTTTGATCAATCAGGAAGGGAGATGTTGTTCTTCTACAGGATTTGGGTCAACATGTCGATTTGCTTTTTCATACAAGATCTCTCAGGATGATAGCCCTTACTACAGAATGCGCACTTGCTCATTTCTCCTTTGTTCTTCTTCTTCTAGAAGTTCTTCTTGGAGCTTGAGGGATCCTCTTGAGACTTTGACTTGTCTCTCTTTTTATCAGGTGGTTTTTTATCTTTTTTCTTTATTTTCTAATCCACCTTTGAATCTCCAGCAACCAAATCTTGGTCTTTGGAGTGTTTGATGGTGCCCATGATCACCAATTTATCTTGCTCTTGGGTGAGGGATTCCATGAACTTAGCAAGCTTAGGAATATTCCATGTTTGAGATGTCAATTTAGTGGCATGGAAGGTTGAAACAAACACTGAATAGTCAGGACCAAGCTTAGAGAGAATTTTCAAAACTAGTTTCTCTTCCTTCTTTTCAATCCCACATTATTTTAACTGCAAAACAAGGGCCTTAAACTTGGTAAAGTAGAGTTGCAATGATTCAAAGCTATTGGGACTCAAGGATATCAATTCATTCTTGTTTTGATGTCCTCTCATCTCATCTATATTTCCAAAAATATCTTCAAGCTCTTCCCACACCTCATTATGAGATGTCAATGAATCAAGATGAAAGAGGAGGTCTCTTGAAATGCTCAGGCACGAAAGACCATAGGCCTCATCCCTCTTGTTGTGCCATTTTATTTTCTCTACAACTGCATTGGGCCCTGCCTCAGTAGCCATGGTAAACCTGTAGAGACTTTTCCCTCTCAAAAATATCTCCATCTCAGCTTTCCATTCAAATAAATTGAATGGATTCAAGATGATCCTTTGAGATTGGTCCATATCTTAGCTCCTGTGCCCTTCAGTCAGCAGAATGCACTCTTAGTCAGTGATATCGAACCTGCAATAAAAATTTGGAAGGAAATAAATTGATATACAAAGGCTCTGATACCATTTGGAAATTGAACCCAAGTGATAGATCAATTACACTCACAAAATTGCTAATCAAACATGCAAAATTCATACAAAAGGAGACTGAAATTGGAGCATAAATTAATCATGTATTGAATAAGTGTACATAATCCAATCATATGAATTAATAGGCTGCTCAAATATATAATTCAATGAGATATTTGAAAGCACTAGGTTGCTATTCGAATTGGTCAAAAATCAAGCTTACTAAATCTAGTCAAATCCCCCATAGGTGCAAGAAAGACTTTCCAAATCTATGAAGATGCTCACGAATTGGATAAAGCAAGTGGTCAAGCTAATAAGTGATGGAAATACAATTCATTGATGCTTTTTTTTGGAGAAAAGGAAGGAGGATGATGTGGGAAAAAAAAAAGGTAAGTTCCCCTAGACTAGCTTTTCCTTTATGCCTTAAAATTGCTGTAAAGCAAGGGAGATTTCATAAAAAGCAGAACTGCACTTTTAGGAACCAGGAATAAAGCAAACTTGCTAACATATTTTCTAGGATGATTCCAAAGTGCTCCATGACCCATTTTAGCAAGTATTGACTTCTAGGAACATGTGGAAGCCAACTAGCATAGAGAGGAATCTAGGAATAAGACAAAAATGATTAATTAATGTCAAATATGGGTAACTATGGGTTGATTATTCTAACATGTTTAATAAATAAATGCACTGCATTCTACTATAAATAATTTCATTGTATAATTCCTAAAAATTGTAGTTACAAACCTTGATTGACAATGCATTTGTATAATATATAAGCACTGGTGTGTTTGTATTTACCAAACGCACCGGTTGTAAACATTAGAAGATTCACCGGAAAACCTGTCAATTTTTTTAAAAACCCTATTATATGATGCGTCAGGTTTTCCGCACTCATCGGTGCGTTTTAACTAAAACACACCGGAGCATGGTTGAATAAAACAAACATGAGGTAAAATTCATTTTTACTAATTCTCAATGCATCTTTTCCCAATAGCACCGGTGCAACACCTTACCCACTTGGATTCACTGCATCCGTGGTCCACATGGACACAATATTCGTTCATATTTGATGTTGTTGTTAGTTTGAATTTTGACAAATGGTGGTCAAAATTCAAATATTTCATACATCACCAGGATGCCTTCGCAAAGGGTCGTTCAGCAAGTAAGTTGTTTCTTATCTCATAATTTCATTTTTAACGAATTAATTTTTTTATTAAATCCTTAATTTTATGTATTTAAAAAAAATTCAAAAATCATGCATGGTAGGTTCGAGCAGTTTGGCTCGCAATAGAATTCAATGCACCTTGTAATTTTTTTAAATCCACACCAATAATGGTGTAATCCAAACAGATCAAATGCACTGCACAACTGCTAATATATAACAAAAAAATAATAATTGTAAAAGAAAAGCTTAAAGTATTAAAAAAACTAAATTATGGGATGCGCCTATGTAATGTTATGACACTAGTTTCAGTGCTTTGACATGGCTTAGATGCACCGATAAGATACACACCAAAATGTAAAAATTAAAAATTAACGTAAAAATGGTAGTCGATGCATTCAACATTTTATAGCACCATTTTTATGGTGTGCTTTAATATAATGAACACACTGATTAACCTTATATAATAAAAAACAAATTAATTAAACTGTGCATCTAGGAAATTTAAGCTCACCGTTTGCGTTGCTCTTACATTTCTTAAGTACATCATCAATATTTCTAAATTTTAATAACGGTTGTGAATAAACAATGTGTTTAGTTGAAGTAAATGTGTTGTTATCATTGCACTTACTTGAACTGAATGCACTGATAACATATTAATTAAATATTTTAGAAAATTTTAATGTCGATGTGCCCATTCCATGTCAATACACCAGTATCGGTGCTTTGACGTGACATTGGCGCACTAGAATTACATTTATAAAAAATGGTTAACATCGCGTTCATAAATTTGGTAGCACTGGTGCTCCTATTATGATTTTGGTGCACCGTTACGTCCATTATACAAATTGTATCAGTGCGTCGGATATTTGATGCACTGTTTAAATTAATTTTAAATATGTTAAAATATAGTATTGGTGTAGTATGATTGTAGTAGAGCACCACAAGAGGTGCATTTGTGAACATAAAGCATCGACAACGATGCACTTCTATCATTATGGCACACTAATTGTAAGTATTTATTTTTTTCAAAAAAATTATTATTGATGTTACTAAATATTATTTTAATTATATGAAATATTTGAAACAAAGACATGATCAGTTACGTACCGCTCAATGGAATCGTGATCATCTTAACTAATATAACATGGTCAAATAGTGGGAGGATAGTGAGAGGGAGAGGGATTTTCACCCTTTCCCCATTACTACTCAGACCAGAGAGCTCTTGAGGATTGTTGGCATCTTGAAGTTCTATTAGGAGGATACATCCCTTAAGGGAAACTCTGCATTATTATGTCAACTCATTTGATGTTGGGATCACCAAAGACAGACATTTCATGTTCATGGCAATTAGTGGTTCCATCCAAGTGAGGAGGATATTAATTTCATCCCTTGGATATCTAGGAGAATGGAGGATTTAGCCCGGTCTTATACCATGAAATGACACTTATCCGTATGAGTACTGACACCAAATGTGTTGGTACACAAAAGGAACATGTGGATTGAAGTTTCCTAAACATTATAGATTATGTGAATCTTTGATACATACTTGCTTCTCTAGCCTTTACTTGATCTTTATAGAAGAGTTTTCATTACACTCGTGGGTCTTCTTGTGACAAGTCGTGTGTCACTCATGGGTCAACCCATATGCAACCCGTGAGTTATCCTTAAAAATTTGCACTCGCGAATTGCCTTCATAAAATTCATGAGAAAGTCGCTAGTTTCCTTATATATACATGTGAGTTCCTCTAAAGAAAACATAAAAATAAAAACATGATTAATTTAGGGGTAGTTGGATTCGAAATGCTAACTTCCCTAACTCCCCTAGCCATCCTATATCTCATAGCCTCTCCTCACCAACAAGTATAAACAAAGGAGAGGGGTAGAGGATAAAAGAAGCAATTTTGGAGAGAAAAGTTATGCTAGAGGAATACATTGGAGAGAGAAGCAAGAGGACTCAGTTTCTTGGTCTGTAGAGGATCTTGTCTCAAACATGGTTGTAATGTTTCCTAAACTTAATAAAGAGTGTCTTTCTTCCTTATTGTCTTAATTCTTTCCTTTGTTGTTATGAATCATGATATGTATTGTTATTTATTCTTAAATGCAATTGTAATATATGCATGTTTCTTTATATAATAATAAGGGATAATACGGAGAAACATCAATCTTTGTTGCAGGCATAGAAGATCAAAAGGATGAGGAGCATCTAAGGAAGAAGGTTAAATCTTGAATCGACTGTTGGTAAAAAGGTACATGTTCCACTAACCCTATTTCTCTTATATAATTTTCTACACCCTTGATGTCTGCAAGCCATACCCTAGTATTTTGGTGACCCTAAGACCCCAAGTCATAAGTAGATACCCCTCACAACAAAACTAGTGACTCCGCCAAGGAGTCTAGTTTGTGTTGGGGCCTCTTCAATCACGTTTTTTGTCTAGTTTTCACTCTTTTGTTTCTATAATGATTTGAAATTATATGAGTTTCAGTGTGTATTTTTGGATCCTCAGGATTCTTGGTTCTTGATTTTTCTTTTTGAAAAATTTTAGAACCACTCACGGGTTTTTGTACTTATATTCATGAGTTCTTAGTTGAATTCACGAGTTTCCTTAAGAACAGTCATGAGTCACTCATGGGTTTCCCACCAAAAAGTCGTGAGTTCCTGTAAGAAAGTATCCAAGCTCTAGGGTTTCCCCTTTTTTGAGCATTTTTGGAATTTCAGCCTCCTTTTGGGGTTGTGTCCTAGGTTCTGATTGATTTGTCATATGTTGCATTTCACTCTTAACTTGTGTTTACAAGATTTATGATTGAGTAGGTTAGGTTTGATTTCATGTGAAATATTTTTTTTAGGTCCTTCCTCTTGGATTTATTGGTTGAAGTGCAAGTGACTCTGTGAGTTTTTGTCGTCTGTCAGTGCTCTGGTATGCTTCCTTGCTTCTAATTGCTTTAATAGTTGTCTAGACTTATCACTTTTTCCAATATTTTGATCTACTTTGTTTCCACATTCAGTAGTTCATCCCAAGTATGTTTTTGGCCCAACTTTGCAGAGTCTTTCAAGATTTTGATTATAGGATATGAATACAGTTTCCTTCATTTATACATTATCATATTTTTTGACCTGCTTAGTTGCATTAGTTTGCATTTAGATTTTGATTTTTGAAAGGATAAAATGAAAACATAGCATTTAGTTGCATTGTTAGTCTTAGATATGCTCATTCAAATGTTTGTTTTTGCATTATTTTCAAAAATAAAAAGGTAAAAAGTCTTCAATTTTTCAAAGTCTATAAAGCAAATTTCATTTGTTTTGAAAAGAAAAAGAGTTTAAATAGCATTTGTATTTGAATTTTGTTCATAATATTGTACTTTTTCTTTTAGTTGATTCATAACACCATGAGTTGCACTTCAATTACCTAAGTAATAATAACCCTAAAAAGAACGCTATGAATTAAAATTTTATACTAACTGTTTTCTTTCTAGGGCCTTACATCAACTAGCCTAGGATAGGTTCTTGTACTAGGTCATATTCAACTATCCAAGATCTCTTAAAATTATACTTAGTGGCTTATATTCTAGGTAAATCCAAGTTTGCAAGATATCAACCAAAAATATCCTCTAACATAGGAGTTAAGCACGAGGTCATGTGAGGACTTAGTTGTGAAAATACACCTCCATTACTTCGTTCAAGCATAAACCAGGATTGTTGTCCATATGGGGGTTCTTTAAGTACCACCTTGGGCCTCGTGAGGTGCCGATACTGTCTGAATTTGGGGATTAGCTACCCTGCCCATGCACACCAGTCAGACCTGTGACTGTTTCGTCAGAGTCTTTTTGTAATCTTGGTTGCCTTAGTATCCAAACTTTAGGATTCTTTCACGTGTGTAGGTGGAAGGCTATTTTCACTGTACCTAAGGTAGAATTGGGAGAAAACCCAGGATAACAATTTGGGAGGGAACTTTGGTGATTCAAACACTTGCACCTTGAAAACTTATCATGGGACCCCAAGGAACTGTTCTTCGATATTCACTTGTTTTTTATGGGCCCTAATCGTCTTAGAAGCTCCTTTGGAAGGTGTATATTTTACCTACTTGTGTTTGTGATACTTAGGAATTTTTAGTGGAGTGATATGTGGACTTATTGTGATCCAGTCTGACCTTTAGGTGTGTGATTTAAAAATTTAGTTGTGGAGGATCAACCTCCCTGTAGGTATCGAAGATTGCAATATCTTCCTCCACTCTCAATAGTCATAGCCTCCACCGCCATCACAAAGGAAAATATTAGACACAAACAATTCATTTGAATTGACTAGAGTCAGTGAAAGTCTAGGGGACATTGAACTTGATTATATCTAGACTGATTCCTTCTCACTGGAAATTGAATATTTTCAAACTCAAGATTTTGCGAGGAATTACAATTCACCTATTAATGACTTTAGAGATATCATTTTAGTGCAATTTTGTTTGTTTGGTCCACATGGTATTGGTGTTCCATTGAGTTCTATTATGTCTAGCTCAACATAAGTTCTGGGGGGGGTGTCTACACCCACTTCAGCCATTATGGCTAGTGGATTCTCTCCTTCACCGGTGAGTGCACCCATGACAAGTATATCTACTATACCAGTGGTGTCATTAAAATTTAATTAATCAACCCCGGTGTCTCCAAGTTCTTGAGCGGCTAATCCATCGACACCTTCAAACATTGCTGGTCTATCTAGTATTGAGGTCACTAGTATTCTAAGTTTACCTTTTACTTCTTCTCTGTTATTTCAAAATACTCAAATTGGTCCTAGTGGTTCCACTTCATTCATCCAAGGATTTTTATGGTATGGGGGAGAGATTCCTCCATCTTCTCCTTAAGGAGGTCCTTCTCCTACTTATGTTGGTGTGTCATATGGAGTTCCAAACCCCTTTTTAGGGTTCAAATTTCATACTTCTACTCAAGTGTCGGCTCCACCTTTTGGTAGCTCCCCTATTTCACTTTTCAGTGGGGGAATCACAACTCCTATATCTGCAACTCCAACCTCGGTTGTAATCAGTGGAACACTGTACAACACACATCACCTTGATAGTCCTTTTTCCTTTGGGTGGAATCCATTTCAAAATATTTCTAGTTCTTCACAATCGGTGGTTGGGGGAAAACCAAACCTCCTTTTGGGAATGCTGGTGTGGGCACTTCCTCACCCCAGACTCATCAATATCAATCTTCAGCTCAGCCCAGATTACCCTTTCTGGGAGCTTTAAACTTTCCATACTTATCGAAACTCATGAATGACCCTATGCGCCATGATCTAACTTGGTCACAAGTTTCGATTAAATTACCTTCTGACATTCCTAAGTTTGAAGGGAAAACTAGTGAGGATCCAGGTGACCATGTCACAAAGTTCCATTTGTGGTGCTCCTCCAACGCATTGAACAATGACTCAATTCAGCTGAGGATTTTTCAATGAACTCTAACCAGTGTAGCGGAAAAATGGTATATCGAAATCCCCTCAGATTCAATAGTTTTCTTGATTTAGCAACCATTTTCTTGAATCACTTTCAACTTCCTATCTAGTATGATGTTGGTATGAACCTTATTTTGAATTTTCCACAGAATAAGGCCACTCATATATATCTGACCACATTCAAGAGTGGAGAAGGAGAAAGAGGATTATTAAGGCCAATATCCCTCTCAATTTCTTGTTGGAATGAAGTAACATATCGGCGTGTCATAGACACGGACACACCAAACTGCTGATAGTTCAAAATTAAAAAAAGTTGCATAAGTTATGTTTTCTCTAAACTGAAAAAATGGCAACAATTTTAAGTTCGAAAAAGTAATTCAAAAGTTTGTTTAAAACAAAAATAAACTTAACATTAATTCATTCTTTTGCCAAAAATGTCAAGGAAGATATTTGAAACAGGGGCTTATGTAGAAGGTCTTTGGGGAAACTAGATTATTCTGAATATCAAAATTTGTTAGTTATGTTGAATGAGACAAAACCCTACATAGAAAAAATTTCATGTAAATATTATTGTTGATCTTATTATCTTATTTAGAAATTAAGCAGATTTAGAAAAAAAAGCTTCATACATACCTTCAATGTGCAACCCTTCGCTTCTCCGTGCTTCTTTTCGTTTGTTGTGGCTGAAAAATTTTATATTAGGTTTTAAATTCCTCCACTGCTTCACAAAATTATGATTTCACCTTTATGTATTTTAGATTTGTTGAATTTGTGAATAAATATAGAAATTTTAGGGAAATATGGGTTCATTATTTGGATCAAATATGTAACCATGTCGACCCTAATATTTTTTTTTTGAATGATTGTGTCAAGTTTAGTGTGTTTGGATTTCCAAAACGCACCAATGTTGTTATTGTTAAGGCACACCGTTATCAACATATGACACAAAAAAATTGTTTTTCGGTTTTCGTTTGTCTGTTATCAGTCGTTCACAATGTAGTTGTGTTGGTATAACGTCTAAGAGAGACTATGCTGTATAAACGCACCAACGCATATATGTTCCTACATGCACCGATGCATCTATTTCTGTATACACACTAGTGCTTTTGATTTTATAAAACACACTGTTTTCAGATTTGTTTTCTATTTTGAAGGTCTGTAATTTATTTGGATAATATATTGATAGCTTCCAAGTTGTTTAATAATAAAAATACATGGTATGAGTTCAATGAACAAAAACGGTAGTCAATGTGGTGGAAGCACATCCAGGATTACAAAGAAAGACATTGGTTCTAATTAATTTTTATATTTAAATTAATTTATTTGAATTATTTGTAAATTCCACTAATATGTATTTGTTAATGTGTGAAATGCAGATCCTAAAAATGAGGAAGCTCGATAACATTCTTACCAATCTAAGTCTAGAAGAGCGTAAAATGTTGATGTAAAGGTTGAAGATGGATTAATTAGATAAATAAAAAAGAAGTCAATATGAATTATTTCTTTAAATTTGAGTAGTAATGTAGTTATGATTATTCACTAGTATGTTTCAAATAATCTAATACACATATGTTGAATGTTATGTATCAGAATGCATTGTCATCATAAGAATTTTTTTTATGGAAGATGCAAATGATGATCAATTGGTCATTAGCTCATATTGAGTGGTGCTAAAAGTCAATAGAATGGGAAAATAATTTTATAATACTATGAGGGATATAGTGGAAAGAACATATAGATGTACTTTTAACTTACAATACATAAACCAATCAAATGATTCAAAAAATCAGATCATATGTAAACTACAAAAGACGTTCCTAAAGCAATGGTCATTGAGACTTGCCACACTTACAATAGCAAAAACATACAACAACAAAAAAGAATCATTGAAAATATAATATTCCTAAACATGTTTATGTATAATTAATAAGTATGTATAACTACTACAAAACAAATCATTTGTTCAATAATTTTAATTCTGTCATATTGTTTTATTTTCATATCAATAGAAAATTTGTTTAATACACCCATTTTACATTTCCAAGAATATTATTAAAATCCCAAAGGATGAAGGAGGTGATGTGTGAAATGTGCCAATAGGCGTGTCCAAAAAAGTGTACAAGGATATGGTCAAGGAAATAGACATAATTGCATATGTATGAAATCATACATCTCAACAGCAACATGCTACATATGTATGAAATCATTGATTTTTATGATTATGTAAATATAATTAATTAATTCATCATCAAATATTCATTTTCAAGTGTTATGTTAATGCAGAAAAGAAAAGAAAATGGAACCCAATCAGAACACAAGACAGGATGACAAGGAAGAAATGGGTTGATAGCAAAGTTTGTAAGTATTTGTGATTTCCTTATAAGAAATTAAGATTTCGTAGTGGTTGTGATTTGTATATTTGATTTTTATTTTTTTTAGTGTCAATCCTTGGATTTCTTCAAACAAGTTTTAACACACAGAGAGGAACCATCAGATGAATTGATTGACATTGGGTTAAGCAAGGGTTGTGAGTATTGTAGGAGTGCTTTGATACCATATAGAAATAGCATCTCTAATTCTAAGAGGAATCACAAGAAATAGATATTGCTACTAAGATAATTCTCACAAGCATACAGAGGAAAAATAAAGACAAGAATAGAGACTAAATCACATAAATGAAGAGATGAATATTGGAGTGTACCCTTCCATTGAATAATGATGAATAATGGTGTACATAAATATTATATACCTCATAGGTAAAATTGAGTTGTATTGGAGACAACTCATCAATATCATAAAGATGTACTTAATAAATATGATAAACCCCCATAGGTGGCTAAAGCTATTTCCTAATCAGTGAAGGACCTCACAACTTAGCTAAAGAATGAGTGAGTTGTCATGTATGATGGAAAAACATGCTAATCATTGAATATGGAGACAAAATCATGAAGGATGGGTTGGAAAAAACAGATATCAGTTTCATAGTAGACTAGCTTTACCTTATCCACAGAAAAGCTGGAATAAAGCAAAATAAAGACAGAATCTGCAGGAAGGCGCAGTTACTAAATATGGCAGTCAATAAAGTGGACAAGATCAAACCCAAATCATGATTAAATCACTCCTAAGGTATATATGGAAAGTGTTGACCATGTGGTGCAAGTAGATGCCAACTATCTAGGTTAGTGGGTAGGAAATTAATCAAAATTAATTAAATATTGTATCCTAATTTATGAAGTGGGTTTATCAAATATTCCCACAAGTATATATGTTTTGTATAAAAAATTAATTGTCGATTTTCTAAGTATCTATATTGTTTTACTTATCTCATTATAATTAAAAAAAATCATTTATATTAAATCTATAATTAATTGTGACGGGGCATAAAAATTACATGAAACAAAGTATAGAGTGGAGCCAACAAAAGACTTTTTGATGGAAGGCATGAGACATGTTTTTGAAAGAATGTTTATCATTCATGACTCATTTATTATTATGCATGTATGTCACTTTTCAAGTTACATTCATGTGTACTATCTATTTTATTTCTCATTATTTCAGGCAATGTAAATACACTCAATACACTTTATTTTTTATGTTTGTAGATGGAAGTTGAAGAAGAGGAAAACAATCACGCCAATCAACAAAACATTCGACAAAATAACCCAAGTGATGTAAGTGGATCAAGCACCAATAGTAGTTCCAATGAAGAATGATGATCCATATTTAATTTTGTGTTAATGTAAGTTGTTGTAGCTTGCTGTATATTTTGAAATAACTGGTTGTGAAAATCAAACATTTTGTATAATAATGTACTAGACATATTGTCCAAATTGAAAAACAACAAGTCACCAATAAGTGTAACAATTACATGGATGTTGACATTTTTGTTATTGTTATCTCTATGTTGTCCTATTTTATGACAAGATAGTGTTATTGATGTATAATAAAATAAACTATTTTATTCAATTTCATTCTCCAATGTTATTGTCAAACGCTACATGTGAAAGTATACATTTGTAATTAAATTTATGGATATTAAATATTATAATTGATGTTTGCATATATGATATTTCAATTTCAAATAAATAATGTAATTAGAAAATAAAATATATAATATATATATTTCACTACAATGTTAGCAGTTGTTGTTCAAAGAATCATATGCGGTGCTTTTGATAATTTATGCATCAGTGTGTATCATTGGTTTATACACACTAATGCATATCATTAGTTTATAGGAATCGGTGCGTATCATGGGTTAATACGTACCGGTGCGCACATATCAAATGACTGTGTTAGCAAAAACTACAAAATAAATTTTTAATGATGCATACGATGTGACTAATCGCGTCGATGCATTTGTTGTGTTAAAAAGAACATGTGCATGTAATCAATACATAAGCGCCGGCACGACGTTTCTCTTTATATTCAAATGAACCAGTGTATATACCTTGCATTGTATAGCACTAATGTGGTTTGTTATGAAGCGTATCGGTGCACCTAATTTTAAAAAAAAAACATTTATAAAAAATTATCTGCTAAAACATCTAGACGCTAATTTTTTTTAGTTATAATATTTATCTATTACGACCTCTATAAAAACATCCGCTACCATTGGCACAGGTTGGAGAAGAGTTTAAAAAAAAAAAATCCAATCGTGTAAATCTAAAAGCCTCCACTATGACCTCTGCTACAGGGGTTTTTCCTTGTAGTGTTGTCTGGCACAAACATTATATTGACACCTTCAAGAATAATCCCCTTCTTGAAAGAGATTGGAAAGCACTACCTAAATTCATTTGTTGGAAGTTTTTTCTTCCCAAAAGTAAGTTAATATTTCAGCAAGAGAAAGATCACCCCAGGAAAATTGCAGGGAAAGCCAAATATTTGTTGGTGGAAAGCCTAAGTTCCAAAGGAATCAATGAATATGCCCAACATTATCTTGATGGTATGGGAAAGAGTTAGTTGGCTACTTCATACCTCTTGGGAAGACATTCTGAATTTTTTCCCCCAAATCAAGCTTCTCCATACAATGGCAAATCAAACTTGAAGGTTCTAATTTAACAATCTAGCAAAAGAGTTAAAAATAGTCACACAGTTTTCTTCAATGAGGCCTCCAAGGAAAATACATGGGTGGAAAGGGTTGGGGGGTCATTTGTGACCCTGATGGACAAAAGAAGCAATTCTACAAGTGGGTGCTCGTAATTGTCTCCAAAACTCAAGCTGAAGCAGTTTATCTCCAAGGGATTAAACAAGCTTCTTCTTTGCACATTAAAAAACTCATTGCAATCAAATACTCGAAGATAATCATCAAGCAAATGCATAGATCCAAGTCTCCCAAGGACACCAATATTGTGAGTATCATTTCCTGGATCAAATAAGAATCCACTTTGTTATTCGAGATATAAAAAAAATTCATGTCCTAAGGACCAATAACCCATCAGTAGATGGACATGAAAATAATGTCATCGAGCTTAAACATTGTGAATTATAACTCATTGAAGAAAAGGGCCCCTCTATCATGTCCCCTACGTATGCAATGCATCTACCTCACAAGCTTCATGACATAATAATGACTATAGAAAAAATTTCAATACACAGTCGAGTTGCAACAATATGCATAGAGAGGCATTTGATGTGAAAATTATGTGGGCCCATATTCACTATCGAACATTGGAATTCGCATCCCATCAAGACAAAAACAACCAAAAAATACATGATATTTTTAGGGTGTCAGGGCGTCACGAAGAGTTAATGAACGTTGTTCAAGGAGATAATAAGGTAGAAATCAACATATTCAAAAACTTGGGCTCAAATCTAAACAAAAATGTAGACAAGATAGTCATGGACAACACCAACATCCATGAGGTTATCAACAATAAATATATAAATGTATTGCAAACAAAGTTTATATTTAAGAGCTTTTTTCCAGAATCGCACTAGCATCCTCTTTACAATTTCATCTACACAAGAAGACAAACAATTTTGGAATGCTTTGTTGAATTAATGGTCTGAGATAATATGCCAAAAACCATTTTTTTATCCTTTGTATTTCTCCTAATGAACAATTTAGATGTATAGTTTGTTATTACAAAACTATCCATTCTTGTTTTTAAAAAACTATAAATTTATAAATAATTAACAATTTAAATAAATTATAATTTAAATTTTAAAATTATCATAAAATAATAATAATAATAATGTAATACTAAACCATGTACCAAGAATCGAAGGGTTTTTTTTCTCATCAATAACTTGGAGTTAAGCCATCTGACTCAATGGCCTAGTGCCAACCAAGAATAAAAAAGTGGGATTTTTTAAAACCGGTTTTCTCTTATTTTCTTTTTTGGTGATTGTAGTTTATTTTTGTTGATTTGGTTCTTTAAGTTTTTTTTATAACCATGTCTAAGAAAAAAGAAAAAAACCTCTTTTAATCCATGTTGGCTCAAACTTGATTACTCTTCAAAGACTAACATAGACCCTTCAACTTTGGAGTCAAAAAGGTATTAATAACGTGTCATGTCGTGATGGATCTATCAACAAGTGGGCAGATCCAACATCTCATGGCGTACAAAATATGGATGGTAAGTCACATCGGTATTCATAATTTGGAAACTTCTAACACCGAGCTCAAAATCTAATGCTTAGTTTTCAGTCCATGAAAATGGGTTCATGACAAAAAGGGAGAGAATGAATTTTACATCACAAAGGTTTTGGATTGGAAGGTTTTCAGTGATCCATTCTTGATTACACCATAAAAACATTTCCCTTCACATCAAGCTAGTATCTCGGGGGCTAAAGCGCATGATAAAAGAATACTAAAATCCTTTAAGGTAAAAAATGCAGTCGAAGATTTTACTATGAGTCAGGATTTTACTTTGAGCAAGGTTGAGGGTTTAACAAAAAGGGACCTGGTAGGGAGGCTGGAATACTTGAAAATGAATAGAGTATAAATGATAAATTGGGTAGCGACAAATTGAAACCCTTATTGGATTATAGTCCACAAGTCATTTGGATTGCAAATGTTTGGTTTTGTTTCATTTTTCTGACTAAAGGAAATTCCCTGAAGATACTGGATAGGTTTTGGGTGATAATAGAAAGTTCGCTAGTTTTATGGAGATGGTCAATTGATTTTAATCCCAAAGCTAGAAGGTCACAAAATGCCATCTATGGTTACTTCTTCTCGGGTACCCTTTATAGTTTTGATCTTTGGAGATTTTCAAAAATTTGGCAAATCATCTGGGAAAATTAATTTATATTGGCAGTGAGATGCTAAGTATTGGAGATAAAAGGATGGAGAAGGTTCTGGTGGAGTTCGACTGAGCGAAAGAAATTCTAGAAATTGTTAATATTAGATGGGGTGAGAAGTTGTTTGAACAAAGTCTGGATTATAAGGGGGTTTCTTTTCATTGTTTTATTTGTAGAAGCATGAGTCATTTGAAAATGGATTTTTCAGATTCTAGAAATTTTCTGCCAAGAGGTCTCTTTGGGAACTTTCATTAGAGAAAATTTGGGGTTTAAAATGGGACTTAAAAGAAAATGAGCCAACCATAAGTTTTTGATGAGTTCGAATTCAAGAACAAATAGAATTTCAACAAAATGAGTCAACCATAATGGTTGACTTGACATATTTGTCATAAAAAACTACTTTTTGTTCATATTTTCAACATATCTCCATGTGTTTTGACTCAAATTTCAAGTGGGGACACTCATTGGATGCGTAATTAAATTCCGCATCCAAGGAGTACCCATATTACATATGTTTAGTGACGGAACCCACTGCCCCAAACACAATAAATACCTTAAAAACATGATGATAATGTATTTTTCACATTTTACAGGTATTTCTTATTTTTTAGGTAGTGGGGTCCGTTCAAACTATGCAATGTGGGTACTCGTTAAATCCATAATTTAATTCTACATCGAACGAATGATCCGAATTGAAATTTGAGTAAAATCACAATGATATATGTTGAAAATACGAACATAAAATGTAGTTTTTTTTCTTTTTTCCTCCAAAATTAATAAATATTATTTTATTATTTTAACTATTATTTTATTATTTTAACTATTGTTTCATTATTTTCCTTAGGAGGCCCATTTTAGACCCTAAATTTCCTCTAATGCTGGAGTGTCTGGAAAACCTACACGCTTCTCTTACTAAGCATGTTTCTAATCAACCAATGAAAGTTGAAGTTGATTCTCAAAAAGATATGTCTCCAACAAATTCTCTTGTCCCTTATGAAGATCTATCTTCAAAATAACTTCAGTATATAAAATCTGTGGAAAGATATTTTGACCGTAGATTAACTAATAGATATTTGTTATACTGGACGGAGATTATAACCTTAGAGGATGATATGGAGAAAGAGTGGTCTTTGATTGAAATGGGATTAGAACATATCTAGCAGGAGGCTTTTGTCGATAAGGGTTTTGATTTAAGGGTAATTCCTCAGGTATTGGTTATTCTAAGGTTTTCACTCAAATGGAAACCTTGCAAAATGGCTTGTCAAGCAAAGTTTCTAAATATTTACCCTTAGATGTTGGTCTGAAAAATAATGAAAACTTTGTTAGGGTTCATGTTCTAGGGGTAAATCAGGATCAGGATAAAAATCCATTTACATGTTTATGTTAAAAAACCTGTAGAAAACTAAAAAAAAACTCATATTAACTCTATTCGACATTAGAATGTGACAATTAGAAGAAAAAATAGGAAAAAAGAAGTTAAGGAAATGGGTTTGGATGTAGAGAAAGATGTGTTATTGTAGTAAGGGAATTATATACCCTTATCTAGAATTCGGGAGGAAGAGGAGAATGTTCAAAACTCCATTGGGGAACTTAGAGCATTGATGCCCTCATCGACAGTTCCTTAATGTATTGCATCTCCTACAACAGTAGAGGGATTGGGGAGGCCTAAATTTAGATCCCCCAAATGCTTTTTTGAGAGCAATAAAGATGACCTATACTTATTTTAGGAAACTATGACAAAGCGAGAAAAATATTGGGAATATGTTTTGAAGATTTTGAAGGATTGGGAAGTGTGTGCGATTGATGTTAATACTCAGTCTGGTGGTCTTTTAGCTATTTGGAATTTGTGGGTGTGTAATCTGAAACCATTCAAAACATGTGCTAGCATTCTTCTAAAAGGTAAGGTTGTATTTTTTTTAGCACAAGATAAATATGTTGAACATTTATAGTCCATACGTGAATAGAAGGTAATTTTGAGAAAATATTGAAATCATTGGTCTCCTGAATATTATTGGATATCTTAATTTCACTATATTTGCCTATGAAAATTGGGGTACAGTTTCATCTCTAGATCCGTTGGCTTTTTTCTTTCAAGATCTTTTTAAAAGGAATAACCTGGTTGATATAATTCCAAAGATATCTCCAACTTGGAAAAATAAAAGTTTAGGCATTGAAGGAGTGGGAAAAAGACTTGATTGCTTTTTTATGTTCGAGTCTTTATTAAATGTTTGTGTTAGATTTTGATTTGGGAATTTAGTGGCTGATATATCATACCATTTTCTCATTGCTCTTCAATTTGACGAGGATTCAACTCTAGTTAATTAACCTTTTAAATTTAATCAGTCTTGGTTAAAGGATGAGTCTTTTTTCCATATGGTTCATTCTTTATGGTCTTCCTTGTCAGTTCCAGCTGAAATGAATGGGATGGAAAGTATGGTGTATAAGCCCATGAAATTAAAAAAGACTATGGTGAGATGGATAAAAAAGAAGGAATATGAGAAGAGAAAAAATCTTATTTTGATTGAAATTCAAATTACAGAGATGTTATTAGAAAATATGTTTGGAAATTTCTCTGCAGAGGAGAGGGTCAGAGGTATGCTTCTTATAGGAGAAATCAAAATACTATTTGGGATATCAATTCCATTTCTGGAACCAAAGTTTCTTCTCAAAGTAGCATTCAAAAGGTTGTTGTGTATTATTTTAATTCTATATTCAAAGAACATGGAAGGGAAAATATTGGGAAGCAATTTATTGTTCTTGAACACAATCCCAATTTTTTTAAGAGAGAAAGGGATGTAGATTGAGAGTCCTATCTCTTTGGAGGAATTAAAAAATGTGTGTCTCGGTTTTGCAAGAGATAAAACCCTAGGTCTAGATGGATGGCATGCTGATCTTTTTATCTCTTTTTTCGATATTACATGGAAAGGATTTACTGGAAGTGGCTGAATTATCTAGGAGAGAAGGTCTGATGATAGGTGCTTGTTTTTGGCACAATAGATCCCATTTCATTTAATGAAATGGGATCCCCATTCATCATTATGAATGTAAATTTTATTGTGATTATTTTTCTATGGGGTATTATTCCCTGGATCTTTCATCCCTTTCATCCTATCATGTTTGAACTTAATAAAATTTTCACTCAAAGCCTTGTTTTTTTTGGGTTTGTGGATTGCACAAAATCGTATATTTTCTCTAAAAGTTCTATCTCCAGAATCTGGATTTCACAACCCACAAAAGTAGATGGAGAAGTATTAAATTGGGAACATAGATCTATGGAAAAACATACAACTCACAAGATAGATCACACAATTTACTCAGCAATTGAAGAATGTGGAGAACCTCCTACAATAAACAATGAAAATGCACAATAGAACAGAAATATTGGAGCACAAAAATATTTTATTGATCGTGGGCCACTTCGAGGGGGAAACCTCCTTTGAGAAAGCTCAATACAAAATAACTCTTCGATGCTTTCATTAGCCTCAACACACACTTATATACTAAGTCTAATCTAAACAACTATTACCCCCCATGAATGTGGGATAATGCAACATAATAATTAGACAGCTTAACAACTATTACTTACTCCCCATGAATGTGTGATAATACAACATATTGATGGGACGAATTACAAAGCATATGCGTCCGATAAACTACACTAACAAAATAAAGAGGAGGGTTGACATGGGTTCTCAACATCCCCTCCCTCTTAAAAAAACTATTTGTCCTCAAAGCTTTAGATGTGGAAACTGTTGTTGAATCTGAAGGAGTGGTTCCCATGTAGCATCCTCTGGTTGCATGTTGTGCCACTGAATGACAACCTCTGTGATGGACGGAGAGCAAAGTTGACAAGTGCGCTTATTGAGGATGGCCTCCAGATCTGAAATGATGGATCCTTCATTATCACGTTCTAGTAAAAAAATTTGTTCTCTGATGTTGGTGCCAATCACTTGCTGAATGCGAGAAGAAGGAGGAAGTGCCAATTTATAAGCAACAGACCCAATCTTCTGAAGAACTGTATATGGACTAGAGATCTTTGGAGCGAACTTTTGATTCCCTTTGAGTTTCAAGGAGGATTGCTTGTAAGGTTGTAGACGAAGAAAAAACATGTCACCGACTTGGATAGTGCGCTCAGAATGGTGATGATCGGCTTGGTGTTTCATGCGGGTTCTAGCCGTGTGAAGATTGTCTTGCAGAATGTGAAGAATCTAATGTCGGTTTCGAAGAACCATGTCAACTTCCTAAACTAGTGAACTGTTGTGGGTGTATGGAAGGAGTACTAGAGGTGTGTGACCATAAACTGCTTCATATGGAGTCATTTGAGATGCAGTATGGTAGGAAGTATTGTACCACCATTCAGCAAGAGGGAGCCACTTTTCCCACAATGAAGATAAGTTTCCCAATAGTTGTTGATGACTTCATTCGGACCATCTATTGGTGGGTGATAAACTGAACTCATATTCAGTTTGGTGTCAGTAAGGATAAAATGACTTGTGAAAGTTGCATTGCGGTCTGAGACAATGGAAGAAGGGATTCCATGAAGAAGGAATATCTTGTCCATGAAAATTTGTGCAATTGAGGAGGTGGCATATGGAAGGCCGAGAGCACAAAAATGATGATATTTGGAGAGCTGGCCAACCACAACCAATATTACGGTCTTCCCTCCATATTTAGGGAGCCCTTGAATGAAATCCATCGAAATATATGTCCAAATCCTTGTAGGGATGGGAAAAGGTTTGAGCAATCTAGAAAGGAGTGTAGTTTCACCTTGGTGGTGCTGACAAGGAGCACATTTGGAAACCATCTGTTGAATTTCTCATTGCATTCCCTTCCAAAAGAAGTGACATCGTGCCCTCTCATATGTTTTCATGAACCTAGAGTGCTCTGCAGATGGAGAAGCATGGAGTTCATAAAAGAATGCATGTTTAATATATGTGCTCTAGGGAAGTACCAGATGACCCTTGTATCTCAGAGAAGAGCATCCCAAGAGAAATCCGGTACCATAGAAGGGTTACCGGCCAACGATTGGATGATTTTAGATAATGAGGAGTCACTGACATAGCCTTGTTGAACAAAGTGTAACCAAGTTGGAATAGGCATAGAAATAGCTGAAAGAGAGACAAGGGCATCAAATGTGTGGGAAAGAGTATCCACCACAAGATTGTACTTAGCCTTCTTGTAATTGATCTCATAGTCATAACCCCTGAGTTTTCTAACCCATTTCTATTGTGTTGGGGATGAGACCCGTTGTTCTAGGAAATATTTCAGACTATGGTGATTAGTCTTGATGTAGCAAGGATTCCCTAAGAGGTATGGCCACCACTTCTGTACTACGTGCAAAATAGTCATCATTTCCTTCTCATATGTGGAGGTGGATAAATTCTTTCTAGGAAGGGATTTACCGGTGAATGCCATGGGATGTTCATATTGAAAGAGGACAACACCAAGTCCATTGTCACAAGCATCGCTCTCAAGAGTGAAGGGCTTGGAAAAATTAGGCATCTGAAGGGTGCATCAGAATGAAAGATCCAAGGGAGTATTTGAGACTGCCGAAGGTTGCATCTGAATGAAATGGAGCTGAGTGATGACACCGTGTGAATTCTTCTTAAGGATAATTTCCATGCAATGTGAACTGATGATGCTGAGAAACCCTGGTTGTGATACATTGAATGTGTGTTTTTTCCCATTGACTAAAAAATGCAGCCACAGTTCAGCAAAATCCCATAAGATGGGTCCAAGTGTGCGTAACCATTGAGTGCCTAAAATCACAAAACAACCTCCTAGGGGTATGGCAAACATGTTAGAGTGCAAGTTATAATATCCAATATAGATACACACACTGCGACACTTTCCTTTGCAAGGTAAGGTGCTCCCATTGGCAACCATGAATTTAAAGCTGGAGCAAGGATGGTCAAAACAATCAACTTGTTTAGCAATCTAAGGGTTAATAGGTGGCTACAGAATGTTGACCTGATCGTCTACTAGATCCTGAGCAGTGTCACAAATTTCAAGTGTAGGCAGAGAAGCCACATCCAAGAAATAGGTCTTGTGTTCAGTACATTGATGTCCACGGGTGAATTTATCATCACAATTATAACAAAGTCCTTTTTCCCTATGTGCCCACATCTCGGCTTCAAACAAATGCTTGATAGGAGTGGTTCTAGGAGTCAGAGGGATTGGATGTCTTTGGGGAACCATATTTTTGAATGGAAGAAAAGTGGATTTGGGGTGTTGTTGAGCCCTAATCTTGTCCTCCGCCAACTTAGCCAACCCTAGGATTTCCATCATTGTGTTGGGACATAACATTGTAACGTCAGATCGGATTGTATCCTTAAGACCACTGATAAAACAACTCCTGTAGAATGCATCAGAAAATCCTTTTGTGTGCTTGACTTAGTTCTCAAATTCTGTCTAATACTCTTTCACAGTGCCAGTCTGGTGAAGTTTGGTGAGTGCTCCTGTGAATTCATCAAAACCACTAGAACTAAATCGACGCAAAAGGAGTGGGAAAAAATATGTCCATTGGGGCTCTTCATGATCCTTGATGTACCAACAGAACCATTAAAGGGATTCACGTTCCAAATGAAATGATGCAAGTGGGACTTTGGTGACATCAAAACTGTTATGCATATTAAAGTATTGTTCTGCCTTTTGTATCCATCCACTTGGATCATCGCCATTGAAGCGAGGGAATTCAATCTTCAGCCCACAAAATTTGTTGGAAGCAAAGAACCCGGTGCCTACAGAAGACTCAGGCTGTTGTCGGTTGCTCATGGTTGAATACTGAAGATGGAGGTCGAGAAATATTTGATCCATATCTTTGAGTTTGGTCTTGAGGGTGACAAGTTCTTCTTCCATTTGTCTATTTGCTCCTGCGCGAGTGGCAACCATAAGCAAGAATTTTTTTTTATTGCCGAAAATGGGTGGAAAAACAAAAATGGAGAGGGTTTGAGAAAAGGAAAATTTTGAGATGGGAAATACACAAGTGGGTAACTAGGTTGTGGACACTTTCTAAGGGGCAAGGAAACAAAAAATGTGAATTTTAGAAGAGGGGTGAAAGCAGGAGATGGAATTTTGGGCTTTGGGAAGTGAACTTGGGATAGGGTCCTCAATAAATGAAATATGTAGAATGGAATGATAGGGGTTATAGTGAATTTTCAAGGGAAACGGAGCTAAATCAAGGAATATATGGCTGAAAAATAGAAATTTATACCTTTTTTTTTAAAATAAATGATCTGTGGCAGTGCTAGAAAGGTGTGATTTATCAACTTGAATTGGAGTAAATGATCTGTGACAATTCTGGAATTTTGCGTGTTATCAACTGTAAATAGATATGGACCACAGGTATATTCGGCTTCCTAATGGTTCAAAGGTAGTCACTTGGCCACCAAGGTTGTCTCAGGCTTGAGTATTGGGGCAGTACCCCTCAGTTCACGGCGTAGGTAAAACTGTGAATCACTTGGCCAAAAATGACAACTCTTTGGTTTTCCTCATAGATGGGAATATAGTCAATCTGGTGGGGATCGTTTCCCTTTTCGCTTGGTAGGTCCTCTCAATGGCCAGCTACTTCAGGGTTTCTGTGGTACTCCTCACAATGAGTTTTAGGGCTATGCCCAAGTACTTCCCACAATTTAGTGGATAAGGTTTATTCCCTAATCCGAATGAAAAATACCGCTGCAAGAAGAAGAACTACTGCAATAATCACAGTGCCAAAAAAATGTGGCAGGAATTCCACCCAATGCTCAAAAACCCGTAATTAGAGCTAGGGTTTTGAGATGAAAACTTTTAAAATGAGCATAACCCGATCTATATTGCTCAGAATCGTTATTATACCTGTTTCACTCTGCTTCACTCTGCTTCTACCCACAAAATCAGAATAGAAATCTGGGCACCCGGTCAAAAGATTTTCGCTCTGCAATTTCGGCGGCCATCACCGAAATTCTGAAAAATTACTGATTTAAAATCCACGATATCTCCACTTTTAGAACTCCAAATGAGATGCTTTTTTTTTTGAAACTGCATATTTTTGAAAGAGAAATTTATATATGTGAGTCCATTTTCTTTAATCCACATAGAAAGTTTCAAAAATGGATGTGAAATTCGCTGCCCAATTTTGCCCCCTTTTTTTCAAAAAAAAAAAAATTCCTACTTGTGCCAAGGAAAGTGCTCTGATACCAGATGTGGAGAACCTCCAGCAATAAACAATGAAAATGCACAATAGAACAGAAATATTGGAGCACAAAGATATTTTATTGATCGCATGCCACTTCGAGGGGGACACCTCCTTTGAGCAAGCTCAATACAAAATAACTCTTCAATGCTTTCATTAGCCTCAACACATACTTATATACTAAGTCTAATCTAAACAACTATTACCCNGAAAAATTAACAACTATTACTTACTCCCCATGAACGTGGGATAATACAACACACTGATGGGATGACTTACAAATCATATGCGTCCAATAAAATATACTAACAAAATAAAGAGGAGGGTTGACACAGGTTCTTAACAAAGAATGAAACAATGCAAAAATGGCTTGAATCTGTGAATGCTTTCATTAATCAAAAAATTAATTAGGTAATAATTACAATGAAGTGTAATGGATAAATAGCCACAAGCAATTCAAATCCACATGAGGAAATTTGAATTGATTAGACTCTACTTGCCTGTAGGTAACTAAGACCTTGTCTAAATCATTATCGGAGGACTCAATTGTTAACTCACCTTGTCTAAACCATTATCGGAGTTCAACGGAGTTCTAAACACAACTCAAGTGTCTAATTCAGTATTAACTAAGGCTAACTGATTGTGGTAGCTGAGAAATGCGCCTCTCCTGCATGCAACCATGCAAACCTAGCGCTAACTAAATGTAGAGGACTAGAACTAAATGTAACTGACTCCTAACTCAGCTTGACTAGTCACTAACTGAACTCAACTAATGAAGGTTGGTATCGGCACTCCTAGTGGCTCCTAAATTGTAGGGATTGATCGAGGAGGCTCCTAAACTGATGCATGCAAGTGTAATCAGTGGAAGTAGGCATCAATTAGTGTTCCCCACACTTCGTAACTGCAATATGAGCCCCAATTAGGTCAATTGGACCCAATGGTGCTAGTGACTAAAAATAGACTAGATGGACTCCCAATTTAGACATGACTCTTGATTTAGACATATGACGAAATTGGACAAGGGAGGATTAATAATCCTAACACCCCCTTGAATGCTAACTTGGACAATATGTGGGCCCTAGTAACTAAGACCATCGGTCACCCATTACATCAATTAAAGTAAAGTAACTTCTCAATACAAGGAGCTGGGGAAAAAATCCCCCCTCTATCTAAGCAGGTAGAATCAGGATTCTAGTTTGAAAAACTTGAAAATGTGTTGCTGCAATCTTCATCTCTGTAATGTAGCGAAGTAGCATGCATGGTGTGTTGTGCATAGGCATTTTGGGGCCTTGCATGTAGACTTCTCCTTCTTCTACCAAAATGATGATGGAAGGAAGGAGGAATGTAACCTTTGTCTCTTGGTGGATGAAGAGGTATATGATCAACTCTATTCTTCTGAATGTAGTAAGACTGAGCCTTTTCCATGTAGCATCTTACAGGGAGTCTATTGCATCTCTTTGAAGGAGGTAAGATTGCATGACATAGCGCAAGGTTCTTTCCCTTCTAAGTGTTAGGTGGGTTTCCATTCATCTTCCTAGCTTCCAGTTTAGAAGTAGGGACTGGATCTGGATCTGAATCACCCTGAACCTCAATCTCATAAAATAATATAGATGGATCTGCAATATTAGTAGAAGCTGCAAAAGAAGTAAATGAAATGATTTTACCTTCCCTTACAAATGGCTGCTAAGAGTGCACTGGTTCTGAAGGAGGCATGAAGTGTGAGAACTCATATGCTTTGGAGGCATGACTTGCAACACCCTTTACCATTATGTTCCCAGTAGAGATAGCTGTGATCTCCACCGAGTCAGGACCAAATATCACTTGCTTTGGAGAGCCAATATGAGTCATCTAGTATACAGATAATAGGTTTGAAGCTAGGGAGGGAACATACACCACATCTTTGAATATTCCATGTTCAAGCTTGATAGAACCCTTCCCTTTGGTTCAAATTTGACTGTTATTTCCCATCTGAATACTAGGACCATCAAAGGACTGTCAGGAAGAGAATGATTCTCTGGAAGTAGCCATATGATTGGAAGCTCCATAATTAATGAGAAAGACTTGTGTTGTTGAACAGCTAGCCTTCAGTGCATGGCCTTTCCTTTGATGTTCTTCATCTTCTTCTTCGGAGTCATCCTTCCTTGTGCTATCAGGTGCAACAATGTTATGTTTCTTCAAAAGAAGAGTCATTTCATCAATTTGTCTTCTCATATAGGAGCTTTCTGAATGAAATCCCCTTCCACAGTAAGAACAAAGGACCTTTCCTTTTCCATTCTTCTCACTTCTCTTTGAACCTGAAGACTCATTTGATTACTCTTTCTTCACAAGAGACTTATCTCTTTGCTTCCCTTTATCATTCGATCCCTTAGGTCCTCCTGCAACCATTTCTTGATCTCTGGAATATCGAATGATCCCCATTTGGATCAACTTGTCATGCTCATAAGTGATAGATGCAATGAAAGCATCAAGAGTGGGAATCTTCCAATTTGGAGTAGTGAACCTCACCGATTGAAAAGTTGATACAAAGACTGAGTAGTATGCACTGAGTTTTGAGAGACTGGCAAGAATGAGCTTATCATCCTCCTTCTCCACCTTGCATTGCTTCAACTGGTATATCAGGTTCTTGAATTTTGTGAAAAATTCATTCAGTGTTTCAAAGTTGGATGGATTAAGAGAGATTAGTTCATTTTCTAGCTGATGGAACCTCATCTCATCCATTTTATCAAATAAGGAAGAAAGCTTGTCCCAAATCTCCTTGAGAGTCTTCAATCCTTGGATGTGGAAATGAATATCTCAAGAGACTGAGAGGGACAAGTATCCATGAGCTTCACCAAGCCTGTTCAAGTACTTTTCTTTGTCGTGATTAAGAATTGGCACCGCCTCTGTTTATTTTGTGAGTTTGAAGAGCAACTTGGTGTGAAGGAAGCTCTCCATGTCTTGTTTCCACTGGTGGTAGTTGAAGGAGGTGAGCTGCTCCATTTGAGGGAACATTTTGAATGCACTAGAGAGGACTGAGCTGCTGTAGAGAATGTTGTGAGGGGAATGAGATACTTGTAGGGAATGCAGTTAGAAGAGTTGATAACCTGTAAATCACACAATCAAACATAGAAAATAAGGTCGACAGTCTTCACTTTTGGACTTTCCTTCACACCCAACATATTTGATCAAGTAATCTTGATCAACAATTTCTTAACTTGGGATATTAAGTGGTAAATTCTCCGCTTCTGGTGCAGTACTGGAAGGAGCATTTTTTCTCAAAAATGATCCAGCTAGATATCTAAGGAGGAGAGGTGCATTTTCCACTGAGGCTCTAATGCCATATTAAATTGAGCACATATATCTATGGACAAACACACAACTCACAAGATACATCACACAATTTACTCAGCAATTGAAGAATGAAACAGTGCAAAAATGACTTGCAACTGTGAATGCTTTCATTAATAAAAAAAGTATTTAGGTAATAATTAAGAAGTACAATGGTTAAATAGCCACAATCAATTTGAATCCACATGAGGAAATTTGAATTGATTAGACTCTACTTGATTGTAGGTAACTAAGACCTTATCTAAATCATTATCGAAGGACTCAATAGTTAACTGACCTTGTCTAAACCCTTATCGGAGTTCAACGGAGTTCTAAAACACAACTCAAGTGTCTAATTCAGTGTTAAATGAGGCTAACTGACTATGGTAGGTGAGAAATGCACCTCTCGTGCATGCAACCATGCAAACTTAGCACTAACTAAATGTAGAGGACTAGAACTGAATGTAACTAACTCCTAACTCAGCTTGACTAGTCACTAACTAAACTCAACTGATGAAGGTTGGTATTGGCACTCCCAGTGGCTCCTAAATTGTAGGGATTGATGTAGGAGGCTCATAAACTGATGCATGCAAGTGCAATCAATGGCAGTAGGCCTCAATTAGTATTCCCCACACTTAGTAACTGGAATATGTGCCCTAATTAGGTCAAGTGGACCCAATGGTGCTAGTGACTAAAAATAGACTGGATGGACTCCCGATTTAGACATGACTCCTAATTTAGACATATGACCAAATTGGAAAAGGCAGGATTAATAATCCTAACACAAAGGTCCTTTTTTTTAAGGTTTTGAAGTTTTTTTCCCGCGACCTGCAATCCAGATTGCGGATTGCGGATGTTGGAATAACTTGTAGTTTTCATTTTTACTTTTCTGCAACCCACAATGCAGATTGTCGATGTTGAAAAATATTTTTACAAATAAAATCTTAATTTTTCGGCTCCGAATTTCCTCCACCCGCAATGCAGATTGCGGAAATTGGAAACTTAACACATAATAAAATCAAAAAATCATAGAGTCCCAATTTTGCAACCCGCAATGCAGGTTATGGATTGCATAAGCAATAAAACTAATTTCTGGTCACAAATGTTATCCCATATTTCTGCAACCCACAATGTGGATTGCAGATTACATAAATCAAAAATGAAAAATTGCCAAAATTTATCTCCGGAATTTCATTTCCTTCCTCAATTTCGATCATTGATTTGTTCTAAATCTACATTTTAAATTGATTTCACTGTTGACCTCGGTATTTTAAATATTTTGATTTTTCACTGTTTGTTCCTCGTTTTTAACTTGCGAATTTTACTCTCACTAAAGGCTTGCCTGCTAATTTTTACTAGACTCATGAATTTTCCTGCTCTTTAACGATTTACCGGTAAGATTTCAGATCTCTTTCTTTCCATTAGTTTAATTGCAGTGATTTTATACGGTTAAAATTGATTCTTTTACTATAATTTTTCCATAATTTACTCCTTACCTGCAACAATGTCGAGAAACAAGGTTTAAGATCTCTCTCAATGAGAAGAAGAACAAAGACCCCAATGTTGGAATTTTCCCAGATACCAGTGGGAGGGTATCTGAAACCTATCACCTAGACTGGTCTAGGATTTACACCATTTTTTATAATGATGACTTCTCTGCCATCCCACATGACCAGTCGGCCTTCGTGAATATTAGCAAATCACAACTCCACGCCATATTGGCCAGACCTGCTTTAATTCCATATATAGACCTCATGAAGTGGATGGTCGATCATGCGAACCCTAAAGACCATTCTTTTGATAGCCAAGATCACACTCAGCTCGCCTCGTTTCGTCTAGAGGTATTTTTCAGGGCATACGCCCTTAACCCACCTCAGCAATTGCTAAATAAGCAAATATATTGAATCCTCTACCACACAATACAACTTTGAGGAAATTATGAATTCATGGATGGATAACCTTGTAGAATTGATCCCCAAGCCAGACAAGTTATACCCAATCTCCTAGTTTAGAGAGTCGTTTTCCCTATTGGAGGCCGTTTTATGTAGACTCTATGGGTTACCGAACTGCACGGTGTTCAAGGTAGAATGAGCACCCCTCACACATCATATCCTTACCATAGGGGAGCCCTTCAACTAGGATCATATCCTATCAGTTGTGTTGAAGGAGTCAATTGAGAAGTACCAGAAAACTATGGCATCCAGGAAGCCTACCTTCTACCTATCAACTAATGTCATGGACATATTTTGTGCATCGTTTCCTATCCCAGCCATGGGATGGAATCTTACCAGAGTTTCACCCCCTGTTCATATTTACTGCTCGACATTGTGGGACGACAAATTTTTCCCGCTTGTATATGACATCTGTGACCACTTCATTGGGACAGTGCATCAGAGGATTTTCAAAGGATACGCCCCTACCTTTTCTGACACAACAAGGGCACTAATCTCCACCATGGGAGATTGATATGTCGGGGAATATTTTGCATACATCGGGATATGGGGTAGAAACATGGTCCATCTGCTGCCCAAGATTGTTCCATACATAATGGTGCAGGAGGAAATTTATTTTAAGACTGTGGTTGATGGATTCTTTCCCAAACTTACTGCAACATACAGGAAATGGTGGCCAAATTTCTCCCTCAGCCTTGGATCATTGGTTATGCATAATTCTACCCATGCATGAACTTTGGGAAAGAAAATTGTTACTTTGAAGCTAGGGAGGCCCCCAAGAGAATGAATGATCCAAGGTCCTTCCTGGAAAATCATTTTAACCAGGAGAAAATGAATATTGGTTACTCACATCAGAATGACCCCGATGATTCAATATATAAAGGGGCTAAATACTTCTCAGAAGTTGTAACCAGAATCACTACTCCTGATGAAAAAAGTTTCATCTTTCAATACCAGAAGGAATTGAATACAAAGGTGCTTCATTACAGGAAGCTGGAGCTAACAGTAGAGAAGAAAGCACATAAACACCTGGTACAGAAAGAAGCCCAAAAATCCCGAGCTGGTTCTTCTTCAACAGCAGGTGAGAAAACTGATGATTGTGGGAAGGATGTTATTGAATATCTTCAACATCCCGAAACCTCGTCCACTTTTGAGGCTCTGATAGGGTCTGCAGAAATGAAAAGGAATTTAGAACTTATGAGTTATGTGGTAGAAGCACAAGCTTCATTTTCTGAACCTCAACCAAAGAGGTAGAGATCCGAGTAGCCACCTTCGCAAGTAAATACACTAACACAGGTTGATCCACCAACAGCCAAGATTGATGTGCATGAGATTGAAAGTTATATTGAGGAAGAAATATTCCCCTCCAACTATTCTTTCCCTATCACAGTTCCCACTATCTTTCCATCTATTGATTCAGCAGCCCAGGCAGTTGGGGATCCCTTGAACAATTTGATTCATAACCATTCTTTTTTTGAGATTCACGTTTCCTAGAATCTTACTCCCAGTAATGGTACATATGTTGTATCCTTACCTATTTCTATTTCCATTCCCTTTTCAAACTTGCCTATTTTTTCAACAGCTTTTGAACTACCTGTTGTTTCCACCCAATTGAAATCTTCACAACCATCTTCATCATCTTCACAACTCTTCATAACTTGGTATCTCTTATATTCCTACCATCTCTTCTAAAGTCATCACTTCTCTTCCCATGTCCACTATTTTACCCTCCACTACTCATAACTTTACACCTTCTAGTACTTTTCCTCAAATCTCCATGGCAATCCTTTCCCATGACATTCCCCAACCTACCCCTCTAGTCACTGTCTCTAAAGGATCCATTTCCACAGCTGAGGTAATGGCATATTTTGGTGAGGATGCATTGGTATATGTTGGTGAATAAGTTTGGAGAAAATAGGAAAGGGAAGTGGACAAGAAAGGATCTACGAGATCCGGGGAGGGAACCTTCAAGTAAGGCTCTGTACCCAATCAGATTATCTAGAAGAGAGATTCCATGGATGCCAAGCAGGAGGATTTGGGGACTTCAACTACCATGGGAGCCTTTGTAGGGGCCAACTATGACTCAATTTCCTCGCTTAACAAGTAAATTGAGATCAAGGAACAAGAGCTACAAAAAATCTAGAAAGAATAGTAACAACAAATTGCTCAACACCAGACTCAGATGCAAAAAATGAAGGAGGATTATGAAGATCATATCAAACAACTGGAAGAGAATAATAGTCTCCTCAAGATAAAGCTTGAGGAATCACAACGGGTAAATTTCAAACAGGTGGAGACTATTACAGCCCTGGATCAGGAGTTAAAGGATTTCCAGATTGTATCTGTTGATTCTTTGTTTTCAAAGTTCACAGAAGAGGAATCCAGAGAATTGGCCTCTAGGATTCAGAATGAACTTCACCAGTTGATGATCATATTGTTTGAAGGATTAAATGAGATGCAGGAGATATATAATGCCTTCGAACACCAATTAGACCTCCTCTACGATCACAACAAAAGGAGAAAAGAGGCAACTAGGGCTTATGACAACCTGGTGGACTAGCAAAGATACATAAAATATAGATCATAAGATGTTCCAGTCCTCGGCAAAATTAAGTTAAGAAGAGTCAATATTTCCCTAGAGTCATGGGAAAGTGTCTGTGAATATGTGGAGTCTGCCATTCAGGATGGAAAATTAACATGCAAGAAGAGGTGGCTTGCCTCATAAAATTTGGTAAGTTTTCTGGACTTGCCACTCATGGATCCGATCAAAGAGACCATCCTCTAAAGCTGAAGCTGGAATAGATTGAAAGATATTTTTCGGAGACCAAGGAGTGCATTCAAAAGATCGGTCACTTGCACCTAGATGAGATCAAGAATTGGATCGAGTCACCATTGACCTCACATATGCGGATCAACCTCTTTCTCCGAGAATGGGGAAAGGTTAAGAGAAGGGAGATCGAGTCCCTGATCTACAAGGCCCTGTTACCACCTAAGTTGTACTTAGTGGTTTTTTATCAAGTGATCCTGGTGAACCGGACAATGATAACTTGTTCGGACTTTAGAATACCTTCATTCTTGCTTCTGGGAAGTGCTTGTTGTATTATATCACATGTTCATACCCCCATGGGGGAATTGTAATAAATGTTCTAGCATGATAGTGTCTGTAAAAGACTCGGTTTCTTAGACTTTATTTGTCAGTCCGATCAGCCCAGGGTGTTTTTTCCCTTGGTTATTATTGGTTGTTGAATAAACAACTAATAATTCTAAGTTTTTCACTCCATATGTCCAAAGTTGGGGTGGTCGGCTTGGCATTTAGGCCTTTTGAGGTTATTAGAGTCTATGTGTCAATGTATAAACATGCTAGGCATCATGGTCGAGTCATATGAACATGTCTAACTCCCCCTAGGTTTTTTTCAATTTTTAAAAATTTTAATTTCTTCAGTGTTTTTTATTAAAGTTTAATTTTTCCAAAACTTAGGCTATTTTTTAATAGTTTAATTGGAAAAATTGGTTTTGTAATAAAAGTGAGCCAAATAATCAGTTTCAGTCATGTAGGTGCTCATTTTCAAGCTAAGAGCACCATGTAAATCCATGGACCCACTTTTTCAGGTTTTGAGTGATTTTTCATCACTCAGGTTAGAAAACCCCAAAAAATAAATTATTAATGATTTTAATTAATAAATTGATGAATAATGGAGCAAATCCAAAATCCTAGATCAGTGGATTCTAGGCCGATTTGATTGAAATCAGTCAGATTTGAACCAGATTGACTGGATCTGAAAAATCCTTAACTGAAGGAGGTGATCTAGATAGATATAGAGTTGATCTTCAGCATCCTTTATGGGGAATTGCACCCTCTCTCTCTCCTCCACATGTGTGGGCTCTCCTAGAAGCTCTGTGGATTTATGTGTCAGTCTGTGGGTTGATGTGTCAGCTCAATCAGCCCCCTAATTGACAAGTAGGCTTAGTTCGGCTTCAGATCAGCATTGATTGACTCTCCCTCAGCTGCAGTGGTCTGTCTCCTTGGGATTTGTGCCACCCCTGGGCTGGGTCTCCTATTTTTTATATAAATAAGGCTCAGGATGCCACTTACAAGCTAGTTAGAACTGGGATTGAGGTGTTGTTTCTCTTGTACTGTGTTATTGTTTATTATTCTGGAATAAAGAAGCTTTGGAGGCAAGATCTATGGTGTAATGCTCTTCATGTGTGGATGGTGATTGTCAAATGCTTATGAGGTATAATCTGTGTTATTTATCATTGCTTTTGCTGGTTATTTGTTGGCCTTGATGGAGAGAGCTCCCTCCTGTTAGGGTAAGATTTTATTCTAGTTTGATTTATGCTCTTACTGCTGCTTGTTTCAGATCTATTGGAGTCATATGTATTTTAAGTTTAATTGCATGCTTTCCAATTATCTCTTCCAGCGGCACCTATGTTTTAACCATCTGTTTGTGCAAGGATTTCTAAGTTGCAGGTGATCTTGCTTGTAGAATAGGTTGATCTGTTTTGCATCTTCCTCATCGTCAAGATATTCTGAATGACATAGTCCCTCGGTGTTCCACCAAAGAAGACTCCAAAGCCCAACATTCCCAGGCTTCCAACACTCTTTCTCTCTCTTTCTCCTTCAAAAAAATCAATTTTCTTACCTGGTTACTGTGTTCTAAAGCTTTGTTATCATTTGGATCTGTTATATGAAAGTAAAATCTACATAGATATGCTATTTCAAAGCTCATAGTCTAGATCTCAATTCTGAAAAGTATCATTAAGCATTCTAGATCTAGCATAAGGAAATCATCCATTTTGCATGGAAAGTTAAAGAAAATCAGTAGGTTGCATGCTCTAGATTTCCTTTTATGTTTTAAAAATATTAAATCCAGTTATTAATGCATATTTCATTGGCTGCACAAACAGCAAGCCAATATCCCAAGGAAAGCTAGCTTTCCTTGGTTCCTTTTTCACCTGTTTAGCTAGTTTTAACTTAATCTTTTTTGAGTTAAGGTAGGCTGATCAAAAGGTACTCTTAAAGTGCTTTTGGGAATATGTTATTATAACATGCTTGCTGGTTTTTAGCAGGTGTAAAATAAAATAAAAGAATTTGTAGTTCGAAAGTGGCCTTGGGAGCATTCAAATCCCCCCAAGGGTCTCCTCTTTCACTAAAATTTAAAAATTTTGCAGAGTTGTAAGATCTTGGTTTCATCCCGTATAAGGACCAAGAGGTTTCTGATATTTCAGTTTTCTGATATTGTAACCAATAATAATAAAATAAAATCTTTTTTGAGTAGGCTCTTTCGAGCCCACTCCCCATCCCCCCAGGGGGGATCTGCGTCTGTTTCACTTTTTTTCTTTTTCCCTTTTTTATGCTCTAGTGTAGTATTGACATGCAGGATTGTATAATTTGATATAATTTTTCATTATTCCATACTTTAATTTCAAAATTAATCATACTACTTACCCCATGACTTCCCGATTGACCCACAAGGGGAAAGAGATGCGTGGTAGGACTAATTAGAAAATCGGCGTTGTGTATCTTTGATTCATTTTTTCATCAATTGTTTCGTTAGCCATAATAAAATTAACCCCTCCTCGATTCCCTGATTGAGATCCACTTGGATCGAAAGAGGTTCTTGGAGGGTTTTCTTTTTAACAAGAACACCTATCTTAAAATTTACTAAAAATAATGAAGACTCCAGTGTGTATGCTCTGTACTTGGCTGCGGTTCGTCCGATCAGTCAAGCTGCATCAAAATCACTTGAGTGACTAGAATAATTAGGATTCACTCTTCCCAAATTGAAAAACCATCAGGCGAAAATCCAATGCCTCGATCAAACTGTAAGCTGTGGAAAAATACCCAAAGGAGTGGGAACAACTGGAAAGTGACCTCAAGGCATCGATCTCTGCCACACCTTGACGGGTGCATTATGAAAAATAGTCTCCAAGACTCTGTTCCATCCCACATACACCTTGCGGGTAGTCATGAAAGTTCACTTTTGGACATACTCTAAGTACCCCTTGGGTATATCTGGAGTCCCCTTTTCACCTAATTTAATTCATTCACATTCCACATTAATTTAAAATCTACCAAGAGACATTTGCAAAACATTATTTCAAATGCATGCAAACACATTATTTTCTCTGTTGACTCCATTTAAGGCACTGGTAATTTATTTCATTCGATTATATATATATTGAGTGTCATTTTTGTGCTTATATGCTTTAAATCTTGCATCTTGTTATCTTTTGTTTCCACTAGTTAATTTCAAAGCTCCTCAACAACTTAATCAATATAACACCATCACACTAAGTAATTAGCCTTAGTAACTTAATAGGGTCTACCCCCCTTGGCTTCATTAGGATTTGAGCCTAAACGGAGGAGTCAAGAACAAGGTGATAGCCTTGACTCGAGACTTGCCCCAGGGACACACCGAGTGGCTTGAAGATTTCTGCCACATAACCCAGGTGTGTGAAAGGTGGCAACACTTTTTGGCGCCGTTGCTGGGGATAAATCTTTTTATTCCTGAGTACGACTTTTTTTTTCTTCCCTTTTGTTTTTTCTTTGCTTGATGAATTCTTAGAGTAGATCTTTAATTTTCATCTGGCGACTCCACTGACCTTTTGTTTAGTTTTTTTTTTTCAAATAAATGCAAAAAATATTTTTTGTGAAAAGATTTATAAATGCTTATGTTCCTTTTTCACATGGTGACTCCATTGAAGGGATAAAACCCTGCTTTCTCATAAATTTGTTGAGACTTGTTGTGTGTAGATGAGCTCATACAACATAGTGTAACCTTAAAATGCTCATTATTCAACAGCTCCGCTTTAGTACAAAATACATGGTTGATATATCATTACTGATAGGCCATTATGGATGATGAAGATTATGGTGCTCTAATTTCTAATGCATATCCTTCCATCGATTTCTCGGGCATCCTGGGTTTTCCTAACTATGAACCATATCTCCAGGATGAAAGATACTCCCAGGCTCCAAATTTTTATGGAAATAGTGATTCGGCTATTTGTCACATCATATTTGTTTTTGCATTTGTGACAGAACTCAACATACTTCATAGGGATAATGTGATGCGAATTTTTGCTCATTCTTTGAAAAATAAGGCTTGGACATGGCTTTGTGGTCTTCTTGATAAATGCATTACCTCACATGGAGATTCGTGTGCTATGTTTTTTGAGAGGTGGCATGATGGTGAGGGAGATATGATGATGGTTGTAGAAAGGACCCTCACCTACCTAAATGAGATAAAGGAGCTCATGACTTCCATTGTAGATGAGGACACTCGGGATGATCCTATTGAAGAGATTTAGGAGGAGCCCATGATTGAAAACATTGTTCAAGACACTCCTCATGTCACCATAGCTGAAAACATTGAAGATTTGAGGTATTCTCAGGTGTGTTGCAATGTTGATATTTTTCCAGAAATCCCTCTAGAGGAACCCACTAAGAAACACATCCTAAGTGATCCCATTGAGTATGTTCAAAAATTTTCCTTGATTGAAGATAGTATTGAAGATCCTTTTCATGATATCATAACAGAAGCCTATAAAAAAACTTATGATAAGATCAGTATGGTGTGTGATGACACTAGAACTTGTTCTCCATATAATGATGACAGTCTGGAAGGTTTACTGCCTTATGACGAGTATGAAAATGAGGACAAGTACACTGTTGGAGCATGACACAAGTGACGAAGACTCCCTTATCTCCGAAAAAGATATTGATGAGGAGTCCTGGACATTCATGGAAAATCCAATCTATGACATGAATAAAGAGGAAAATAATGAACCAGAAACTTTTGATGGTTTTGTTGATTCTCCTGTCTATGGCATATCTAAAGGAGAGAGCATGGACCTTGTGGCCTTGGGAAACTTTGATATGGAAAAGGAGCATGCAGTTTATCCATATGATCAGTCTGAACCATATATCAGTATCAGTAATGAGGACAAAGAGAACTTGATATCGGAACTTGACATCAGCAATGGGGAATCCATCACATATGACATGGATGGGAGTGATGACTATTGGAATTTCATAGATAATCCAACCTGTGAAAATATTATTAAGAATTCCATCCATGGTATGTCCGGCAAGGGGAGTGTCTATTCAAAAATTTGTGGAATTCCAATCTACGATACGTCCATAGAGGGGAGCATGGATCTGGATGCCTGGGAAAACCTTAGTATGGAAGAGGAGCATTCAGAATTTTCACGTGATCATTCAGAGTCATATCATGCAGAGCCGCACAAGGGTATCAGTAATGAAGACATTGAGAAATAGTGTTGTGAAAATTCAGATGTAATGCAGTCAGTGGAATATCAGTCTCAACCATTTTTTCACATATAGAGATTCCTTATGATTTGGAGCTACTTGGGGCTTATGCAACAAGTTATCATTTGATAAGCCCCGGTGATCAGTATGATGATGTAGTCAGTCTGCCTCATCATTCTGATTGGTATATCAGTCCTATCCAGTCATGGATAGAAGTAGCCTGCATGAGCACATACAGGTTGGGGAGGAATTTTTATGACGTTATTAATGCCTATGATCTCCCATCCATCCCGCCCATTCTGAATCATCACGCAGGTTTGCATTTTCTGAATAAGGTATCCTTACTTTGGCTGGTAACCAAAGAGAAGGCAAAAAAACTTTATGTTAACAAAATGCTTAGGTGGTTACATTGGATTTTTTATTACACCTAACCTTTTTATATCATGATTAGAGTAGGAAAATAAGCTCCTAAAATAGAGCATTTAATTTCTGCATTTATGTTTTGTACTTAGCTATAATAAAAGCTTTTTTTTTTCATTAGTTAATTACATTTATTTTGTTTAAATAAATCATCTTAATGACTCATTTGGATTTTATATAAATCTTGTGATACTAAGGTTTTCTTGTCAAGTTGAGATGTTTTTACAGGGTATATAAACCAGAGATTCTGGTCTTCTCATATCGTCTCCTTGCCTTAAAGACCAGATTGAGCACACGTCCCACAGTTGGAGCCAGAATGTTACCACCTAAGTTGTACTTAGTGGTTTTTTATCAAGTGAGCCTGGTGAACCGGACAAACATAACTTGTTCAAACTTCAAAACACCTTCAGTATTGCTTCTCATAAGTGCTTTTTGTATTATATCACATGTTCATACCCCCATGGGGGAATTGTAATAAATGTTCTAGCATGATAGTGTCTGTAAAAGACTCGGTCTCTTAGACTTTATTTTTCAATCCAATCATCCCAAGGTGTTTTTTCCATTGGTTATTATTGGTTGTTGAATAAACGACTAATAATTTATGAGTTTTTCACTCCATACCTCCAAAGTTGGGGTGGTCGACTTGGAATTTAGGCCTTTTGAGGTTATTAGAGTCTATGTGTCAATGTATAAACATGCTACGCATCATGGTCGAGTCATATGATCATGTCTAACTCCCCCTAGGTTTTTTTCAATTTTTTAAATTTTTAATTTTTTCAGTTTTTTTTATTACAAATTAATTTTTCCTAGCTAAGAGCACCATGTAAACCCATGGTCCCACTTTTTTCAGGTTTTGAGTGATTTTTCATCACTCAGGTTAGAAAACCACAAAAAATCAATTATTGATGATTTTAACTAATAAATTGATGAATAATGGAGCAAATCCAAAATCCTAGATCAGTGGATTCTCAGCCGATTTGATTGAAATCAGTCAGATCTTAACTAGATTGACTGGATATGACAAATCCTTGACTGAAGGAGGTGATCTAAACAGATCCAGAGTTGATCTTCAGCATCCTTTATGGGGAATTGCACCCTCTCTCTCTCCTCCACACGTGTGGGCTCTCCTGGAAGCTCTGTGGATTGATGTGTCAGTCTGTGAGTTGATGTGTCAGCTCAATCAGCTCCCCGATTGACAAGTAGGCTTAGTACCGCTTCATATCAGCATTGATTGACTCTCCCTCAGCTGCAGTAGTCTGTCTCCTTCGAATTTGCGCCCCCCGGGGATGGATATCCTATTTTTTGTATAAATAAAGCTCAGGCTGCCTCTTACAAGATAGTTAGAACTGGGATTGAGGTGTTGTTTCTCTTGTACTGTGTTATTGTTTATTATTCTGGAATAAAGAAGCTTTGGAGGCAAAATCTATGGTGTAATGCTCTTCATGTGTGGATGGTGATTGTAAAATGCTTATGAGGTATAATCTATGTTATTTATCATTGCTTTTGCTGGTTAATTGTTGGCCTTGAAGGAGAGGGCTCCCTCCTTTTAGGGTAAGATTTTATTCTAGTTTGATTTATGCTCTTACTGCTACTTGTTTCAGATCTATTAGATTCATATGTATTTTAATTTTAATTGCATGCTTTCCAATTATCTCTTCCAGTAGCACCTATGTTTTAACCATCTGTTTGTGCAAGGATTTCTAAGTTTCATGTGATCTCGCTTGTAGAAGAGGTTGAGCTATTTTGCATCTTCCTCATCTTTAAGATATTCTGAATGACATAGTCCCTCGGTGTTCCACCAAAGAAGACTCCAAAGCCCAACATTCCCAGGTTTCCATCACTCTTTCTCTCTCTTTCTCCTTCAAAAAAATCAATTTTCTTACCTGGTTACTGTGTTCTAAATATTTGTTATCATTTGGATCTGTTATATCATAGTAAAATCTACATAGATCTGGTATTTCAAAGCTCATAGTCTAGATCTCAATTCTGAAAAGTATCATTAAGCATTCTAGATGTAGCATAAGGAAATTGTCCGTTTTACATGGCAAGTTAAAGAAAATCAGTAGGTTGCATGCTCTATATTTCCTTTTATCTTTTAAAAATGTTAAATCCAGAAATCAGTGCATATTTCATTGGCTGCACAAACAGCAAGCCAAGATCCCAAGGAAAGCTCGCTTTCCTTGGTTCCTTTCTCACATGTTTAGCTAGTTTTAACTTAATCTTTATTGAGTTAAGGTAGGCTGATCCAAAGGTACTCTTAAAGTGCTTTTGGGCATATGTTATTTTAACATGATTGCTGGTTTTTAGCAGGTGTAACAGAAAAGAAAAGAAGCTGATGTTCAAAAGTGGCCTCGGGAGTGTTCAAATCCCCCTAGGGGTCTCCCCTTTCACTAAACTTTAAAAATTTTGGAGAGTTGTAAGATCTTGGTTTCATCCCATATAAGGACCGAGAGATTTCTGATATTTCAGTTTTCTGATATTGTAACCAATAATAATTAAAGAAAATCTTTTTTGAGTAGGCTCTTTCGAGCCCGCTCCCCATCTTCCCAAGGGGGATCTACGTCTGTTTCACTTTTTTGTTTTTTCCATTTTTTATGCTCTAGTGTAGTACTGACATGCAGGGTTGTATACTTTGATATAATTTTTCATTATTCCATACTTTAATTTCAAAATTAATCATACTACTTACCCCATGACTTCTCGATTGACCCTCAAGAGGAAAGAGATGTGTGGTAGGACTAATTAGAAAAATGGCGTTGTGTATCTTTGATTTCTTTTTTCATCAATTGTTTCATTATCCATAATAAAATTAACCCCTCCTTGATTCTCTGATTGATATCCACTTGGATCGAAAGAGGTTCCTAGAGGGTTTTCTTTTTAACAAGAACACCTATCTTAAAATTTACTAAAAATAACAAAGACTCTAGTGTGTATGCTCTGTACTTGGCTACAGTTCATCCAATCAGTCAAGCTGCATCAAAAGCACTTGAGTGACTAGAATAATTAGGATTCACTCTCCCCAAATTGACAAACCATCAGGCTAAAATCCAACGCTTCGATCAAACTATAAGCGATGCCAAAATACCCAAAGGAGTGGGAACAACTGGAAAGTGACCTCGAGGCGTCGATCTCTATCACACCCTGACGGGTGCGTTATGAAAAATAGTCTCCAAGTCTCCGTTCCAGCCCACATACACCTTGCAGGTAGCCATGAAAGTTCACTTTTGGACATACTCCAAGTACCCCTTGAGTATATCTGGAGTCCCCTTTTCGCCTAATTTAATTCATTCACATTCCACATTAATTTAAAATCTACCAAGATACATTTGCAAAACATTATTTCAAGCGCATGTAAGCACATTATTTTCTCTGTTGACTCCATTTAAGGCACTGGTAATTTATTTCTTTCGATTATATATATATATATATATTGAGTGTCATTTCTATGCTTATATGCTTTAAATCTTGCATCTTGTTATCTTTTGTTTCCATTGGTTAATTTCAATGCTCCTAAACAACTTAATCAATATAACACCATCACAATAAGTAATTAGCCTTAGTAACTTAATAGGGTCTACCACCCTTGGCTTCATTAGGTGTTGAACCTAAACAAAGGAGTCAAGAACAAGGTGACAACCTTGACTCGAGACTTGCCCCCAGGGACACACCGAGTGGCTTGAAGATTTTGGCCACGTAACCCAGGTGTGTGAAAGGTGGCAACACTTTTTGGCGCCGTTGCCGGGGATAAATCTTTTTATTCCCGAGTACGACTTTTTTTTTCTTCCCTTTTGTTTTTTCTTTTCTTGGTGAATGCTTAGATTAGATCTTTAATTTTCATCTGGCGACTCCACTCACCTTTTGTTTAGTTTTTATTTTTTCAAAGAAAAGCAAAAAATATTTTTTGTGAAAAGATTTATAAATGCTTATGTTTCTTTTTCACATGGCGACTCCATTGAAGGGATAAAACCCTTCTTTCTCATAAATTTGGTGAGACTTGTTGTGTGTAGATGAGCTCATACGACATAGTAAAACCTTAAAATGCTCATTATTCAACAGCTCTGCTTCAGTACAAAATACATGGCTGATATATGCTACTGATAGGCCATTACAGATGATGAATATTATGGTGCTCTAATTTCTAATGCATATCCTTCCATCGATTTCTTGCGCATCCCAGGTTTTCCTAACTATGAACCATATCTCTAGGATGAAAGATATTCCTAGGCTCCAAATTTTTATGGAAATGGTGATTCAGCTGTTTGTCACATCATATTTGTTTTTGCATTTGTGACAGAACTCAACATACTTCATAGGGATAATGTGATGCGAATTTTTGCTCATTATTTGAAAAATAAGGCTTGTACATGGCTTTGTGGTCTTCCTGATAAATGCATTATCTCCCATGGAGATTTGTGTGCTATGTGTTTTGAAAGGTGGCATGATGATGAGGGAGATATGATGACGGTTGTAGAAAGGACCCTCACCTACCTAAATGAGATAAAGGAGCCCATGAATTCCATTGTAGATGAGGACACTCAGGATGATCCTATTGAAGAGCTTCAGGAGGAGCCCATGATTGAAAACATTGTTCAAGACTCTCCTCGTGTCACCATAGCTGAAAACCTTGAAGATTTGAGGTATTCTTAGGTGTGTTGCAATGCTGATATTTTTCTAGAAATCCCTCTAGAGGAACCCACTGAGAAACACATCCTAAGTGATCCCATTGAGTATGTTCAAAAAGTTTCCTTGATTGAAGATAGTATTGAAGATCCTTTTCATGATATCATAACAGAAGCCTATAAAAAAACCTATGATAAGATCAGTATGGTGTGCGATGACACTAGACCTTGTTCTCCATATAATGATGATAATCTGGAAGGTTTACTGACTTATGACCTTTTTTCTAAAGAGTATGAGTATAAAAATGAGGACAAGTATAACTTGGAGCATGACACAAGTGACGAAGACTCCCTTAGCTCTGAAAAAGATATTGATGAGGATTCTTGGACATTCATGGAAAATCCAGTCTATGATATAAATAAAGAGGAAAAATAATGAACCAGAAACTTTTGATGGTTTTGTTGATTCTCTTGTCTATGGCATATCTAAAGGAGAGAACATGGACCTTGTGGCCTTGGGAAACTTTGATATGGAAAAGGAGCATGCAGTTTATCCATATGATCAGTCTGAGCCATATATCAGTATCAGTAATGAGGACAAAGAGAACTTGATATCAGCAATAGGGAATCCATCACATATGGCATGGATGGGAGTGATGACTATTGGAATTTCATAGATAATCCAACCTGTGAAAAACTTATTAATAATTCCATCAATGGTATGTCCGGCAAGGGGAGTGTCTATTCAAAAAAATTTGGAAGTCCAATATACGATACATCCATAGAGGGGAGCATGGATCTGGATGCCTGGGAAAACCTTAGTATGGAAGAGGAGCATTCAAAATTTTCACGTGATCATTCAGAGTCATATCATGCAGAGCCGCACAAGGGTATCAGTAATGAAGACATTGAGAAACAGTGTTGTGAAATTCAGATGCGATGTAGTTAGTAGAATATCAGTATCAACCATTTTTTCACATATAGAGGTTCCTTATGATTTGGAGCTACTTGGGGCTTGTGCAACAAGTTATCATTTGGTAAGCCCCGGTGATCAGTATGATGATGTAGTTAGTATGCGTCATCATTTTGATTGGTATATCAATCTTATCCAGTCATGGATAGAAGCAACCTGCATGAGCACACACAAGTTGGGGAAGAATTTTTATGATGTTATTCATGCCTATGATCTCCCATCCATCCCGCCCATTTTGAATCATCATGCAGATTTGCATTTTCTGAATAAGGTATCCTTACTTTGGCTGGTAACCAAAGACAAGGAAAAAAAAATTATGTTAACAAAATGCTTAGGTGGTTACATTGGATTTTTTATTACACCTAACCTTTTTACATCATGCTTAGAGTAGGAAAATAAGCTCCTAAAAGAGAGCATTTACTTTCTACATTTATGTTTTGTACTTAGCTATAATAAAACATTTTTTTTCATTAGTTAATTACATTTATTTTGTTTAAATAAATCATCTTAATGGTTCATTTGGATTTTATATAAATCTTTCCCTACTAAGGTTTTCTTGTCAAGTTGAGATGTTTTTACAGGGTATATAAACCAGAGATTCTGGTGTTCTCATATCCTCTCCTTGCCTTAAAGACCAGATCGAGCACACATCACACAGTTGGAGCCAGAATGTTACCACCTAAGTTGTACTTAGTGGTTTTTTATCAAGTGAGCGTGGTGAACCGGACAAAGATAACTTGTTCGAACTTCAAAAGACCTTTAGTGTTGCTTCTGGGAAGTGCTTGTTGTATTATATCACAGGTTCATACCCCCATGGGGGAATTGTAATAAATTTTCTAGCATGATAGTGTCTGTAAAAGACTCAGTCTCTTAGACTTTATTTGTCAATCTAATCAGCCCAGGGTGTTTTTGCCCTTGGTTATTATTGGTTGTTGAATAAACAACTAATAATTTTTGAGTTTTTCACTCCATACGTCCAAAGATGGGGTGGTTGGCTTGGCATTTAGGCCTTTCGAGGTTATTAGAGTCTATGCATCAATTTATAAACATGCTAGGCATCATGGTCGAGTCATATGAACATGTCTAAGTCCCCGTAGGTTTTTTTCAATTTTTTATATTTTTTATTTTTTCAGTGTTTTTTATTAAATTTTAATTTTTCCTAAACTTAGGGTATTTTTTAATAGTTTAATTGGAAAATTTGGTTTTGTAATAAAAGTGGGCCAAATAATTAGTTTTCAGTCATGTAGGTGCTCATTTTCAAGCTAAGAGCACCATGTAAACCCATGGACCCACTTTTTTCAGGTTTTGAGTGATTTTTCATCACTCAGGTCAGAAAACCCCAAAAAATCAATTATTGATGATTTTAATTAATAAATTGATGAATAATGGAGCATATCCAAAATCCTAGATCAATGGATTCTATTATAGCTGATTTCACCACTCCAAATGAATCACACTTTGTATGGCCTTCCCCTGTCCCGCTACAGACTCCTTAGACCCCATGGACCATTTTTTGTCCTTTGATGTTTCCTTGATTATCCCTAAAAACATATGGAAAATGATACACGCAACTTTTAAACCTATAAGCGCGTATATACGCGGGTTCGACCACTAAAACTGCATACATCGAGATGTGTGCATAATCCAAATCCTTTTGGAGTTTTCCTTGACATGGATCCGACTCATTTGACTCCTGGCCTTCCCTATGCCTTGAGATCGCTCAGATTCGACCTTTCATTACCCCTTTGGAAGCTATATAAGGAACCCCTTGGTACATTGAATAAAAAAAGGGAAGAGAGAATTGAGAGCAAAGAAACTATAGTCCATTGTTGCCGGAACTTATGCTTGAGTCTGCATCTCTTTGTCCCTTGGAGCACTAGTGTGTTCTTGCCAAGCTTGCCTTTGGCTTGTAAGCTTGCTATCGAGAGATGGAGGATTGAAGTGGTGGAGGCCCAAGTGGGGGATTCAGTTTCTCCGGTTCGTAGACATGCCATCAGAGGTTGTATCTTGTAATCTCTGATTTTATTAATAGAAATATCTTTTCCTATCCAATAATGTGTGTTTGAATGAATATTTTATTTATGGCATTATGTCAAATGCTTGTACATTATTGATTATATATGCTAGAATAGATATAACACCATGATATATAGAATGCTTGTATTGTTTACTTGTTGTTGAGGAAGTAATCTATCAATTCAAGTTGAAGATTGGAAATCTCAACAGGGATCTACTTCAACCGTCTGGAATAAGGTACGAGGTTTGATCCTTTAGTGTTAGACATTTAATTTCTATTTCATATGGGAAAGGATTGATTTCTGGAGTCAAGCTGTCTATTGTGGTACCCCAAGCCATAGGAATTTCTCTCCGTAACAGAATTGGTGACCCCGCTAGGGAGTTCCTAGTAGTTTTCCTTTGGGGGTTGTTTTATCGGCATTCAATGAGTTTGAATTGCTATTTTTCTCTTGTTTCTGTGTTGGGTATGGGGGCATGTATGACTGGTAAGGTCTGATTGGTGTGAAGTTTGTCTCAGCCTGTCTGTTTTCCTTGATTTTATGCACCTTTCTTCCTGTACGCGAGTTTTTAACTCACAGTCGTGTATACACGCAGTTTCCTCTGCGATTTTCATGTATACACGCGGGTTTACTGTGAACAGTCACGTATGCCCTTGATTTTGCCTTTTTGTGGAAGATAATTGGTTTCTGGGTGAATCCTGATATTTGTTGAGTCTCCTTTGGCACTACCTGAGTCTATTTAGACCTCTGTTTTCGACCAGAAACATTTTTTTTTAGGTTAAATTTTTTTTAAAGAAGGTTCTTGTCATGGCATTTTCGATTTTTTGTTTGAGATTAGTGCATTAGAGTTATTTTACCTTAGTGCTTTGCTTGAGTGTTGTTTGTGTGTCCTTGCAAAGTCTAGGGGTTGTAGAATCATTCTTTTGGTTTTTGCATCTCTTTTATTACAAAAAATCCAAAAAATTTGCTTATCATCATGCATTACATTTTGCATCTTTGCATTGTACTTGCCGCTAGATTTGCTTTGGAGTACTAGTTAGGACTTCATATAGGAAAAAATTATATTCATCATTTGAAGAGAATTGTGCATTTCACGTAGTAGCATACCATGTTTTCATGGACACAATGCATTTGCATTGATTGTTAGGTGTGCATTTTACTTCATGTTGCGTCATAACAGCATTAGTTGCATGATCATATCCCTTTTTTGAGTAATAAAGCCAATTAAAATCAACGCTAAATTAAAATGAATTACACTCTTTTCTTTTCTAGGGTGCACCAACAAGCTTAGGTTTTAGGATCTTGGAATAGTTCATTGTAAGTTAATTCTCCAAGATCACTAAACAACAACATGTATGTGTCTGTCCAGGTGAGTGTGTGAAATCCTCAGTATAACCAGTGTTTCTTAGGATCCTCCTCTCAAAAGGGAGTTAAGCACGAGGCAATGTGAGCGGTTATTGATTGGGATGACCCCTAGTCATAACGGAGTAGCACCGGAGATATTTCTAGGATTGTATTCGTATCTGGGGGCTCTTTCGAGAGTTTCAGCCTTTGCTACCCTGCCCATATGGTCAATCTTGCCTGCGACTGTCCACCTGAGCATTGATTATATTGAGGTGACTTTAGTGGCCTTACCTAGGATATCGAGGGGGTACTTTGCAAGGGTTATTCTACAGGTGTCCCAACCAAGTTGGGGTCGGACAGCACAGTCGCTTTATGCGTTGAAGCTGAGGGACACAATAATTGGTTATGTACATCCGCTTGTAGTGTATGGGAGTTTCAAGCCTCTCCTAGGCGAGACATACCTACTGCATTCGGGAGCTCACATATCCTCTCCTTGGTTTGCTTATATTTTGGTTGTATATTTTCTTAGGAGTGTGCTCTTTATGCGCTAGTTGGCCTTTGGGATCGTGGTTACTTGAGTATATTTATGCTCTCTTGAGTTCAGGTCCTTTTATTTTCACCATGCCTAGTATCCTATCACCCGTCTTGGTCCTAGTATAGACCCTGGTGTTAGACTTGGGGGCATCACAGCCCCTTACCCTGCTCATAGATTTTAAGTGGTCACATTCTTCCCTCTACTCCATTTGTGGAGGATGTTGACTCCCTTCTCTCAGTATTTTACACCGATGGTCACCCTCATGGGGGTGGTAGTGGATGCGTGAACATTGGGTCTACAATTTACTTTCCTTTTTATGTCCCATCGTTCACCCCATTGTTTCCTTTGGGAGCAGTTATCATGATCATTCCTCCCTATATCCTATAGTTTGGATTCTTTATTGACTATTTTGGTTTGTTTTGGACTAATATGGTTGTCATGTAGGGTCCAATTTTTTGTACACTCTCTCTGAGGTTTCGACCTGTTCATTCCTATCACAGGTATTATGTCTGAACTGGCATATAAGTTAGGTTTCACCACTGTCTGCATTTTGCATAACCTTATGACCATCTCATCATGACCTTAGGTATGAACCCACTCTATCATGTCACAGAACCATCTTGCTGCTTTAAAAGTGGTATGATATGAGTGGTAGAGCTTTACCATACATGGGTACCCTAGTTAGCACCCTATTTGCATGTGGTGCCCATGCTGACGTTTTCTCCTTTAGGGTGCGGGAGTCCGTTGTATAGTACTACCATGACATTTTGCAAGAGCCTCATACTCCTCTTGATCTTTTGCTGGCCTATTTCCCTAAGGACTCCCTCATGTCAAGTTGTGAATGCATTATCATGAGCTTTTCCTGCCTTATTGAGCTTCATGTTGGCTCCCCTGACATTGCATATAGCCCGAGCTTGTTTCATGTCTAGCCATGCAGAGCCATTTTTTTATATCCTTCGCAGCTTGATTTCCTTTTTACCGGGAGGGGATTTTCCCTTGAGTGTCGATATCCTACACATGTATCCTTGCATTGAGCATAGGTATGTTCCACTGCTTAGAACTAGTTTGTTTTCCCTTATGACACTCGTCTCCTCCTAGTTTGTAACTATAAAGCTATTTTATTCTTTTTTCAAGCTTTTTAAATAACTGAAAAAGTCCCAAAAAAAAATTAAAAAACCAAAAAGCCGGACAAGGAAAGATGTTATCTGTGGCAGCTGTCGAGTCGTGTCATCTTCGAACAGAGCACTGTATGTCACATCCATTAGTTGGGTTATAGTTTAACTTTAGGAGCTGTACTCATTTATCTGAGTTTATCTCCACCGACCGGTTAAGCTTCTAGTCCCTATGGAGCCTCTGTTGATGCCTCCTGTGTCGCAGAGATGTCCCAGTTTGTATATCGAGTCTATGCTACCTTCATTCAGTCACCATACACTGTTATGCTCTGGTTCGAAGGAAGTTGAAGCCTGAGTCGGCCATTCCCGGTACAGTTACTAGTTCGTGCACCTTATGATCGAGTCCTTCCACATTATAAAACTTTGTTGAGTACCTCGTGTTGGATGATGGGGGATGCCTTAATTCCCTCCTTCCAGTGGATTTCATCCCATCGACTTCAGATCATTTATTCAGGGATTGGACTCTAGAGTCCTTTCGAGTGCCTTGAGACTTGCAGTAATCAGTGGCAGGTTCTCTCGCCATCGACAGTTCTTGGGAATACATCAATGTCCCCTGATCGATGGATCCTCTTAAGTGTTCAACCTCAACACATTTATTCACACTTGTTAGTTTGCACTCTAGTACCTTGATTCCCATTTTCATTATCGGTGGGTGACCTCGCGTCTGTTAATGGTATACATTAATGACCGGTAATCAAACGATGGAATACTATGTTCGACCTTGACACGTCTATTCACATAGTAGGACATGTACTCATAGCGGTTTGTGTAGAAGACTTTTCATATTGGTGGCATCTCTTATATGCTACCTCCTTGATCGTGCCAATGTTACATGAGATTTCAGCTCTCGTGACTTGATTCCAATATATGTCAGATATTTTCAGCCACGATGGAGATCTTGATCTGTTATATCTTCAACCATTATGGAGATCATGGTCCTTTGTATATCTTCATCATGGAGATTCTGATCTAGGTATATTGTACGTGGCAATGACCACATATGTGATATCATGCATCATGCCTATTCATGGCCATTGTACTCTTATGTATCAGGGACTGCTATATGTATTTGCAGTTATATGCAGAGTTGTATTATTGTACTATGTTGATTGGGTGGCTGGTCTTCCATTTGGGATCCTTCATCACTCCACTTATGGGATGGACTTATAATGTATTTCGGCCATCATATGACCCCTCTGACCTCACACATTAGGGGGCATCTGTTATAGTTGATTTCACCACTCCAGGTGAATCACACTTCGTATGGCCTTCCCCTGTCCCGCTGCAGACTCCTTAGACCCCATGGACCATTTTTTGTCCTTTGATGTTTCCTTGATTAACCCTAAAAACATATGGAAAATTATACACGCGACTCTTAAACCTATAAGCGTGTATATACGCGGGTTTGACCACTAAAACCGTGTACATCGGGATGTGTGCATAATCCAAATCCTTTTGGAGTTTTTCTTGACATGGATCAGACTCATTTGACTCCTGGCCTTCCCTATGCCTTGAGATCGCTCTGATTCAACCTTTCATTACCCCTTTGGAAGCTATATAAGGAACCCCTTGGTACATTGAAGAAAAAAAGGGAAGAGAGAATTGAGAGCAAAGAAACTATAGTCCACTGTTGTCGGAACTTATGCTTGAGTCTGCATCCCTTTGTCCCTTGGAGCACTAGTGTGTTCTTCCCAAGCTTGCCTTTGGCTTGTAAGCTTGCTATCAAGAGATGGAGGATTGAAGTGGTGGAGGCCCAAGTGGGGGATTCAGTTTCTCCGGTTCGCAGACGTGCCGTCGGAGGTTGTATCATGTAATCTCTGTTTTTATTAATAGAAATATCTTTTCTTGTCCAATAATGTATGTTTGAATGAATATTTTATCCATGGGATTATGTCAAATTCTTGTACATTATTGATTATATATGCTAGAATAGATCTAACACCATGAAATATAGAATGCTTGTATTGTTTACTTGTTGTTGAGGAAGTAATCTATCAATTCAAGCCGAAGATTGGAAAGCTCAACGGAGATCTACTTCAACCATCCAGAATAAGGTACGAGGTCTGATCCTTTAGTGTTTGACATTTAATTTCTATTGCATATGGGAAAGGATTGATTTATGGAGTCAAGCTTTCTGTTGTGGTACCCCAAGCCATAGGAATTTCTCTCCGTAACAAATTCTTAGCCGATTTGATTGAAATCAGTCAGATCTGAACCGTATTAACTGGATCTGACAAATCATTGACTGAAGGTGGTGATCTGGATAGATCCAGAGTTGATCTTCAGGATCCTTTATGGGGAATTGTACCCTCTCTCTCTCCTCCACACGTGTGGGCTCTCCTGGAAGCTCTGTGGATTGATGTGTCAGTCTGTGGGTTGATGTGTCAGCTCAATCAGCCCCCCGATTGAAAAGTAGGCTCAGTTCAGCTTTAGATCAGCATTGATTGACTCTCCCTCGGCTGTAGTGGTCTGTCTCGTTTGGATTTACCCCCCCCCCCCCCCCCGGGCTGGATCTCCTGTTTTTTGTATAAATAAAGCTCAGGATGCCTCTTCCAAGCTAGTTAGAACTGGGATTGAGGTGCTGTTGCTCTTGTACTGTGTTATTGTTTATTATTCTGAAATAAAGAAGCTTTGGAGGCAAGATCTATGGTGTAATGCTCTTCATGTGTGGATGGTGATTGTCAAATGCTTATGAGGTATAATCTGTGTTATTTGTAATTTCTTTTGTTGGTTAATTGTTGGCATTGAAGGAGAGAGCTCCCTCCTGTTAGGGTAAGAGTTTATTCTACTTTTATTTATGCTCTTACTACTGCTTGTTTCATATCTATTGGAGTCGTATGTATTTTAAGTTTAATTGCATGCTTTCCAGTTATCTCTTCCAGCAGCACCTATGTTTTAACCATCTATTTGTGCAAGGATTTCTAAGTTGCAGGTGATATCACTTGTAGAAGAGGTTGAGCTGGTTTTAATCTTCCTCATCTTCAAGATATTCTGAATGACATATTCCCTTGGTGTTCCACCAAAGAAGACTCCAAATCCCAACATTCCCAGGCTTCCAGCACTCTTTCTCTCTCTTTCTCCTTCAAAAAAATCAATTTTCTTATCTGGTTACTGTGTTCTAAAGCTTTGTTATCATTTGTATCTGTTATATCAAAGTAAAATCTACATAGATCTTCTATTTCAAATCCCATAGTCTAGATCTCTATTCTGAAAAGTATCATTAAGCATTCTAGATCAAGCATAAGGAAATCGTCCGTTTTGCATGGAAAATTAAAGAAAATCAGTAGGTTGTATGCTCTAGATTTCCTTTTATGTTTTAAAAATATTAAATCCAACAATCAGTGCATATTTCATTGGCTGCACAAAAATCAAGCCAATATCCCAAGGAAAGCTCGCTTTTCTTGGTTCCTTTTTCACCTGTTTAGCTAGTTTTAACTTAATCTTTTTTGAGTTAAGGTAGGCTAATCCAAAGGTACTCTTAAAGTGATTTTGGGCATATGATATTCTAAAATTATTGCTGGTTTTTAGTAGGTGTAACAAAAAATAAAAGAAGCTGATGTTCGAAAGTGGCCTCGGGAGCGTTTAAATCCCCCCAGGGGTCTCCCCTTTCACTAAAATTTAAAAATTTTGGAGAGTTGTAAGATCTTGGTTTCATCCTGTAAAAGGACCAACAAGTTTCTAATCTTTCATTTTTCTGATATTGTAACCAATAATAATTAAGAAAATCATTTTTGAGTAGACTCTTTCGAGCTCGCTCCCCATCCCCCCAAGGGGGATCTGCGTCTGTTTCACTTTTTTGCTTTTTCCCTTTTTTATGCTATAGTGTAGTACTGACATGTAGGATTGTATAATTTGATATAATTTTGCATTATTCCATACTTTAATTTCAAAAGTAATCATACTACTTACCCCACGACTTCCCAATTGACCTGCAAGAGGAAAGAGATACGTGGTAGGACTAATTAGAAAACCAGCGTTGTGTATATTCGATTCCTTTTTTCATCAATTGTTTCATTAGCCATAATAAAATTAACCCCTCCTCAATTCCCTGATTGAAATCCACTTGGATCAAAAGAGGTTCCTGGAGGGTTTTCGTTTTAACAAGAACATCTATCTTAAAATTTACTAAAAATAATGAAGACTCTAGTGTGTATGCTCTGTAATTGTCTGCGGTTCATCCTATCAGTCAAGCTACATCAAAATCACTTAAGTGACTAGAATAATTAGGATTCACTCACCCCAAATTGACAAACCATCAGGCAAAAATCCAACGCCTCGATCGAACTGTAAGCGGTGGAAAAATACCCAAAGGAGTGGGAACAACTAGAAAGTGACCTCGAGGCACCGATCTCTGTCACATCCTGGCGGGTGCATTATGAAAAATAGTCTCTGAGACTCCGTTATAGCCCACATACACCTTGCAAGTAGCCGTGAAAGTTCACTTTTGGACATACTCCAAGTACCCCTCGGATATATCTGGAGTCCCATTTTTGCCTAATTTAATTGATTCACATTCCACATTAATTTAAAATCTACCAAGAGACATTTGCAAAACATTATTTCAAGCGCATGCAAGCACATTATTTTCTCTGTTGACTCCATTTAAGGCACTGGTAATTTATTTCTTTCGATTATATATATATTGAGTGTCATTTCTGTGCTTATATGCTTTAAATCTTACATCTTGTTATCTTTTCTTTCCACTGGTTAATTTCAAAGCTCCTAAACAACTTAATCAATATAACACCATCACACTAAGTAATTAGCCTTAGTAACTTAATAGGGTCTACCCCCCTTGGCTTCATTAAGACTTGAGCCTAAATGGAGGAGTCAAGAATAAGGTGACAACCTTGACTCGAGACTTGCCCCCAGGGACACACCGAGTGGCTTGAAGATTTCTGCCACATAGCCTAGGTGTGTGAAAGGTGGCAACAGGCCCAATTACAGTTAAAGCATGCCCAGTATCAGGATGTAGTGGATCTTTTAGATTCCTTTGCCAAGTGGCAATATGCCGTTGGAAAATCTGAAAACAAATATTTTGTAATCCCCATCTCTTTGGAGAACTTTCTCTTTTGTACGATTTTGTAATAATTATTTAAATACATGAGATATCTCATAGGGAAAGGATGGATGTCACAGGACTGACACCACAGGACTATAGGAGAAACAAACACAAGGGACATACCATAGATACTTTGTAATTTTTGTAGGATTGTAATGTCTTACATTTTTAATAAAATTCACATTGTTTATTCTGTCATCTTTTGAGTATTCATTGAATTTCTTTAATGAATTCTGGTTATTCTTTTATTTTCTGAGATTTTGATTATATGTTGCTTCATTATCAAACACACATATTTATGTATTGATTTCTCATTACAAAGTTGTTGTGTTGTTTATGCATTAAGTAAATTTCTTTATTTTATCCATACACTATAAATTGCAACTAATCGACAATCACCTCTGCAAATGCTGATTTTTCAATTATTATTACTCTACTAGAACAATTATGCACTCAATGTCTTTAGATAAAACAATTCAATGTTAATTGTTTCAGTTTTATTTGAAGTTGGAAAAGAACAAATCTTATTTATATTTCTATACGTTGGATTAATTCTGTCTGTCATAAATTATAAATCTAATTGTTCCATTATAAATTATCCACACTTACTATTTCAGTTTACTTTGACAGTTTATAGTTCACTATTACCTCAAGAATTTCCCAGATCTTCCAAAGAGGAAGAACAAATCCACTTGGATCTAACCACCCTGTTCCAGTGGAGGCCTTATATCCATAGGAGTTAGTTACCCCAAACAAATTGGGGATAAAACCATCTCTACGTGGGATTGTTTGAATCCCTTCAAGTTGGACTTTCTCCTCTTGTTGATTTCCATGTAGTTTTTCCGGCGACTACATCCTCGAGCCATCAACAATGTTATAAATTCCACTGTTATTGCTCTTATCCCCAAAAAAGAAAATCCTAACTTTTTCTTTGATTTCAGACCTATTTCTTTGTGTAACCTAATTTACAAGATGGTGATTAAAATTATTGTTAATAGAATAAAGCCGAAGCTATCTGAGGTGATCTCTAAAGAACAATTTAGTTTTTTATCCAATAGGAAAATTGTAGATGCTATTGGTGTCTCTCAAGAGTTTCTTCATACTGCAAAATTGAAGAATTTCAATTCTTTGATTATGAAGTTGGACCTTACAAAATCCTATTACAAGGTAAACTGGGTATTCCTCAAACTTATTGTGCTTTAGATTGGCTTACCGATGGAAGTTATAAATTGGATACTTGCTTGTGTTTCTTACACAATTTTTGTTGTGTTGGTAAATGATTCTCCCACAAATTTCTTCAGTAGCTCCAGAGGTTTGTGACAACCCGATGTCCTCATTCTCCCTTGCTCTTTTTTTTGGTAATTAAAGGTTTAAGCAGGATGAATTATAAATCTAGGTAAGAAGGAAAATTCGTAGGTATCAAAATTCCTGATACTCTCAAAATCACACATTTACTTTTCATTGATGGTGTGATTTTAATTGGTCCTGATAACATTAATGAATGCAGGAATCAGCATGAAATCTTGTCTATATTATGTTCATCCTTGGGCATGGATATTGGTATGGAAAAATCATGCATATATCAGCATAGAGTTTTAGAGGATGTTTTAAATCAAATGAAAAAATTGTTCTAGTATAAGGTTGCATGTCTTGATGTTGGTTTCAGATATATGGGTTATGTGCTAAAGCCAAACAATTATAGGGTGAAGGATTGGATGTGATTGGTGAAAATTTTGAAAGAAGGATAAACAATTAGGTGTTCAGATTTCTTTGTTTAGGTGGAAGGTTTACTCTTATACGCGTCATTCTCATAAGTATTCCATTTTTTTGTTTTCTCTAATTTTGGTTCCTAAATCAATCATTAATATTATCAAATAAAAAATATTCCATTTCATATGGGTAGGCCCAAGTTCTGAGAAAAAGTTTCAATTACTATCTTGGGAACATATTTCCCTTCCAAAAGTTTTAGGTCGTTAGGGTATAAAAAACATGTTTGGTTTCAATACCACACTTTGCATGAAGAGTGTGTGGCACAATTTCTTTGATAAGGGTTTGTGGAGTCTAGTTATTAAGTTGAAATATTTGACGAATGAATCTTTCACAAATTGGTTTAGATCTTCAGAGATTGATCCAAAAGGTGCTTCTGTGATCTGGAACAACTTCATTAATGTTTTTCATTGGATAAGGAAATGGAGTTTTCAGGATATTGGGAATTGTAAAAATGTTCATATTGGAATTTATCCTTATATTGGTGATAATGGGAGTATGAGTTGCCGGTGGAAATTATTGATCATTTAAAAGTAATTGGTTTAGCTACTCAATCAAATTCAAAGGCATCAGTGGGTTGTTATTAAAGGTGGATACTGGTTAAACTCTAGAGACATTGGGTTATCTAGCATCAGGGCTTCAAATTGGGATGATTATATAATTGCTTTGAATAATGCGGGTATTACAATGGTTGATTCAGAGGACAAAATTGTTTGGTTTTGGAATTAAAAAATACGGCACTATTACGGCTAAGGATGCTTATGATGCTCTTATCAGTTCCCAATTCCATGTTTATAGTAAATGGTGGTACTGTAAATTGTGGAGATGGAATATCCCTCAAAAACTCAAATGTTTTTTTTTTCTGGTTGTTATTGAAGGATAGACTTTTGACCTAGCAGAACTTGATGAAAAGGGTGTTGGATTATCCCACAAGACCAAGAGGGGGGGGTTGAATCAATATTGTCTTTTTCTTTTTAAAATATAAGCACAAAATAAATCAAACATGTTAAGACACAAATTTTATCATGGAAACTTCAAAGAGAAAACCACCAATTCAAACTCATTAAAAAGATTAATCTACAAAATTTCTTTATCTCCTACTACAAACAGGATGCAAAAACACCCCGAGTTTCTACCTGCTACAACAGGCAAGGATGCTCCAACACCCTCAGTTTATTCCTGCTGCACCAGACAAGGATTCTACAACACCCTAGTTTCTTCCTGCTTCAACAAACAAGGATGCTACGACACCCTTTGCAGAATTATAGGCTTCCGTAGCACCACCATCCCACCCTGGACTAATTTTTATCAGTCTGTTATTCAATTCTTGGACTCTATCATTCACAATCACAAAGATGAATTCTTTCCTTCAATTATTCTGTCAATAAATACCTTCACGCTTCCTGCGGATGCATCTCTTCACCATTTCACTATTTCATTGATCGTGCCTCTTCATGAATCTTCCAGTCGTGACCTTCTGCATTCTATATTTCCGCAACCATTCTAAGCCATTGATTTTATATCGGGCTTCTTCCTGACCGTATATCTAAGATAGGATGCGGTATGTGGATTGCCTAACTATGAAATTTCTCAAAATGTATTTCCGCACTTAGATTTTCGCCTCAACTGTTCCACACCATTGATCTCCTTCAAGCTCTTTGTGACTGTTGACCTCCCAGACCGTGCGTTGCGAAACTGTGACATTTCCCAAAATATTTTCACCATTCTACGCCTTCCACTTTCTTCCTTCTGCATTCTGCTAGAGAACTTAGGGTTGCAGGACTGTGACATTTCCCAAAGTCTTTTCACGATTCTCTTCCTTACTCTTTCTGTTTTCTGCATTCCACCAGCGAATTTCGGGTTGCGGAAAACCATATTATTTTAGGCTTTGATTTCTCATCTTCTGCATTCTGTATTCCACTTTCCACCTTCCGCATTCCGCTAGCGGATTCCGAGTTTCGGAAACCCATATTATTTTAGACTTTGATTTCTCATATTATGCATTATGCATTCCACTTTCAGCTTTCTTCCTTCCGCTTTTCTTCTGAGTCATTGATTTATTTGCAGATTCACTCCTAGTCCTCGATCTACGATCTAATGTGGATTGCGGATCCTCACTTTTCCTTGTGCAGAAATCATTCACCACCATAAATTTCCTCGCAGATTAAATCCTAACCGTTGATCTACAATCAAATGCACATTTGTGTATTTTCCCTTTTCTTTGTGCAAAAATCATTCACCACCATAGATTTCCTCGCGGATTAAATCCTAACCATTGATCTACGATCAAATGGGGATTTGTGGATTTTATCTTTTCTTTGTACAGAAATCATTCACCACAATAGATTTCCTCATGGATTAAATCATAACCATTGATCTATGATCAAACACAGATTTGTGGATCTCATAACAATTCTGCGTCTAGCCTCTGTTTTTAATTCCCCTGCTAGTTAAATCAACAGAATCATTTAAGACCGTTATATCTTGATCTAACCCAATCGGCGATGGACTCTGTAACGTCCCCAACCCTCTAATCGGTGAAGGGGACACTACCAAACCATCAAAAACCTCTGGGCAAATAGCCCCATGAACATGAACAGACATATAACACTGAAATAAAAAGCTTAAAACCTAAAACATACTAATATTCATAATCCTTCATATACATAGCAAAAGCAAACATAATTCATTCAAGCATACCACATGTTCATCATATTCATTAATCAGTAAATATAAATGCAGAGATGGAAGAGTCAAGAATACTCATCTTAAAAAGAATTCGTCCTGCAACCAGCTACGTCACTGCAACATTTCACCCAACCATAAGCCAGTGTGCTCATCATTCTCTCAGCAACACTGCCACCCCCGAGCTGGGCATGATTCCTCAAGGAATAAGGGTCAAATCAGGCTTACATAGCCAAGGTACACAAATTAGCCAAGCCCACACCGTAGGGTTTATCAGGTCGTCAAGGAGCTAGGAAAGGCTAAATGCTAAGTTGGTGGTCTCATTGGAGAGATAAGGATGCCTACACCAGATTTAACTTGACTTCTAATATTTCCACACACCCGACACTAGGAATCAGTCCTTTCTTTGCTTCATAGTCCCTCAGGCCCTGACTTCCCTTTCCAATACTCTTCAAGGGTTCTGGAGAAGAAAGCCAGCAGTCTAACTCTGTCTGAGTGGCTCCAAACACAAATTTTCTGAAGCATACCCAGCCTCTAATCCTACTCTCAACAATTCGAAGACCAACCACTGCATACCCCAGTAAAACAAATAGTTCACAGCTCTGTGGAGAAGATAAAGACAGCAGGGTGACAACCCCAAACGAAAAGGTGAACACAACTCAAGTCAACAAGATGACTCAGAGTTGTTCTTGGCCCTAGCATGGCCAAAACAACTCAGCAGCAACCCAAAAAGGTACTTACATACACAACAACCCAAAAACCAGGGGAATACAACAGCTACGCTTTTACCACTGCAGCAACGGGAGAAACACAAACTCACAGCAAATCCCACATGGAGATGAAAAGGTCCGATTCGAATTCCTGGATAGGGGAAACACATATGCAGACCCCCAAAATGTAAGGGTAGACACAGTCAACCAATGTGGGGAAACAATAGCCCGTTCTCAAAAATGAAGCCATGGTACACCTACACAGTCGACAATGGAGGAGTAAATAGACCCTCAATCATTCTTGAGAAGGACATACACACCGACCACAACCGTAGGACAATACCCGCCCCGGCCCGAACGCTAATAGCCAAATCGGAACACCCTTGCTCTCTGCGTGAGGAACCAAGATGGAGAACCCAAACGATGTGTGAGGAAGTAGAATATCTCTGCGTGAGGATTACCAAAACAAATCATGGTGGGAGGAAAACTAGCACCCTTCTGCGTGAGAGTGAGCCAGACCCAAAACCTCCGAAGAAGTGGGATCGTGGAAGAGTGGAATCGTGGGAGAGTGGAGAGAATGTTTCATCTGCCCCATGAGATGTGAAGAGGAGAGTCTGTTGGTGGATTGGGCACGTAGGAAAGGACTAACAGACTCGCCACACCCACCACTACTCAGCAACACCGCTCCCAACTAATCGACAGTAGAAGTTTAAATGGGTGGTCGACACATGGCAAACTCCCAATGACCCCCCCACGAGTTGTACAACCCCTCCTTAACCTTAGGAATCATGCCCTTTTCATTCAACATTGCACCGTTTTAGCTGGTTGTAGGTTTTTTTTAATTGATGTGCATATTTACATAATGCCAAAACTATAATGTGTCGGATAGCATGATATACCATCGACAACAATCCCTATTGCTGAAATATATATGACTAAATCGATGGTGGGGCTTTTGTCTTTAGCTCCACACCACGATTAATTACAATATATACATCATGTACATTTTTAATGTAACCGGGGTCAAAACCGGGGCATTACAATCCCCTCCCCCTTGGAATAACACTGTCCTCGGTGTTCCAATACATAAGAACACATATACAATTTGCACATCCAAAATTTCAAAATTTTGCAAATCTGTCCCACGTTCAATTATTTACTTGAACTTTTAGGACCAAGCCCATCAGCTTCCATGAGCTTCTCTTGTTGGTTCTCAGCTTTCGGCTCATCCCCAAGTCTAGGAACTTCTCTGTATCTTGAGCATCTCTCCAAGATTTTCTTGGGTCTTGGCAATTGTTTGAAGAAGACTTCCAGCCAAGTCCAACAGCTTTTGGTCAGCTGCCATGATCAATGTGCACTACTGGATTTCACTTTTCTCACCTGTGAAATGCATCACTGAAATTCTATTAGACCAAGCATAATATAGGCATTAAAATCAGTCAATTAGTTGCCCAATTGGCATGACAGTCCAAGTCTCATCAAAGAGACTTTCATATTTTTCATGCCTTCCCAATAGGCACATGAGCTCATTCATGTCCATTCTTGGGCAGGGAATTAACTATTCTAGCATTCATAATTATTTTAAGCAAATAGACACATTCTATTTTCAGCCATACATCCATTCAAAAATCTTTTGTTTTCACAATGCATAAGTATAATAAAAAAGGAAAGAGAGAGCAACAAGAGTTTTTCCCCTCTTTGTCTTGTTCCATCCTGGAACCCACACCACCACTGTGGTTTTCATGCTCTCAGCCTCTTTCACTTCACCATGAATGTTGGACCTATCCCTTTTGGTCATGACACTTAGTGTCTCCGGTGTATTTCAGACCTCTCAACCATGGAGCCTCCCTGTTATAGCAGATTTTACCACACTAAGTGAATCACACTTGTATGGCTTCCCCCTATCCCTCTACAGACTCCTTAGACCCCTTGGACCATTTTTTTTCCTTTGATGTTTCCTAGACCATCCCTAAAAACATGTGAAAATTGCTATACGCGACTTTTAAACCCTTTATCGCATATATACGTGGGTTTGACCTCTAAAACCGCATACATCGGGATGTGTACAAAAATCCAAATCCTTTTGGAGTTTTCCTTGACATGGATCTGACTCACTTGTCTCTTGGCCTTCCATATGCCTTGAGATTGCTCGTATTCGACCTTTCATTACCTCATTAAAAAGCTATATAAGGAACCCTTTGGATACATTGAAGGCATAAGAGAATTGAGAGCAAAGAAACTATAGTCCATTGTTTCCGGAACTTGTGTTTGAGTCTGCATCCCTTTGTCCCTTGGAGCACTTTAGTGTTCTTCCCAAGCTTGCCTTTTGCTTGTGAGCTTGCTATCGAGAGATGGAGGATTGAGGTGGTGGAGGCCCAAGTGGGGGATTCAGTTTCTCCAATTCACAGACATGTCGACAGAGGTTGTATTCATTGTAATCTCTGATTTTATATTAATAGAAATATATTTTCGTGTCCAATAATGTATGTTTGAATGAATATTTTATCCATGGATGATTTCAAATGCTTATACATTGTCGATTATATATGCTAGAGTAGATATAACACCAATATATAGTATGCTTGTCTTGTTTACTTATTGTTGAGGAAGTGATTCATCAATTCAAGCTGAAGTTGGAAAGCTCAACAGGGATCTACTTCAACCATCCGGAATAAGGTACGAGTTTTGATCCTTTAGTGTTAAATATTTGATTTCTCTTTCATATTGGAAAGGATTGATTTCTAGAGTCAAGTTGTCTATTGTGGTACCCCAAGCCATAGGATTTTTTCTCCGTAACAGAATTGACGACTCCGCTGGGGATGTTCCTTGTTTTTATTTGGGATTTACGGGCACAATGTGCTTGACATTATTGACTTCTTTGTTTCTGCTTGTTTCTGTGTTTCATTTTATAGTATGTTCATCCATTAACACTCCCCTTTATTGGTTTGACCCTTTGCCTACTTTTTACCACTGTCTTCTCTGTATACGCAGGTTTTTGGCCAAAAGTCACGTACATACACATATTTTTGGCCAAAAGTCGTGTATACACGTAGGTTTTTGGCCAAAATCCGTGTATACATGCAGCGTTTTGCCCAAAAGTCACGTATATACACAGCTGTTCTTTAAACAGTTGTGTACGTCCTCCCTTTTGGTGAGTTTGATGTTGTGGGAAGTTCTTGGGTGGGTTGTGAGTGTGGTTGGGTCTTCCTTGGGTCTGATGTTGTCTTTTGGATGCTTCTTTTGTGACCAGAGACCATCTTTTAATTGATTTTTCTTTGAAAGTAGTTTTAGTCATTTATCCTCTTTTTTTTTTGCCATTAGTGCATTACTCTTTTTTGTCTCGGTGTCTTGTTGGGCTTGCGTTTTATACTTGCTGTAGAGACTGAAAGTTTTAGATGAGTTTTATTGCATTTTTCATTCTTTTATATTGAAAAATACAAAGTAGTTGCACTCTTAGTTGCATCTTAGATATGGATTTGAGGAGGTACTTGCATTGGATTGCTTGGATGAGAGTTTTATTTAGGCTTTCATATAGGAAGGATTGCACTGGCATTTAGAAAGGAATATATATTTATGCATCTCATGTAGTGGCATACCCTATTTTTCATTTGACAAAGATTGCACTTAGCATTGTTTGTTATGGTGTGCACTTTTATTTCACTGCTGATTCTTCATATCATTAGTTGCACGGCCATCTCCCTTTGAGTAATCATAGCCAATTAAAATCAATGCATAATAAAATGAATTACATTCTTTTCTTTTATAGGGTGCACCAACAAGATTAGGTTTTAGGGTCTTGGAATAGTTCATTGTGAGTAAATTCTCCAAGACCACTAAACAACAACATGTATGTGTCTGTTCAGGTGAGAGTGTGAAATTCCTTGGTATAATTAGTGTTTCTCAAGATCCTCCTCTTACAATGAGTTAAGCACGAGGCAGTGTGAGCGGTTATTGATTGGGATGACCCTAGTCATAACTGAGTAGCACCGAAAATATTTCCAAGATTGTATTCGTATTTGGGGGCTCTTTCGAGAGTTTTGGGCTTTGCTACCCTGCCCATACAGTCAATCCTGCTTGTGAGTGTCTGCCTGAGCATTGATTATATTGATGTGACCTTAGTGGCCTTACCTAGGCTATCGAGGGGGTACCTTATAGGGGTTATTCTGCAGGTGTCCCAGCTAGGTAGAGGTCGGACAACATAGTCGCTTTATGCGTTGAAGCTGAGGGCCACTATAATTGGTTACATACCTCCGCTTGTAGTGTATGGGAGTTTCAAGCCTCTCCTAGGCGAGACATACCTACTGCATTCAGGAGCTCACATATCCTCCCCTTAGTTTGTTTGTATTTTGGCTATAGATTTTCTTAGGAGTGTGCTCTTTTTGCACTAGTTGTCCTTTGGGATCGTGGTTACTTGAGTATATTTAAGTTCTCGAGTTCAGGTCCTTTTATTTTCAGCATGCTTGGTATCCTATCACCCATCCTTGGTCCTAGTACGAACCCTGGTGTCAGACTTGGGGGCATCACAACCCCTTACCATGCTCATAGATTTGGGAATGTTCATATTCCATCTTCTACTCCATTTGTGGAGGATTTTTATTCCTTTCGCTCGGTCTTTACACCGGTGGTCACCCTCATGGGGGTGGTAGTGGATGCGTGAACATTGGGTCTACACCTTACTTTCCTTTTTATGTCCCATCATTCACCGCATTGTTTCCTTTGGGTGCAGTTGTCATGATCATTCCTCCCTATTCCCTATAGTTTGGATTCTTTATTGACTATTTTGGGTTGTTTTGGACTAATATGGTTGTCATGTAGGGTCAAGTTTTTGTACACTCTCTCCGAGGTTTCAACCCGTTCATGGCTATCACAGGTATTATGTATGAACTGGCATATAGGTTAGGATGTCACATCCGATTGCACTTATGCATTGCCTTATGACCATTCCATCTTAACCTTAGATACGAACCTATTACATGGTATCACGGAACCTTCATGCTACTGTTAGAAGTGATACTATGTGAATGGTAGAGATTTCCTATACATGGGTGTCCTAGTTAGCTCCCCTTTGTGTTTGGAACCCATGCTGTGAGTCCTCTCTTAGGTCCAGGAGTCCCTTTTAGTCCCGCCATGTCCTTGAGCAAGAGCTTCATACTCCTCTTGAACTTTATGCTGGCCATTTCCCTAGGACTCCCTTATGTCAAGTTGTAATTGTATTATCATGATCTTTGCCTACCTTCCTGAGCCATATGTCGGCTTTCCTGACTTTGATTTTCAGCCATATAGCCCGAGCTTGTCTCATATCTAGCCATGCAGAGCCATTTTATATATCCTTTGCAGCTTGATTCCCAAATTTTATCGGGAGGGCACTTTCCCCCAAGTGTCGCTATCCTACACATGTGTCCTTGCATTACTGCATAGGTATGTTCCACTGCTTGGAACTAGTTTGTTTTCCCATATGACACTCGTCACCTCCTAGTCTGTAACTATAAAGTAGTTTTATTCTTTTTCAAGCTTTTTAAATATTTGAAAAAGTCCAAAAAAAAAAAAAAAATTAAACCAAAAAGCCGGACAAAGAAAGATGTTATCTTTATCAGCTGTCAAGTCATGTTGCCTTCTAACAGAGCACTGTATATCAAATCCGTTGGTTGGGTTTATAGTTTGACTTTAGGAGCTATACTCGTTTATCTGAGTTTATATCCACCGACTGGTTAAGCTTCAAGTCCCTATGGAACCTCTGTCGATGCCTCCTGTGTCACAGAGATGTCCCAGTTTTGTATATCGAGTCTATGCTGCCTACATTCAGTCACCATTCGCCGTTATTCTCTTGTTCGAATTAATTTGAAACCTGAGTCGACCATTCCTCAGTTATCTTGACTTTGCATGTCAGCCATTCCCGGTATAGTTACTGGTTCGTGCACCTTATGATCGAGTCCTTCCACATTATACAGCTTTGCTAAGTACCTCATGTTGGATGATGGGGGATGCCTTAATGCCCTCCTTCCAACGGATTTCATCCCATCGACTTTAGATAATTTATTTTTGGATTGGAATCTAGAGTCATTTTTTAGTGCCTTGAGACTTGCAGTCATCAGTGGCAGGTTCTCTCGCCATCGACAGTTTTTGGAAATACATCAATGTCCCCTAATCGATGGATCCTCTCAAGTGTTCGACCTCAACACACCTATTCAAACTTATTAGTTTTCACTCTAGTACCTTGAGTCCCATTACCATTATCGGTGGGCGATATCGCGTTTGTTAATGGTATACATCATCGGACTGGTAATCAGACGATGGACTACTATGTTCGACCTCTACACCTCTATTCACATAGTAGGACTTGTACTCATAGCAGTTTGTGTAGAAGACCTTCCAGATTGGTGGCATCTCTTATATGCTACCTCTTTGATCGTGCCAGTGTTCATGAGATTTCAGCTCTTGTGACTTGATTCCAGTGTGTGTCAGACATTTCCAGCTATTACAGAAATCATGATCCTTTGTATATCTTCATCATGGAGATTCTGATCTATGTATATTGTACGTGGAGATGACCACTTATGTCATATTTTGTATTATGCTTATTCATGGCCATTGTACTCTTATGTATCCGGGACTGCTATATGTAATTGCAGTTATATGCAGAGTTGTATCATTGTACAATGTTGATTGGGTGGCTGGTCTTCGATTTGGGATTCTTCATCACTCCACTTCTGGGATGGACTTATAATGTATTTCGGCCATCGTATGACCCCTCTAACCTTACACATTAGGGGGAATATGTTATAGCAGATTTTACCACACCAGGTGAATCACACTTATATGGCCTTCCCCTGTCCCTCTGCAAACTCCTTAGACCCCTTGGACCATTTTTTGTCCTTTGATGTTTCCTAGACCATCCCTAAAAACATGTGAAAATTGTTATACGTGACTTTTAAACCCTTTATCGCATATATACGCAAGTTTCACCTCTAAAACCGCGTACATCAGGATGTATACAAAAATCCAAATCCTTTTGGAGTTTTCCTTGACATGGATCCAACTCACTTGTCTCCTGGCCTTCCATATGCTTTGAGATCACTCGAATTCGACCTTTTATTACCCCATTGAAAAGCTATATAAGGAACCCTTTGGATGCATTGAAGGCATAAGATAATTGAGAGCAAAGAAACTATAGTCCATTGTTTTCGGAACTTGTGCTTGAGTCTGCATCCCTTTGTCCCGTGGAGCACTTTAGTGTTCTTCCCAAGCTTTCCTTTTGCTTGTGAACTTGCTATCAAGAGATGGAGGATTGAGGTGGTGGAGGCCCAAGAGGGGGATTCATTTTTTCCGATTCGCAGACATGCCGAAAGAGGTTGTATTCATTGTAATCTTTGATTTTATATTAATAGAAATATCTTTTCTTGTCCAATAACGTATGTTTGAATGAATATTTTATCCATGGATGATTTCAAATGCTTATACATTGTTGATTATATATGCTAGAGTAGATCTAACACCAATATATAGTATGCTTGTCTTGTTTACTTATTGTTGAGGAAGTGATTCATCAATTCAAGCTGAAGTTGGAAAGCTCAATGGGGTTCTACTTCAACCGTCTGGAATAAGGTACGAGTTTTGATCCTTTAGTGTTAGATATTTGATTTCTCTTGCATATTGGAAAGGATTGATTTCTGGAGTCAAGCTGTCTGTTATGGTACCCCAAGCCATAGGAATTTCTCTCTGTAACACTCCCCACATGGTTTGTCTCGACTACTAAGAACTTCACAGTCTCACTAGCACCTTTTTCATTGCTACTCATTCTGAGCTCTTCAGGACAGTCACATGTTCACATGCACCCCTAGGATGCTCTCAGAGTCCTCGCTTCCAGCGATACCTATATTCAAACATTGAATAAATTCACATGTTTAGTTTGTTCTCATCAGTTTTTATCTCTTAAACAAGAGCTTAAAACATCATAACCAAATCATATACACATGTATATTCATAAGCAAGAAATTGCAAAATAATTCAATACTTATCTGTATTGTGCGTTTCCTCTTTGGTCCACAGGATCCTGCTTCGCTTTGCAAGCCTTGGGATCACCTATGGACTTGGATGTTAGGCCAGCACGCAGGCTGCTTCACAACATCCTTATATATATATATATATATATATATAGATAGATAGATAGATAGATAGATAGATAGATAGATAGATAGATAGATAGATCAGTCACAGTCAATCCAACCTACAGTTGGGTTTATCAGACCGTCCAGCCAAGCCAATATACAATTGGGTTTATCAGGCTACACAACCAAGCCAGCTAATAGTTGGGTTTATCAGACTGCAGGTAGTCAAGCCAACACTGTAACGTTTCCACAATTCCACAACATCAAATAATTACACAGTGAAGCCAACCTTCAGTTGAGTTTATCAGAGCGTCAACAAATCACCTGCACTTATATCAACAATACACTTATATCAACAATGCATTTATATCAACAACCAATCAGCCAAGCCAACATAGTTGGGTTTATCAGGCCATCAACAATAAGACATGCACTTATATCAACAATAAACGACCATTTCCAAGTCCAAGATCTACTATGGATCCTTAGGCATATAATAGCCCAACATCTCCTTCTAGTACATCTTCATGTTGACTAGGAAGGAAACTTTATCATTACCATTTCCAAGTTTCATTTCCAGCAGTGAGCTCTAATTCCACTACCCCATACAACACAAGAAACCACCCCCTTCTCTGCTCTCCAGTCCCTCAGGAATGTCTCCTTTTCTATGCTCTTTAGTAGGAGGTAGGATGAGCCCAAGCCATAGTCCATTTAGTGTGCAATTCCAGACTGCATCTGTTTAGCCTAACAACACACGCAATATAAGCAACTCATCAACGTTATTGTTATAAAACTAGAATCACATTTCATATCATTCACTATCAAGTATTGAGACACCAGGAGTGCGTCCACCCCCTAGGGTGTAATCAATATTGAAAACCCTTTCATGATCTAACATCGAGAAAGTGTGCACCTCTTTCCAATGTGAACCATGTATGCCCTATCCATACTCAAGCAATCTGCCATAATGGAAATAAAATCAAAACATGCTCTGCATATTGAATTTAACAATTTGACATGCATATTCTTAGCTAGGGTCAAAGAACACTTATCCATTTGCCGAGGCAGTATTCCTTCGTTAAGGAGGAATGGGGGCTTCCTTCTCTGAGTTAACAGTCTCTCGGTTTTCCATCCCAACTCCTTTTTACATTTCATATCCACACATGTTTGACCGACATAATATATACCATCTCACTCATGTTACTTACCAAGCATGTAGTGCAGATGAGACATTTCCAAAATGTCCAATGGAGTTTCACTCGAAACCCATTTCCAAGATAGGGGAAAACCTCCCCATGAAGTTTGGCTCCTGCAGGCCATCACACATGATATTCTTGCAATGTGTACCCCTGGCACATTCATCAAGTAGCCAAACAGTCAATCATTATTTGATAATACAATCCAAATTGATTGTTCCATAACCAAGCAATGACATTAGTAATTAAATTCAATGTGAAATTGCAACTCTGTCTACTATAGAAATTGATTTGCTTGGCAATGAGGTGATCCTCATTTGTGGGTCTCTTTTAAGTAGCACCATCATGCCCATTATAATTTTATGCTTACTAGCATAACATGAACACCCACTTACAATGCATCCTCCTGACACAATTCTATGCAAGCCAATAGTGATTAGTAGTTGTTAGCAATTTCTCAAATCCGAAATTCACAATTCAAATTTGACAACTCATTACGCATACAAACTAGTTTCACAGCCATGAGACTCTTCTCATGAGGTTTGGTTCTTTCACATGGTAGATTCTATCCTTTGTCATGATCTTACTCACATTGTCATGCCCCAAACAATCTACCTGAAACCTGAACTTCAATCAGCTAAACACTTGGTAAGTCTTGATGCATATAACCTTTTTCCATTGCTACAACAATCACTGAAGCATTTTCAGAATTATAGAATTCAGATACTACCAGCTGTTAGCACATCAATATTACCAAAACTCATTTGCTTCACGCAATCATTATCATACTGAAACTGCAAGGTATAGTCACATCATTTATGCAATTTAAATGAATGGTTTAGATACTTCATACTTCACAAGCGTATCATTGTACCACCTTACCCTTCCATAGAGCATTTTCGGCAGTCAATCGATCATGACTACCCTCTTCATGCACTTACTATCCTGCATTCATAACAGCGCTTGAAATGGTTCCAGAATTGTCATCAATTCATCATTTCAGCGATTAGTTATTCATAATAACTCATGCACTATCTCTATGCATTCATGCATTGCATCACAACATTTGCACCCGTACTTATGTATGCATATCTACAACATTTACTCAGATTTTTCATATGCATCCATTCAATGCATAACTACAAGATTTATAAAATCTTTTAATGCATACTCACTCAATGCTACCTTGCATTGACTTAGGAATACTATGCATTCAAACATACCATGCATGGCCTAACCATGACTACTTCATATCAGATGCATGACTATAATCAAGATCATCAGTGCTTACTTTCCTTGGGCTACTAAGCTCATAAGAACATAATACAGGCATGACACCTTTCTCTATGAATGTAGTATAAAATTCAAATACCCACATGGTATGAGACCTCTTGCTTTTACCACTCCATGCAATTGTCATAATTAAACTCTTACCTTCATGGGTCCTACTTACACCCTTAACATTACCAGTTTGGTTGGTCTCTTGCAGGAGATTGCAGAAGTTGCTCACCAACTTTTGATCTTGGTTTTGTTGCCTTATCCCTTTCTTCATAGTGTTTCTGGTCATATTCATCAGCATCAGCAACATATTCAGCCATGTCCAGGTTGTCGTTGGTTTTTCCACTAATTCCAACACCAATGCAATATTTACCATTAGTGGTTCATTATAAGTGTATAATTCTCACTACTCTTACCAACATCTAATATCCTATGCATGCAAGGAATATTCTCATACATTTCATGTACGAAACTTATAACATTTAATTATAATTAGCAATATAGGGTTTAAGGAAATTTCCCTTTTCAAGTCCCTCATCTTTGCATGGAACTCCTCTTCCACACAACAACTAGTTTGACTTCATGGTCTTGCTACCTCTAAGCATGCGATTCCCAGATTTGTCCATATTGATAGCCACTAGTACTTTGCAGCACCACATTCAAACTTTGGGGATTCCTTCTTGTTCCCTGCTGGATAAGCTTTCCAATGCCTATCCACATGCTTCATTCTGACCTCAGGTGTGAAAACCACACCACTTCTAAAATGATGATTTTCATCAAATTTAGGAAAAACACACAACTGTATTTTGGTCTGAATTGCTAACTTCAGCCACTTACGATTTTCTTCCTTTTTAGCCATGACACTGCTGAAAAATCTACTGATAACAGTTAAAAATTGTTGAGAAATCCACTTGAAAAACCCAAATTTCTTTTTCAAATCAGGTATCTTCCCCACTAAAACTCCGATGTTTCGACGATTTAAACAACAACTTCTTCTAGTGCTCATCAACGGCCCTAACACTAACATTTTCCACTGTATCGGATCTTCAGTCGCCTAAGCTTCCGAACTATTTATTGGCACTGCCAGAGACCTTTATCAGCAATCGGGACCAATAAGCACTACCGCATCGCCATATCGGCGATCAGTTCCACTATACATCAAGCAGCTAGTTCTCTAGGCTTCCGCAACGGAAACCAACGAATTCTCTATGTTTTCCGTGGCCATAACCTTGTTGGCTGCCGGAGCGACTAGCAACTACTGCATTGGATGGTTAGTCTCATAGACATCCGCAATGGCGGGTAGCGTTCTTACTGCGGTTTCCGCGGTTCACAAACCTATCGGTGGATCAAAGCAATTATCCACTATGTTTCGGCGATCCAAAACTGAACGGGTCCGCTGTATCGGTGACCCAAACCACTAAACCTTCCGACATTGCGGTGATCAAATAGTAAATTTTCCTCTGATGTATCAGCGATCAGAACGATACCTACTGTGGCGTCGACGGTCGTAGAAACTAACCACTTGCTCATCAGACAGTTAGTTCCATAGTCACCCACAATGACGGCAATCAAATTAACTGTGGGTTCCGCGGCCACGCACCCCATCGACGGTTAAAACCTCTAACTGTTGGGAGGATAGTTCACATGATAGCCACAACAGCGAAAGACTAAACAACTAAATCCTTTTGATGATGTTCATCGGCGGTCCGATCTCCTATCATTTTTCGATGTTTTCTTCACTTAGGCAAATTTTCGCAAATTTTCCTTCTTGGCATTAGCCCTTCAAAGAACTAAGTTTCGTCGATGTTTTGGCGGCCTTCGAGAGATCTCCGCCAAAACTATGGCTCTACCTTCAACTAATAGTCGTCGATCCACTTCACTAGACTTCAGCAGCTTCATCCTCTACTCATCGGCGATCGGAGCTCTAAGCACTTATGTGTCGACAATCGAAAAAACTATCCGTCGGGTGGTTAGTCCATTAAGTAGCCGTAACAGCAGACGCATAATCAACTATGTTCTTTCGATATCGTTCATCGATGACCAAAACAACTAATTTCTTCCGACGTCAGTCACCGCATCGACGGCTCCATCCTCTAAATATCGTCGATGATTCCAACTAAGTGAGCCGACGTTTTGGCATTTAGGTCATCTAAATCCCATCGATCGGCGCTCCAATCTTCTAACTTTTGCCAATCACTGATGGGCTCAACACTTCGACAAATTTTTAAATTTTCAAAAAAAAAATTTCTTCTTCTTCTCCCTGTCGACGCCTTCATCCTCTGACTTTCTCCGACGGTGGTGAAGTTTCGACGAACCCATCATCTAATTTTCGTTGATTCGTTCAACTAAATTTCGTCGACATATCGGCACCCTGATCCTCTAATTCTCACCGACGCTTCGACAATCTTTCACCTTTTTCCTGTCGTCGCATTGGCGGTTCCATCACCGATTATCGGTGATCCGAACAACTAATTATCGCCTTTGTTTCAACGATCTTTAGTGATATGGAGCCGATGTATCGACGTCTGCATCTTCTTTCTTCCGCCGATCGTCGACAACCTCGAAACTTTGCCGAATTCCAAAATTTTCAACACTTAGAAGATTTTCTCTTTAAGTCTTCTTTCCACCATCACTGTCAGCGGCTCCACCAACTATTGGTGGTCTCATCAACTATCGACGGTCTCATCAACTATCCTTTTTCGATCGCTGATGGCCGATATCGGAGGATCCTTCAACTAAATTGAGCCAACGTTTCAGTGGTATTCGGCTGATATCCACCGAAACTGTAGCTCCACCTTCCACTGTCTTCCACCGACAGTCGACGAATACTTAGAAAATTTTTCTGTGATTTCTTCCTCCGTCATCGTATCATCAGTGGTTCCCTCAACTATACTTCACCGACGTTTCGATGGTCTTCTAGTGATCTCCACCGACGTTTCGGCTGGTGTTGGGACGCTCACCCTAATGACCCTTAAGATGGGTAACTCCGCAGTTAATCAGAAAATTTGTAAGCGGAGTTACAGGTCAAAACAGTCTTAGGGGTGTCGGGGGAAGTTAAAACTCCTTTTTTGTAATAAACCCTTGGTTGAAATCCAGGGTTTTGGGTTTTGGGTACCCATGGTTTAAGACCATGGTTTTGTAAAAATGCGCAGTATAAATAAGCGCTTATGTAAAGAAGATAGGTTAGTTTTTATGATGTAAGAAAGGTTAAGGCGAAGCTAAGGTTGATTCTGTAAGGAAAGGATAAGTCCCAACTGTGTGTGTGGACGACCTCTGCAGCTGTGTGCGCAGAGGGTTTTTGTAAGGAAGATTGAGGAAAGACCTGCAGCTGTGTGTGCAGGGGCCTGCTGCTGTGTGCGCGGCTTTTAAGGATTGAAGGGATCTGCAGCTGAGTGCGCAGATCAAAATGTGGTTTTGCAGCAAGTTGAATAAAACACAGTTTGTGGACGTAACCCCTACACTGGGGGTGAACCACGTTATATCTGGTGTTGTGGTTTCTTGTGTTGTTTATGTTTTTGTTGTCTTTTATGCATTAATAACTGTATACATCTAATAAGTTAGATCGCTGCTAATATTTAGCTTCGCTGTGAATTCCCTGTAGTGGGTTGAGCAAGTCACGACTGTTTATTTATCTGCGAAGTTGTATGTGAATGAATAGTAAAGCTTTATAATTATTGGTTAATAAGGTTATTAAAAGGCTAAGGTACAGTAATCCCCCTCTCTGCTTGCAGAAACCTGATTCTGCGGCACCCCATAGCTGTTTCGGGTGAGACTGCAACCTGCGCGCAGGTTGTTGCTGAAAGGGCCAACACTGTGGGTCTTTTGTTGGTGCGACATTAAAGGATTAAACCCGGGTCTGCCCTATTGCCCAACAAATTGGTTCCGTTTCCGGTTGAACTCAGTACCTGCTCAAGAGGGGTTTACATTGTACCTCAAGGGCTATGTTCTAGAGGCCTCTGTGAAGGAAATCAATGTTTGGTTTGCTGAGATCTATTTGAAATTTGCGCAGCAAGAGAACGCCAATCCGTGGTGTAGTGCAAGTGACTTTTTACAAAGGTATGTTTTTTGTGATGCTTGTGAAATTTTCTTTGGTAGTATCCACATAGAGTTGCACCAGTGGTTGTCTAGGTTAACAGAGAGAAGGATGAACTTCCAAGCTCGACGGGTTCCTGCGTGGACCCCGGTGAGGGTCAATCTTGTGCAACACGTGAACAACGAGGTATCCCGCGCTGTTGATTTTTGGACGACGCGAACGTTGGAAGATTTTGTGACGGAGTTTGCCCTTGACGCAAGTAGCTCCTTCAGCGAAGCTGAATGACAGTTCTTCAAAGGGCCCCGTGGTAATTTTTTGAATTTATTAAGCTTAAGGATTAAAATACTATTGGCCAAAAAGGGTATATTGATGTTTGAATCGGACTATTAGTTTAGTTGTACTAACATATGTTTGCAAGTGACACTCCCTTCGACGAGCAAAGTGGGTTGCTACGAAACGGAAAAAGGTATAAGAGAGATTTTGACCCCTCTTCCTTAGGTCAGGCTACCGCGTCCACCCCTGTAAACCCTGAAGAGTCAGATTCCGAAGAAAACCCTTCGGTTGGAAACCCTCCGGTCACCCCGCAACGCCGCTCCGCTACCCCTAAAATTCCATCGCAGTCTGAGAGTCAACCAGGCCCAAGTATTCCGGCCACAGGCTAGTCTGCCCCCGTAAATCCCCCCCCATCGATGCCCTGTCCCCCTCCCAACCCCCTCCAGAAACTCCATGGCCCACCTCGTTGATGACATTAAACTCCCCATCTTTAAAGGCACGGGATCAGAGGACCTAGAACAGTTCTAGTTTCTCTGCGAAGCAGTATGGAACGCGAAGAAAATTACAGATCCGGATGTACGAGCCACGCAGCTCATTACTTCCTTTCGGGACCGGGCTCTGACATGGTTCATGAAATTTTCCAGCACTCAGAGCCCTACTTTAGGTGAGATCAAGGCGGCCATAATCAAAGAATTTAAGAAACCTAAATCGGAGTTGCAGAGCATCACTGAACTCAAGGAGATTCAACAGCGACGTGGTGAATCAGTGTGGGACTTTGATCAGAGATTCAAAGTTCTACTGGACTAAGTCAGCTTTACCACTAGTCCTGCACAGCACAAGGAATGGTTTATTGTAGCATTGTTACCACATATCCGAACTCCACTTATGCAACAGAAGGTTGCTGACCAGCAAGAGGCTCTGGAAATCGCAATGAAACTAGAGACTGCCCCTGTCGGATATGACTCTGGTATTGCTCAAATCCAAGTGCAGCTAGCCGCGATGGCCCTAGAAATTCGTGAGATGAAAAAGGGAAAACCTGATCGCGAAGAGGTTTGGTGTATGCAATGTTGGACCGAAGGTCACGACAAGGAACAGTGCCCTCTGGTAAACAAGTACTTGCAGACAGGTGCGCCGAACCCCTTTCCACCACAAGTTCTCTATTGTGAGCTCTGCAGAATGACAGGTCAGCACTGACCTGAGAACTGTTACCTGCTGCAAAGGTATGGACAGGAACCTAAGAACTCCTACTGTAATTTTTGCAAATATGTAGGTCATAATGAGGATGAGTGCCGCACCTATGATGCTTACCGGGTGCACACTAAAGGCCCAAGTAACGATAGTTATGGTTACCAGGGGGGTGCCTCTGGATGAGGTGCTTCCGGAGGCCGTGGTGGCATGGTCGGGCGAGGCCGAAGCCAATTCGTGTGTTACAATTGTAACCAAGCTGGGCATTTGGCTCGCGACTGTCGAAACCCCACTACGACGTGTCGATATTGCCGCGTAGTAGATCATGTGATTGAGCAGTGCCCCCAGTTGATAGCTAAGATTCAGGCACGACAGACTACCCCAATTCAGAACCTCAAGCTAATTTCTATGGAGCCCCGCCCTGCTGCGGCCATCAATGTCATTACAAGAAGTGGAGTTATGACACACATCCAAAATACGCCAAACCGACCTGCCGAAGCTCTAGTTCGTAAGGCTCCTGAGAAAATCCCTGCATTTGATATCATCAGAGAGAAAGAAACATTCCTGGAGGCCAAGAAAGATTTTGCTGGCCCTAGCCCACCCAGCACGCCTGCACAGCCTCAGTCGCCCCCCCACGAAGCTTCGCTGGATAAAGTAAGTATACTGTCTACCTTTTTACAAAGTTTCCTCAAACTTTTAAGAAATCAAGATGCTCTGAATGAGCTGCAGAACGTCATCGCTTCCTGCGAATCTCTGCAAAGCTGTGGTCGGGACAAAACTGTTCATCGAGTCAGCAGGACCGGCAGGGAAATGCGATTGAATGCTCAAATAGGGGTATATGATATGACCGATGTTATTCTGGACTTAGGGTCCGATGTAAATCTTTTAACCAAACAAACCTGGGAACAAATGGGGAAACCTACCCTTGCCTGTTCCCCTATACAGTTGAGGCTAGCCAACCAGCAAAAGATTGTACCTTTAGGAAATTTCCTGGATCTCCAAATAGATATTGACGGAGTCAGCACCTTCGCGGACTTCGAAGTAATTGAGATCATTGATGACAGCAACCCTTCCCGGCCCTGCTAGGAATTGAATGGGCAATGGCAAATGCCGCAGTCATCAACCTAAAGAAGAGACAGATGGTCTTCGAAGGGAAAGACTTCAGGGTCATCCTGCCCCTGGATCCTTCACAAGGGGAATAGTACACAGAACCACTCTGACATGAGGATCAAGCTGATGCGGAACCCATCTCTACTATCACTGCGCAGGAAGAAGGTTATGAGGATCCTCCGGCCGTAGGGTGGGAGTCTGGTAGCTCCTGTATGACGGACTCTGAAGATGAATTAGAAAGCTGGCAACATCAATTATCTGAGCACCATAGGGGCAGCAATGTCTTCCCTACCAAGTCTCTCAGATGGGTCGACTCACAACCCAGAACTATACCTATGTATGATGGTTCGACAGATCCTGAACCGTTTATTGTACAATTCTCGGATCAAATACCTGACCTACAGAAAATGGAGGCCCTGGAGTCAACATTCAGAGCCACAGCAGTCAGATGGTGGACGAGCCATAAGAAGCAGATCCATACCTGGGAAGCATGTCAGAAGCTCCTTCACCTGAGGTTCTCAGACCAGTTGGCAAAGGCGCGAAGCAATTTTGATGGAAAAACTTGCCCCCAGGACCACTTAAGCAAATGCTACGAGGCATGGAAGTATGTACCTCAGGATGAGTGGGTACATAGATTTGTGCACATGCTCGGACCACTAGCGAAGAACTGGTACGCGGAGGCTGAACTTCGCCAAGATACTGTAAGCTGGGACTGTCTTGTTCATAGCTTTATCAATACTTTTTCTACTAATGATGTTTGTCCAGCCCTAGACGCAGCTATCAGGATCATCCATACTAAGGTATTTAACGAACAAGAAGTGACAGAAAATCGCCCTGATTGGACCACACAAGAAGCCCTCGCAGTCGAATGTTATAACTTCATAGTCAACGAGGAGGAGGACCCGCGCCGTCTTGATATCCCTGAGTCAGAAGGATACTGCGACGTGCATGGACCGGCAGTCGAAGTTCCTGAAGTGACGCAGCCCTTGAAGACGCGCACAGTTAACATTGGATCCGATGCACAGCCTAAGTTTGCTACCATTGGCGACTATTGGGATGACGAGATGGTAAGCAAGGTAACTCAACTTCTCCACGAATACCAAGTTCTTTTTCCGACCAAGTTCTCTGAAATGAAAGGTATCCTGGGAGATATCGGTGTAATGAAGATCCCCCTGAATCCTGATGCGAAGCCTGTGAAGCAGTGCCCTTATAGATTGAATCCAAAATACAAGGAAAAGGTTAAGCTAGAGTTGGATAAGATGCTTGCTGCAGGAATAATCGAACCTGTTGAAGAATCTGAGTGGGTCAGCCCTATGGTCGTCCAGGAGAAAAAGACTAAGGGTGAAATCTGAATCTGTGTCGATCTAAGGAAACTCAATGATGCCTGTCTGCACGACCCTTTTACCACTCCCTTTACAGATGAAGTTCTCGACAATGTCGGAGGTCAAGAAGTATACTCTTTTACCGATGGTTTTTCTGGCTACCATCAGATCCGAATTGCTCCAAAGGACCGACATAAGACGACCTTTGCTACCGAAATGGGATCCTTCCAGTATACTGTCATGCCCTTCGGGTTGAAGAATGCACCTGCCATATTTTCTCGAGTAGTCATCTCTGCGTTTAAAGAATACATACATAAATTCTTAGAAGTTTACTTTGATGATTGGACTATTTTTGGGCTAGTAAAAGACCATATAACTAGTTTGAGACTTATGTTGGACAAATGCAGACAACACCAAATCTCCTTGAACTTAAAAAAGTGCATTTTCTGTGCACCCTTTGGCATTCTACTTGGTCATGTGGTATGTAAGCAGGGATTGATGATGGACCCTGCAAAGATCGCTATTATTGTGAACCTGCCACCTCCGAAGTCCGTCAAACAACTTTGCACAACGCTTGGTCACACCGGTTACTACAGGAAATTTATCAAAGGATATGCCAAGATTACTGCCCCAATGGAAAGGCAGCTAAAGAAAGATATTAAGTTCGAATGGACACCAGAATTCCAAGCAAGCCTCGACATTCTGAAAGAAAAAATGGTCACTGCCCCTATCCTAGTATTCCTTGACTGGAACAAGGAGTTTCATGTGCATGTTGATGCATCCTCTATTGCTTTAGGTACTGTTCTCGCTCAGCCAGGCGAAGGTAATATCGATCACCCTATCTCTTTTGCCAGCAGAAATTTGTCTACAGCAGATAAAAATTATACTACGACAGAACGCGAAGGTCTTGCTATGGTATATGCATTACAAAAATTCCGACATTATCTGCTAGGTTCTCATTTTAAGATGTTTACTGACCACTCTGCTTTGAAGTACTTGGTTAACAAACCTGTGCTAGGTGGAAGAATATGCAGATGGTTAATTCTATTTCAAGAATATGATTTTGAGATCATTGTTAAGCCTGGAATACTTAACCTAGGACTTGACCACTTGTCGAGGCTCGAGTCAGGCGAAGAACCTACCAATTTGGACGAAGGCCTCCCCGATGCACAATTATTTGCTATCCAGATAGTTGATGAATATTTCCAGGATATTGTTCAGTATTTGTCCACAGGTATCCCCCCTCTAGAGATGACCACACAGCAGAAGAAGCAGTTGGTGGTTCGAGCCGCGGACTTCACTTTAATAGCAGGACAGCTGTATAAAATAAGACCAGATGAGATATTGCGCAGATGTGTTTTGGAACACAAAAAACCTCTAATATTGGCTGAAGCACACTCTGGTGCAGCAGGAGGTCACTATGCAGGCAAAGCCACAGCGCAGAAGATTTTGACAGCTGGCTTATGGTGGCCCACACTTCACAAAGATGCAAGAGAATATTTCCACAGCTGCGACATCTATCAGAGGATAGGTAAACCATCTAGGAGGGATGAAATGCCCCTAGCTCCGCAAGTAACATTACAGGCCTTTGACAAATGGGCCATTGACTTTGTTGGTCCTATCAACCCCCCTGCGAAAAAGTCAAGAGCCAGATACATCATTACAGCAACTGATTATCTTACCCGTTGGGCCGAAGCTCAACTAGTCAAGACCTGTAGCGCTGCTATTGCTGTGAAGTTCATCTTCAACAACATCTTATCCAGATTTGGGTGTCCCAAAGTTCTTATGAGTGATCAGGGGTCACATTTCCTGAACATGACTATTGAAGTATTGACTGAAGAATTTCAGGTGTATCATTAAAAGAGTACCGCATATCACCCACAAGCAAACGGGACTGTCGAAGCTTTTAACAAAATCCTTGAGCATGCCTTGAAAAAGGTTTGTAACGCTAACACGAATGATTGGGATCTTCGAATTCCAGCAGTGCTATGGGCTTACAGAACTACTTGCAAAAAGTTGACAGGCCATACAACCTTTCGACTAGTTTATGGGCAAGAAGTTGTCATGCCCATGGAATACATTGTTCCCAGCCTCCAGATATCTGCTTTCACCGACATGGATGACCCAGCCATAATCACAGAGAGACTGAAACAGATATTAGAACTTGAAGAGGATAGATTTGTCACAGGATTCCAACAACAGGTGCAGAAAGCTCGAGAAAAAGCATGGCATGACAGACACATCAAGAAGAAACATTTTCAGCAGGGTGATCTTGTGCTCCTTTATGACAGCAAATTCATGAAGTTCCCAGGAAAGTTTAAGACACATTGGAAAGGACCGTATGTAGTACAGAAAGTTACTGAGGGAGGCACAGTCCAGCTAGCTAAGTTAAATGGTGAGCTTTTTCCCTCTATGATAAATGGAAGCCGCTTAAAAAAGTACACGGACAGGCCAGGTACTCAGAATAGGAGGTAGCACCAAGCAAATAAGCGAAGATGCTCGTAGCATTATGGATTATCGTAGTCTGTTTTGTCTAAAGGATGCGAAGCTACAGGTTGGTCGTAGGTCGCAGGTTCAGATTGTGTCGAAGTCGAAGGTCGTCAAGGTGTGTCGCAGCCCAAAATGTGACGGATGGGACATACTGCATTCAGCGGCGCTAGCACGAGAGCTGCTCTCATTACTTGTCATAATGAGATTTTGGGAAAATCCGGTGCTGTGCGGAGAATATTTCCGGAACTTCATTGGATTTGGCGTCATTACTGCACCATGATGACAAATTCTGCCTCGAGATTCTATAAGAAGCCATCTCGACCTATGTTTTCTGTCTTAAGCACATCTGTGAGATATTCAGCTCGAACCATGTCGAACGACTGTAAAGTTCAGGAGCTAGTACGAGAAGTAAGGGACAGAGGTCTGCAGCACCTTCTGAGTACTCCGCCAGTACAACCCTACTTGGCTAAGTACATCGACAGGTAGGAGTTTGCTCTAAATTTGCAAAGACGGACAGGAGTTTGCTCTAACGTAGAGTAACAAAGGGAATGAGGCCTTGCAGAAAGACTCTGGGGAATCCCGCCATGCAATCTTTCGGCGTAGCAGAACCATGGCAGCTATATTCCTTCCGCAGTGTGACACGCAATCCCAGGGGACCCCAAAGTTGTGGATGGTCAGGCATCAGAAATTGGAGTGAAGGATGGTGTTGCAGGTGGATCGCGACGGCTTTCATCAGCAAAACTTCTGCAAAGGACAGAAGTAGGCAACCGGCAGCAGCATGGAGAGCTTCAGCAAGGAGTACACTATGCTTCGTCAGTGGAATTTTGCCACCAGAGAAACTGAAGAGTGTCCCGAGACGGGCCACTGGTGAGTCTTAGGGGCCTGTTGGGACGCGCACCCTAATGACCCTTAAGATGGGTAACTCCGCGGTTAATCAGAAAGTTTGTAAGCGGAGTTACGGTTCAAAACAGTCTTAGGGGTGTCGGGGGAAGTTAAAACTCCTTTTTTGTAATAAACCCTTGGTTGAAATCCAGGGTTTAGGGTTTTGGGTACCCATGGTTTAAGACCATGGTTTTGTAAAAATGCGCAGTATAAATAAGCGCTTGTGTAAAGAAGATAGGTTAGGTTTTATGATGTACGAAAGGTTAAGGCGAAGCTAAGGTTGATTCTGTAAGGAAAGGATAAGTCCCAGCTGTGTGCGTGGATGACCTCTGCAGCTGTGTGCGCAAAGGGTTTTTGTAAGGAAGATTGAGGAAAGACCTGCAGCTGTGTGTGTAGGGGCCTACTGCTATGTGCACGGCTTTTAAGGATTGAAGGGATCTGCAGCTGAGTGCGCAGATCAAACTATGGTTTTGCAGCAAGTTGAATAAAACACAGTTTGTGGACGTAACCCCTACACTGGGGGTGAACCATGTTATATCTGGTGTTGTGGTTTCTTGTGTTGTTTCTGTTTCTGTTGTCTTTTATGCATTAATAACTGTATACATCTGATAAGTTAGATCACTGCTAATATTTAGCTTCGCTGTGAATTCCCTGTAGTGGGTTGAGCAAGTCACGACTGTTTATTTATCTGTGAAGTTGTATGTGAATGAATGGTAAAGCTTTATAATTATTGGTTAATAAGGTTATTAAAAGGCTAAGGTACAGTAATCCCCCTCTCTGCTTGCAGAAACCTGATTCTGCGGCAGCCCATAGCTGTTTCGGGTGAGACTGCAACCTGCGCACAGGTTGTTGCCGAAAGGGCCAACACTGTGGGTCTTTTGTTGGTGCGACATTAAAGGATTAAACCCGGGTCTGCCCTATTTCCCAACAGCTGGTTGATCCACTAAATTTCGTTGATCCGCCTAACTAGTCTTTGCTGTCACCAGGGTCTGTATCGGACGACCGTCAGACTAATCTGTCCACCTCATCGGAAGGGATTCCCACTAAGACTTCCAATGAGCCGACAGCCTGACACTTAGAAATTTTCAAAAATTATTTTCCACCTACCCCTCATCGGATGGCCTTTCGACTGCGCTTTCCGACGTATCGGAGGAGTTTCCCACTTAGTCCTCCGATGATCCGACGGTTCTGGCACTTAGAAAAATTTCTGAGAATTTTCTGTCATAAGTTCTGATCTCAGTTGGGAAGAAGGCTACCTACCTCTGCTAGCTGATCTTTCATGGCCCTGTGAGGCCCAAATGTTGCAATGATGGCTCTATCACTGCATCCTCACGGCCCATTCAGGCGCATATTGTAACCTTTGCTCTGATACCATACTGTAACGTCCTCGACCCTCTGAGCGGCGAAGAGGACGCTACCAAACCATCAAAAACCTCCAGAAAAATAGCCCCATGAACATGAACAGACATATAACACTAAAATAAAAATATTAAAACCTAAAACATACTAAGATGCATAATCCTTCATATACATAGTGGAAGCAAACATACGTTCATTCAAGCATACCACATGTTCATCATATTCATTAATCTGTAAATATAAATGCAGAGATGGAATAGTCAAGAATACTCATCTTAAAAAGAATTTGTCCCGCAACCAGCTACGTCACTGCAACGTTCTACCCAACCATAGGCCAGCGTGCTCATCAATCTCTCAACAATACTGCCACCCCCGAGCTAGGCATGATTCCTCAAGGAATAAGGGTCAAAGTAGGCTTACACATATCCAAGGTACACAAATCAGCCAAGCCCACACCGTAGGGTTATCAGGCCGTCAAGGAGATAGGAAAGGCTAAATGCTAAGCTGGTGGCCTCATTGGAGAGCTAAGGACACCTACACCAGATTTAACCTGACTTCTAAGACATCCACACACCCGACACTAGGAATCAGTACTTTCTTTGCTTTATAGTCCCTCAAGCATTGACTTCCCTTTCCAATACTCTTCAAGGGTTGTGGAGAAGAAAACTAGCAGTTTAACTCTGTCTGAGTGGCTCCAAACACCAGTTTTATCAAGCATACCCAGCCTCTAATCCTACTCTCAATAGTCCGAAGACCAACCACTGCATATTGCAGTAAAACAAACAGTTAACAACTCTGTGAAGAAGATAAAGACAGCAGGGTGACAACCCCAAACGAAAAGGTGAACACAGGTCAAGTCAACAAGACTACTCAGAGTTGTTCTTGGCCCTAGCATGGCCAAAACAACTCAATAGCAACCCAAAAAGGTACTTGCATACATAGCAACCCAAAAACTAGGGGAAGACAACAACCACGCTTTTACCACTACAGCAACGGGAGAAACACAAACTCATAGAAAATCCCACATGGAGATGAAAAGGACTGATTCTCATCCTAGACAGGGGAAACACATATGTAGACCCCCAAAACGTAAGGGTAGACACAGTCAACCAATGTGGGGAAACAATAGCCCGTTCTCAACAATGAAGCCATGGTACACCTACACAGTCAACAATGGAGGAGTAAACAGACCCTCAACCATTCCATAGAAGGACATACACACCGACCACAAATGTAGGAACAATACCGACCCCGGCCCGAACGCTAATGGCCAAATCAGCACACCCTTTCTCTCTGCGTGAGGAACCACAATGGAGAACCCAAACAGTGTGTGAGGAAGTAGAATCTCTCTATGTGAGGATTACCAGAACAACTCGTGGTGGGAGGAAAACTAGCACCCTTCTGCGTGAGAGCGATCCAGACCCAAAACCTCTGAAGAAGTGGGATCGTAGAAGAGTGGAATCGTGGGAGAGTGGAGAGAATGTTTCTTCTACCCGATGCAATGTGAAGAGGAGAGTTTGCTGGTGGAGTGGGCACATAGCCAAGGACCGATAGTCCCACCACACCCACCACTACTCAGCAATACCGCTCCCAACTAATCCACAGCAGAAGTTTAAATGGGTGGCCGACACATGGCAAAATCCCAATGACCCCCCCATAGGTTGGACAACCCCCCCTTAACCTTAGGAATCATTCCCTTTTCATTCAACGTTGCACCATCGTAGTTGGCTGTAGGTTTATTTTAATTGATATGCATATTTACATGATGCCAAAACTATAATGTGCCGGATAGCATGATATACCATCGGCAACGATCCCTATTACCAAAACATACACGACCAAATCGATGGTGGGGCTTTTTCTGTTAGCTCCACATAATGATTAATTACAATATATACATCATGTACCTTTTTAATGTAACCAGGGTCAAAACCGGGGCATTACAGACTCCAACTATAGAGCATATTACATTAAAACTCCGCATCCGGCCTCTGTTGTTAACCACCTTGCTATTTGAATCAGTGGAATTAGTGTTGATCTTCGAATTAAGATCGATGGTGGACTTCAAATAAAATAAGGTAGATTTCATTAAAATTCTGTGCACACCAAGATTTTATTTGTCCGCACTAGTTCTCCCTACGGAATCGCTGACCATTGTCGATATGCTTCCATGATCAACCTCATTCGTTGATCTCGATCTTCTTCTTAGCTATTATTTTCTGATTTCGCAGCCCAACTCCCTTTTTATCCTCCTCTCTATTGAGTCAGCGAAATCCATATAGCCATAGATCTCCGAAACCTTTAGATATCCACCATACGATCTACAATCATGAAGATGACTTAACTTAGGAAGTGTTAGGTTATCTCAAATGTAACTTCAACCTGCGAAATCAACTTTCAACTGTGGATTTTCTCCTACCACGATCTAAACCATCTAATCCTGCACAGACTTAAATCTCCTTTATTATCGGTCCTTACAGTGATCAATCATTGATCCACAACACTGCAACAAGGTTATTCTGAAACATATTCCATTCATGAAAACTAAATAATTTTCCTTTGTCATTGCTGAACTCATCCTGCTACCATATCTACTAGTTATTCCTTTGTCATTTGTGAACACCTTTGATATTAATGACAACTATATTCTCAACAATCTCCCCCTTTAGAATTGATGGAAACATCTAAACATTCTCCCCCTTTGACAACAATGACAAAGGATAACCTGTTATGCTATTGAGGATGTCTTGTTTTTCTTCTTTTGTGACAACTCCCCCTGTCATCATATCTCCCCCTTAGATTGTGCTTCTTCCTCTACAATTTTTGTAAGGGAATTACTCCCATATTCTCTCTAAGATGATCAAAGGACTTTTTAGGTAGTGGCTTGGTGAAAACGTCAGCAACCAGTTCTTTTGTGTCAACATACTCCAGTTTGGAAACCTTCTGGGACACTTGTTCGCTTAGGAAATGATATTTTATTGGTATGTGTTTTGTCCTGGAGTGCATGATAGTATTTTTTGACATACTTATGGCATTGGTATTATCACAATTTATTATTATTGTGTTCTCATACTTCACAAGTAAGTCTTTTAGTGTATGCTTCATCCAAATGACCTGGGTGCAACATGACACAACACCAATATATTCGGACTCTCCAATGGAGAGTGAAATGGAAGATTGTTTTTTACTAAACCATGAAACCAAACAATTTCCTATGAAGAATGTGTTACACTGAAATATCGTCACCATCATGTTATGAGATAGGTATTCCCTTGTCTTCTTCAATCCCTCAAAATTTTCCCTAGAGAAATGACAGGAAAAAATATCCCCTTACAATTTTTCCTTGTTTTGAGCTGGTAACGCTCCTCTTGCATTGAAAAAAAGTGTTACCCAAGTGGTGCTAGGGCAGAACCTCTCCTGATACATGAGAAAAGAGTGGTGCCACCACTTCTATCCCTATTTCAAGAAGCGTTGCCCCCTTAACACCGCTTGTTTTCTTCATTGGAGGAGCGGTGCTCGAGTTTTCAAGGAAAAAAGAGAAGCTTCTCAAAGGTGACTTCCGTGGAGCCTCATCCCTATGGTTTAGGACCAACTGGAGATCGAGATCCTCCCTTTTAGGATCTTATATCCACCTCACCCATGAGATCATCAACCATACCTATCCTCCCATGTCTTTAAATACTAACTCATCCCCCATGGGAGAAAGGAGGAAGAATTGTGTTGCATACCAAAACTCTGTCAAAATCATTCTTGATTCTTTGGAGGCAAGGAGCCATTGGAAGGAACTCTCAACACCAAGGCATGAAGGTTGTAGTCTCTCCAATCATTTTTAATAAAAAATCTTTTTTATTTTCCATATTTACTATTTCATTTGTATATATTGCTTGATTCCTCGGTCACGAGCATAGATCTAGTTGATTATATTGTATGATATCATGTTTCTCTTGTTGTTTTCCATCTTTTACATGTTCTTTTGTGAGGATAGAGAGGACAGCCTTTGAGATAAGTATCATGGAATTTCAGTCAAGTGATTAACCAGATCTAGGGGAAGTTAACATTTGGTGTTTGTGTTTTTTTCTAGACCTGAACCATTCAGATGTAGGGAACCAACTCTTGTTCACAGGAGATGTGTATTTCCAACTAACAGAACGTTTCTCCACTGGTACTCTTTCGATCATCCACACTTTCTTCCCAATCTGCATCAGTAAATTCTTTTAAGATAAAGTCTTGACTTTTTTGGGTACCATAACCCATACTCTAGAGTACCTTTCAAATATTTGAAAATCCCTTTTATTGCAGTTACATGTATTTATTTGGGGCTTGAATGGAACCTAACAACCAAACCTACAACGTGCATCACATATGGTCTTGTAGCTGTCACATACAATAGGTTGCCTAGCATAGATCTGTACATGGTATGATCCACTTCTAGAGACTCCTCGCCCTTTCTTAATTTACAACCTGTGATCATAGGAGTACTAACAGGTTTGGAGTCTTTCATCTTAAATATTTTAAGCATGTCTTTGATGTACTTAGTTTGTGAGATAAAGATTCCTTTTTTATGTTTGATAAACTTGTAATCCCAAGAAGAATGTTAGTTCATCCAACATTGACATTTTGAATTCCTTCTTCATTTCAAAAGCAAATTTTACACTTAGTATTTGTAAATTACTTCCAAATATGATGTCAAAACAACAACAATGATCATATTTTCATCTTTGATTTTTAAGTAGAGATTACTTTCAGTATCCCCTCTATTAAATAATTGTTGTTTTAAATAAATGTCTAGCCTTGAAAACTAGGCCCTTTGAGCTTGTTTGAGACCATAGAGTGTTTTTATTTCAGCTTGCAAACATAGTCTCTATTTTTTGATAATAGGAAATCTTCAGGTTGTTCAATATAAACCTCTTCTTCTATTTTTCCATTCAAAAATGCAGACTTGACATCCATTAGATACACTTCAAAAATTTATGGCTTGAGAGCACTAGAAACATTGTGAAGGCTTCAAGTCTTTCCACAGGAGCATAGGTTTCTTCAAAATCAATCCCTTCTACCTGAGCATACTCTTTACATACTAATCTTTCCTTGTTCCTTATCACTTGACCACCCTGATTAAATGTGTTCTTGAAAACCCACTTGGTCCCTATAACATTCTTATCTTTAGGTCTTGGGACAAGTTCCTAGGTCTCATTTTTCTCAATATGGTCTAATTCTTCATTCATGGCTTTGACCCATTCATTACTTTTGATGGCTTCTGTAAAGTCCTTCATTTCCACTATTGAGAGTAGGGCTTGTTCATTAAATGTTAGTTGTTTCCTTGTACTAACTCCATCATTTTTATCACCTAAGATCTATGTCTCTGGGAGATTCTTTTGTATCCTTCTAGATGGAGTTTTTGTATTAGGTATTGTGGAGTATTCTTCACTTTCCTATGTATCTTCCTTTTCTATTCCTTATTCTTCATCACGAGTACTTTCGTCCTCTTGCAAGTCTTCATTTTCTTCATCATTTGTATTTTCAATACTGTCATGACTTCTTACTCTTCTTGGTTTTATATCATCTATTCTCACATCTACACTTTCTACAATCTTGTGTAACCTTTTATTGTAACATCTATACTACATTTTGGTGGATGACTATCCTAGAAATATTCCTTCATCAGTCCTAGAGTCAAACTTTCCAAGGTCATCCTAGTTCCTTTTAATGTAACAATTACTATCAAATACTTTGAAATATTTGACTGAGGCTGGTCTACCATACCATAGTTCATAAGGGGTCTTATCCTTATTCACTCTACATTGTCCTCTATTAAGTATCATAGACAATTGTGTATACAACTTCTCTCCAATATGCATCTGACAGCTTTGCTTCATTAAGCATTGTTCTGGTAGCTTCTTGGACTATTCTATTTTTCCTTTCAACAACATCATTCTGTTGAGGAGTCTTTGCAGCTGAAAATTGTCTCTTAATTCCATGTGTCTCACAAAACTCATTGAACTCATTTGAAGTAAACTCTTCCCCATTGTCGAATCTAAAACATTTGATTTTCATATCGGTCTCATTTTCAGCCATTGCCTTGGAGATTTTGAATTTCTCAAAAGCTTCTAATTTTTCCTTGAGAAATGTCACCCAAGTCATCCTTGTGTAATCATCAATGAGCAACATGAAATAATATTGTCCTTGAAGGATTTTAGTTCTTGTTGGTCCACAAAGACCTGTGTGCACTATTTCTAGAGGATGTGAAGTCATATGTTATTTTGTTTTAAAATTGGCTTTAGTTTGCTTCCCATGTTGACAATGTTGACAAACTGAGATTAGAGGTTTTACAATTTCAAGAAAGTCTCTTACAACTTCGTTCTTACTTATTTTGACAAGATTGTCAAAATTTAAGTGTCCCAACCTTCTGTGACATAACCAACTTTCATCAACCATACATAAGTAACATTGATTTTCATTTTCTAGGATGTATACATTGTTTGAATTTCTTATAGCAGTGCCAACAACCCTTCCCAAGTCCTTTTTCCCGATTTCACATTTCTTTGAATAAAAAATACAGATGTTTCCTTGATCACATGTTTGACTTACACTGGGGAGATTATGCTTGATGTTTTCTACTAGTAATACATTTTCTGCTTTGATCTTGTTATTGACAACAGTTGTTCCTTTGACAATTATCTTGGAAGACAAATTGTCTCCAAAAGTGACTTTTCCCTTTTTATCTTTTAGTGTTCTAAATTTGTTTGGGTCACCGGTCATATGTTTTGAGCACCCATTGTCCAAGTGCCATAGTTTTTGGTTTTCTGTTGCACATAGATAAATCATGGAACTTTCATTTTCTTCATTTTTCCTCCAATATTTTTTTTGTTATGTGTCTTGAGACTTAATTGCAACAGTATTCCTTGTAGGAGTCATTAGTTTACAATCTCTTTCCATATGTCCATGGTTATTACATTTGTAACACTCTATGTCATATTTTTGAAGAAGTGTAAAATGGTTATGATTTCCTTTTGGTTTATTACTTGATGACTTCTTCTTGTATTCAAGAACCTTCCCATAAGCTCTGCAATTTAAGGATTTATGACCAAAGTTATTATAAGAGTAACAGTGACCTAAAAAGATCTACAAATATCTATTTGGTCACTTAGGCACCATATTATTTATGCTTTGAGCTTGAGAGTTTAGGGCACTTTTCTTGCTCTCTTCCTTTTTAACTGGACTTTTTAGTGCTTCAACATAGCTTTTCTTGTTTCCTCCTTGATTAGTGAAAGAGAAACATTTTGGTTTGTTTTCTTTGTTAAACCCCAAGATATATCTATCACTTGATGCTCTTTGGCTATTCAGGATGTCATCTAGAATCCTTGAGATATTCTCAAACTTTGATTTGATAGATCCTTCATCAAGTGTTTTCTTGAATTGTATTATCTTTTCTTCAAGTATCTTAGATTCTTGTATTCTTCTTTTGAGCTGCAAGTTTATATCCTCCTCAATCCTTTTGGCATCTAGAAGTTGAGCTTCCAACTCACTAATGATATGACTTGACTATTTGTTTTTTTTCCTGCATTTCTCAAGTTCTTCAAGAGCGCTAACAAGTTCATCTCTTAGGTCTACTTCTCCTTCTACATCTGAGTCACTATTTGAAGTTTGAGTATCTAGACCCATGAATAGAATTTCAGTTTCTTCATCTTCACTTGTATCTGCATCTTCACTTTCTTCCATGGTGTAAACAATTTTCTTTTTCTTGTAGGACTTCTTCTTGTTTCATCATTTTACCATTTTTGAACTTTGAAGATTCTCTCTCATCATTATCATCTTGTTTAGGGTAAGTACATTTTGAAGCAAAATGTCCGATTCTTCCACAGTTAAAACATTTCAAGGGTAAATTTCCTTTATATTTCCCAATACCTTTCTCAAGATTTTTAATAAAAAGAGCCTCCTCATAATCTAGGTTCTCTGATTGTTTTTTGGTTGAGGCTTTAAATGTTGCTTCTTTTCTTGAGGATTCATTTAGTCCCATTCTCATCTCATATGCAGTGAGGGTTCCATGTAGTTCATGTACTGTCAGAAGGTCAAGATCATCTAGTTCTTCTAGCGTGGATACTTTTGAGTCATCTTCATTGGTAATGATATTAGTACCTTGATAACCACTTCTGTTTATTTTAATTTTCCTCTAAGACCTCTAATATCATTGACAAAATCATCTACTCTTAGAAGGTATTCCCCAATAGTTTATTCTTCTTTCATTTTAGGGCTCTCAAACTGCCCTTTGTATGTTTGAAGCTTGGATTCTTTGACTTTAGATGCCCCTTCATAGATAATTTTTAACATATCCCATGTTTGTTTGGCAGTATTGCATCACATAACTTTTGTACATGTAGAGTTTGTCAATCCACTCAGGATTGCATTTAGGGATTTAGCATTACCTTCATCTTGGGCTAGTTACATAATGTCTGCAAGTGCTTGATCTTCTATTTTATACTCATTTTCAATTGCTTCCCAAACCTTCCATCCAAGGGACATCAGATGGCACTTCATTCTCACACTCCAGTATGCATAATTTTTACCTGTGAATAATGGAGGTTTGTTAGTGGCTAAACCCTCTTGTTGATCCACTAGTGGTTTTTAAATAGAATCTTCATTCTAATGGTTAAACTGTGGTGAAGGAACCTGGCTCTGATACCAATTGTTGGATTATCCCACAATACTGAGAGGGGGGGTGAATCGATATTGTCTTTTTATTTTTAAAATATAAGAACAAAATGAATCAAATAGGCTAATACACAAATTTTATTGTGAAACTTTCAAAGAGAAACCCACCAATTCAAACTCATTAAAAATATGAATCTACAAAATTGCTTTATCTGCTACTACAGAAAGGATGCAACAAAACCCTGAGTTTCTTCCTACTACAACAGATAAGGATGCTCCAACACTCTGGGTTTGGTCCTGCTACAATAGACAAGGATGCTACCACACCCTGGTTTTTGCCTGCTCCAATAGACAAGGATGCTATGACACTGATGCAAGAGCATCCATCACAAACTTCAAGCCAACCTTCCATGTAATGGTTTCTGGAAGGATTGAGTTAGTTGTTAGACAGATAGGGTTAGTTTTAATTTGTAATAAGTAGCGGTATTCCCTTGTTCTCCTCGATCCCTGCGTAAAACTCAACAAGGATCGATCTTTGCAGATAGGGTTTTCTTTTATTAGGTTCTTCGATCCAACTTAATCGGCTCTGACAGCTTTATGGGTTATTATAAAACATAAATGAATGTAATAGATAGAAGGCAGGAAATGAATGAATGAGTGAGGTAGAGAAGTGTACAGAAGAGTGAGCTAGGAATGAATAAAGAAGAGTCCTCTGTGTATATTTTTGAATTTCGATTAATGAAGAACATAGAAATTTGACTCTGCATATATGTTTGATGGACTCCATGTTTTTATATGACTTATGAAAGTATAAATTCATTTTGCATTCACTCCTTACAAACCTTCATAGAAATTTTGTGATTTAGTATTTCTAGTTTCTAAATTGCAGAAGAAATTGATCCTTCCCGTGATCAATTTGGCAAAATCGCGAAGACAAATCTTGGAGAAAATCGGATGGTGGGGAAAGATCGTGACGAAGATCAATGATCACAAGCCATTCTACAGTTAACGAAGAAATTTGCCAAGTTTGATTGAGATCCGCATCATGGAGAACATCAACGGTGTGGGAGAAGGAAGCGCGGAAGCCAAAAATAAGGAATTATGTCGAAAAACATTGGGAAGCCGAGTTCCGAGTTCCGGACTGGAATCAGAAGTGGGGAATCTCTGAAATATTGAAGTTCGTAGTTCCAATTTCCGAATCAAAAAGTCAGAAGCGAAATCGGAAGTGAAGGGATCAGAAACAAAAACTCTGCAGTTCGAAAGTGTGAAAAGGTGATCTTCTAATTTTTGATTTTCGCTCGAAAACTTAAGATTCTGCTGCGGAAGGAAGTTAAGTAGTGAGAAAAAAAGTGTTTAAGGCAGACATTTTGTCCTGTTTGTTTCAATACTTTGAGTTTCGGAGTTTGAATCATATTGGTGCCATCAGTTTTGGTATCAGAGCGGAGCAAGGATTCTGCGTAAGAACTCAGTTGATTAGTTGAGCCTGTGAAGAAAGATGTCGCCGAGAAGAGGACGAGCACATGGAGTTCCTGTAGGACGTGGTCGGGAAAGACAACCTGCAAAGACAGATGGAGAGAAGGAACCACTCGAAAATCTCCGATGACAGCGATGCATAAGAAGAATCCCCTGAAGAAGAAGAAGAAGATCCTGAAGAGGTTAGAGTTCTGAAGATGTTGATGAAGGCCAATAGCAGAACAAGAGTGTAGGTATCCATGTATGAAGATAATTTAAATGTTGAAGAACTCATGGATTGGATTAATGCTCTGAAAAAATATTTTGATTTTGAAGAAATTGAAGACAAGAAGAAAGTAAAGTATGCAGCTACCAGAATGAAGGGACATGCACATATTTGGTGGGATGAATTCCAGATCCATCGAGAAAGAAAAGGTAAGTCAAAAATAAACTCTTGGGATAAGATGCTACGTAAGATTAAGAATTAGTTTATGCCTAAGGACTATCAATTAAATCTTATTAGACAGTTACAGAACCTTAGACATAAAACCATGACTGTAAAATAATATACATAAGAGTTTTTTAGATTGAGTATTAGAGCCGGACACACCCAGGGAGGTCTAGAAAGAGTAGCTAGGTATATCAATGGGTTGAGGTATGATAGACAGGATGAACTCAGTCTATTAAATTTGAAAACTGTAGAAGATGCATATCAAGTAGCTTCAAAAGTAGAAGAGAAGTTGTTGAGAAAACAAAACCAGAGAAACATGGGAAAGAACATAGTAAGAGGCAAAGGATCTCCTAAAAGTGGGGGTAGGACTTCCAAAGACGGAGTTGAAGGTTCTAGCAGTCAGTCATCCTAGAGAGGAGGATTCATAGGAGGAAGAGGTGGAGGTAGACACATAGAGGTAAAGTGTTATGCTTGTGGAGAGATTGGTCATATGTCTTGGAATTGTCCAAGAAATCAGTTTTTTGGTTAGAGAAATGTGAGTGTTGCAGAGGCTCAGGAAGAGTCAAAGGAAGAAACAGAGATGAATAACCCTCAAGAGGAAGGAGAATCTCTTATGTTGAATAGAGTTCTAATAAAATCAGAGAAGCAAGTACATGAACCAGCCCAAAGGAAGAATTTGTCCAGAACAAGGTGTAAGTCGCAAGGTAAGTGTTGTAAAATGGTTATTGATAGTGGTAGTACTGATAATTTGGTTTCCATTGAGATGGTAGAGAAGCTAGGATTGAAGAGGATGAAGCATCCCACTCCCTACAAAGTGTCCTGGTTGCAAAAATGACATCAGCTCTTGGTGAATTAACAGTGTAATGTGGAGTTTCAGACTGGTACTTACAAAGATGTGATATTATGTGACATAATACCTATGGATGTGTGCCATATACTCTTAGGGAGGCCTTGGCAGTATGACATGAAAGGTGTTCATGATGGGAGAAAGAATACTTATTCTCTGGGGAAGGATGGGAAGAGACATACTTTGTCACCCTTGGAAGATGAGACAATTCAGGAAGGTTCAAGTTCATGTATTTTGCTAATGTCTGGCAAAGAACTGTTGCAAGAAGTTCAGAAAAAGGAGGATCTACATTTTTCCCTTGTTGGTAAGCAACGGTAATTTTAACTTCTACAAATTTAGATGATTTTCCTGATGAAGTTAAAACTTTGCTTGATGAGTGTGCTGACATTATTGTGGATGAGTTTCCAAATGCTTTACCCCCTATAAGAAGTATTAGTCATCACATTGACTTAATACCTGGTGCAAGTCTACCTAATAAAGCAACATACAAATTAACTCCTCAAGAAAATGAAGAAATCAAACAGCAGGTGTAGGAGCTGTTGGAGAAAGGATTGGTGAAAGAAATTTTGAGTCTTTGTGTAGTACCCATTGTACTTAGCCCAAAGAAAGATGGTGGATGGAGAATGTGTACTGACTCCATGGAAATAAACAAGATCATTATCAGGTATAGACTCCCTTTACTTAGAATTGATGATCTGATGGACTGTTTAAGTGGTTCAAAATATTTTTCCAAAATAGATTTGAAAAGTGGATATCATCACATTAGGATAAGGCAAGGAGATGAATGGAAAACATCATTTAAAACTAATGATGGTTTGTATGAATGGTTAGTAATGTCATTTGGGCTTACTAATGCACCCAGTACCTTCATGAGGTTGATGAATGAGGTTTTGAAAGAATTTACTAGAAAATTTGTGATAGTGTATCTAAATGACATTTTGATTTTCAGTCAGAACAGAGAAGAGCATTTAAGGCACCTTAAGTTGGTGTTGAGGACTTTTCAAAAGGAGAACCTGCTGATAAATCTGAAGAAATGTAGCTTCCTAAAGAAAGAGTTGGTATACTTGGGGTTTGTGGTTTCAAAAGAAGGACTGAAGATGGATTCTGATAAAGTGAAAACAATTTTTAATTGGTCAATTCCAAAGAATGCTTATGAGGTAAGAAGTTTCCATGGACTTGCTAGTTTCTATAAGAAGTTCATTAATAACTTCAGTCAAATTTGTGCACCTTTAATAGATACTTTCAGAGGAAGTAGACAACCTTTCAAATGGAAAGAAGCAGCTGATAGGAATTTTAAATTGCTAAAGAAGAGGATAACTGAGAAGCCTGATTTGGCTTTGCCCAGTTTTGATGAAGTGTTTTAGGTTGAGATAGATGCTAGTGGAACATCAGTGGGAGCAGTTCTATGTCAAGAGCAAAGGTCAGTGGCATATTTTAGTGAAAAGTTAAATGAAGCAAAATAGAATTATTATTCTTATGACAAAGAATTACATGTTGTTGTGCAAGCTCTTAAGAAATGGAGACATTATTTGATGCCTAAGGAATTTGTGTTGTTTTTGACAATCATGCTTTGCAGTTCATATACAATCAGCCTCAGTTAAAGCAGAGACATGCTAAATGGGTAGAATGTTTGCATAACTTTACCTTTGTTATCAAACATACAAGTGGTAAGTCTAACAAAGTTATTGATGCTTTGAGCAGAATGAATATGGTATTACAAGAACTTAAGGTCAGTACTTTGGGATTTGAAAATTTGATTGATATGTATAGGGAAGATTTAGATTTCAAGGATATATATGTTGCCTGTGAAAATCCAATTACCCATAACATAAGCCACTGGTTAGATTACATGTTGCAGGAAGGTTTGCTATTCAAGGATAGTAAATTATGTATTCCGAAGTGTTCAATGAGGGAAAACTTGATTCAGGAAAAGCATAGTGGAGGACTATCAGGACATTTTGGACAAGATAAAACTTTTTCTCTGGTGAGTAATTTTTATTTTTGGCCTAAGATGCAGCATGATGTGAAGAAATTTGTTGAAAGATACAGAATCTGTCAACATGCAAAGGGAAGAAGTCAGAACACAAGATTGTATCAACCCTTTCCTTTTCCAGCTAGGCCTTGGGATTCCATAAGCATGGAATTTGTTTTAGGTTTTCCTAGAACTTAGAGAGGTCATGATTCAATATATGTTGTGATATATAGATTTTCCAAAGTGGCTCATTTTATTGCATGTAAGAAGACAAATGATGCAACCAACATTGCTAATTTATTCTTTTCTGAAATTGTAAAGTTGCATGCGCTGCCTCTGAGTATTGTGTTCGACAGAGATACGTTTGTTGGTCATTTTTGAAGAACTCTATGGAAGAAGTTGGGGACTAATCTCAGTTTTAATTATGCTTATCACCCTCAGACTGATGGACATACTGAAGTGGTAAATAGGAGCTTGGGAAACATACTGAGAAGCCTGGTGTATGAACATCCAAAACAGTGGGACTTAGCTCTTGGTTAAGCTGAGTTCGCATACAATGATTCACCCAACAAAAATACAGGTATGAGTCCTTTTCAAATTGTCTATGGGATGCATTCAAGAGGTGTGTATGGACTTAGACATTTGGGAAACTAGAAAAAGACAAGTGTCGAGGGTCAAGACTTTGCAGTTAGTATGCATGAGCTACAAGAGAATATCAAGAAGATATTACATGAAAGTGCGGGAAAGTATAAACAAAGAGCAAACATGAAGAGAAAGAAGTAAACTTTCAAGTTGGGGATTTAGTAATGGCCTATCTTAAAAAGGAAAGGTTCCATAAAGGAACTTACAATAAATTAAAGCTTAAAAAAATTGGACCTGGTAAAGTCTTAAGGAAGTTTTTTGCAAATGCTTATGAGATTGAACTTCCTTTTGACCTTTAGATTTCACCAATTTTTAATGTTTCATATTTATATCCTATTAAAGATGCAGGTATCCAGATAGATGGTGTGACTTCAAATGAAGATGATTCAACTATAGATTGGCAGGGACAAATTCCACCGAAAGAACAACCTCAGATTGAAGCTGTCCGTGGAAAAAGAATTCTAAGGAAGACCAGGAACAAAACATTATTTCAATACTTAGTCAAATGGAGAAATCGGCCTACTGAAGATGCAACCTAGATGACAGAGCAAGAAATTTCCAAGTACAGTGTGCAACCTGAAGACTTAATGAAGAATTCTTTTCTTTCCCAGGGGTATGATGCAGGAGCATCCAGCTCAACTTGATGAATCTGCATCCAGCTCATACTTCGAGCCAACCTGCCATGTAATCATTTCTAGAAGGATTGAGTTAGTTGTTAGACATATAGGGTTAGTTTTAATTTGTAATAAGTGGTGGTATGCCCTTGTTCTCCTTGATCCCTGTGTGGAACTCATCGAGGATCGATCTTTGCAGATAGGGTTTGCTTTTATTAGGTTCTTCGATCCAACTTAGTCGGATCTAACAGGTTTATGGGTTATTATAAAACATAAATTAATGTAATAGATATAAGGTAAGAGATGAATGAATGAGTGAGGTTGAGGAGTGTACAGAAGAATGAGCTAGGAATGAATAAAGAAGAGTCCTCTGTGTATATTTTTGAATTCCGATTAATGAAGAACATAGAAATTTGACTCTGCAAATATGTTTGACAGACTCCATGTTTTTATAAGCCTTATGAAGGTATAAATTCATTATGCATTCACTCCTTACAAACCTGCGTAGAAATTCTGTGATTTTGTATTGCCAGTTTCCGAATTGTAGGAGAAATTGATCCTTCACGTGATCAATTTGGCGAAATCATGAAGACAAATCTTGGAGAAGATCAGACGGTGGGGAAAGATCATGACGAAGATCAACGGTCACAAGCCATTCCGTAGTTAAACAAGAAATCTGGCAAGTTTGATTGAGATCTGCATCATGGAGAACATAAGCAGTTGGGAATAAACCCGTGGAGATCAATGGTGCGGGAGAAGGCAGAACGAAAGCAGAAAAGTAAGGAATTCTGTCAAAAAACATTGGTAAGTCGAGTTCCGACTTCCGAACCGGAATTGGAAGTGGGGAATCTCCGAAATAATGAAGTTCGTAGTTCCGATTTCCGAATCGGAAAGTTGAAAGTCCCAAAATTCAGAAGCGAAATTGGAAGTGAAGGGATCGAAAACAGAAACTCCGCGGTTCGCAAGTGTGAAAAGGTGATCTTCCGATTTCCGATTTCTGCTCGAAAACCTAAGATTCCACTGCAAAAGGAAGTTAAGCAGTGAGAAAAAAAATTGTTTAACGCAGACATTTTGGCCTGTTTGTTTCAATACTTCGAGTTTCAGATTTTGAATCAGATTGGTGCCATCAGACACCCTTTGCAGACTTATAGCCTGCCCTAGTGCCACCCTGCGACCCTGAACTGATTTTTTTGAGTATGTTATTCACTTCTTGGACTCTGTCATTCGCAAACACAGAGACGAATTATTTCCTTAAATTATTATGTCAATAAATACCTTCACGCTTCCTGCAAACGCATCTCTTCACCATTGCGCCATTTCATTGATCGTGTCTCTTCATGAATCTTCCAATCGTGACCATCCGCATTCTATATTTCCGCAACCATCCTCAGCCGTTGATTTTATATCGGGCTTCTTCCTGACCATAGATATAAGATAGGATGCGATATGTGGATTTCCTAACTATGAGATTTCTCAAAATGTCTTTCCACACTTATCTTTCCACCTCAATTGTTCTGCATCGTTGATCTCCTTCAAGCTTTTCGTGACCGTTGATCTCCCAGACTATGGGTTGTGGAATTGTGACATTTCCCAAAATATTTTCATGATTCTCCGCCTTCCACTTTCCGCCTTTCGCTTTCCGCCTTCCGCATTCCATTGGCGGACTTTGGGTTGCGGAACCGTGACATTTCCCAAAGTCTTTTCGTGATTCTCCGCCTTCCGCATTCCGCTAGTGGATTCCGAGTTGCAGAAACCCATATTATTCTAGACTTTGATTTCTCATCTTCCGCATTCCGCTTTCTGCCTTCCACTTTTCTTCTGGATCATTGATTTCTTTGGGGATTCACTCCTAGCCGTCGATCTACGATCTAATGTGGATCGCTGATCCTCACTTTTTTTTGTGCGGAAATCATTCACCACCGTAGATTTCCTCACGGATTAAATCATAACCATTGATCTATGATCAAATGCGGATTTGTGGATTTTCCCTTTTCTTTGTGTGGAAATCATTCACCACCGTAGATTTCCTCACTGATTAAATCCTAACTGTTGATCTACGCTCAAATGCGGACTTGTGGATTTTCTCTTCTCTTTATGCAGAAATCATTCACCACCGTAGATTTCCCCGCGGATTAAATCCTAACCGTCGATCTACGATCAAACACAGATTTGTGGATCTCATAAGAATTTCACATCCAACCTCTACTGTTAATTCCCCTGCTAGTTGAATCAGTAGAATCGTTTAAGACTGTTAGATCTTGATCCACCCCAATTGATGGTGGACTCCAAATACAATAGAGTGGATTACATTAAAATTCTGCATCCAGCCTCTGTTGTTAACCACCTTGCTATTTGAATCAACAAAATTAGTGTTGATCATCGGATTAAGATCGACAGTGGACTTCAAATAACATAAGGCATATTTCATTAAAATTCCGCGCACACCAAGATTTTATTTGTCTGCACTAGTTCTCCCAGCAGAATCGCTGACCACCGTTGATCTGCTTCCATGATCAACCTCATCCATTGATCTCGATCTCCTTCTTAGCGATTAGTTTTTTATTTCGCAGCCCAACTCCCTTTTTATCCTCCTCACTATTGAATCAGCGAAATCCAAATTGGTCGTAGATCTCCGGAACCTTTAGATCTCCACCACACGATCTACAATCATGAGGATGACTTAACTTAGGCAGTGTTGGGTTATCTCAAATGTAACTTCAACCTACGAAATCAACTTTCAACTATGGATTTGCTCCTACCACGATCTAAACCATCTAAGCCAGCACAGACTTAAATCGCGTTTATTATCGATCCTTACAGTGATCGATCGTTGATCCAGAACCATGCAACAAGGTTATTCTGAAACATATTCCATTCATGAAAACTCAATGATTTTCCTTTGTCATTGTTGAACTCATCCTGCTACCATATCTACTAGTTATTCCTTTTTCATTTGTGAACACCTTTGACATCAATGACAACTATATTCTCAACAAAGGGGATGGTTGGGTCCATGTTTTTGTGCTCTGTGTAAAGGGAATTTGGATTCTACTGATCATATTTGCATTCATTGTTCTTTTAGTAGAGATGTTTGGAAACAAGTTTGTGAAGATTTAAAAATTAACTTTATTTGGGGAGATTCCAGTGTTGAGGAAAATTTCAAAAATTGGTATCAAGAAGAAATAGTACAAAATGCTTCCTATTTTTATCAACTGGTGTGTGTGGAATATGGGAAACAAGGTTATTTTTTAAGATGCTTTGCCAAATGTGAATCTGTGTGAAAGGGAACTGATCTCTTTAAATGATTGATCAAGAAAAAAATTCCTATATTCTCCAAATTTCAACCACTCTTTGGTTGTTGGTTTCTTTGATGGGGCATCTCAAAATGGTGAGTGTGGTTGTGGTATGATCATTAAGTAAAATATTGATCATTTTTTTAGACTATGGATGGGAGGTGGCAAAGGAAGCGACACAAGGGATGAACTGCTTGGTTTGTGGGGTATTTTAAGTTTTGCTTCACTTAATGGTATTGACACTGTTTCTATTTTTGGAGATTCCAAATTTATTATTGAGTTAAACCCTAGTGTGAAGGAGTGGAATAGATGTGTTGTTTTGTTTGTAGTCTTTAGCCTTTTGTTAGTGTTAATACTATGTATGGTTGTTAAAGTTTTTTTAGGAGATCATTCTTTTATAGCATGTGGGATAGAGGATGTTGTCTATGTCTATGTTTTGATTTCAGAATGGTCTTTCTCTACTAAGTTTTGATTGTAGATTTGTAGTAGAGGTAGTTTGAAGACCCTTTTAAGCTATGTTTTTTGGAAAGTTGTCAACCGATCTGTCATAGATGTTGTTAAAAATAGGGTTGTCATAGATGTTGTTGAAAATAGGGTTGTTGAATTTCAGGTATGTTAAAAACTGACCCTTTGCTGAGTGTCACACCTCTCATGATTTAAAAATATCTTTGTGCTTAAAAATCTACTCAAACTTCAATGTGTTTAAAAAGATTAAAAAAAATAGTAGTTATGAATGTTGTGTTTAAAAAGATAAAAAAAAATAGAACTTCAATGTGTTTAAATTTAAAAAAAAAAAAATAGAAGTTATGAATGTTGTGTTTAAAAAGATAAAGAAAAAATAGAAGTTATCTTAATGTTGGTTGAATTTTAATTTTTTTTCTTATAATTAATTAAATTTGTTTGATTTTTTTATTATTTAAAATCTATATTTTATTACAATAATGATTTAAAATCTATTTTGATTGTAAAAATAGACTCCATACTCTGAAATACCTACCTATATTACACCAAAGTACCTATATTACACCAATATTACACCAAATTGTATGATCCAAACAAATTACGCCTACAATTTAAAACAACTAGAAAATTGTTGATTAGATCTACCAATATTACACCAAATTGTATGATCTAAACAAATTATGCCTACAATTTAAAACACCAAATTATATGATGTAAACAAATTATGTTTACAATTTAAAACAACTAGAAATTTCTTGTTATTGTTGATTAAATCTGTATGATCTTTTATTATTTAAAATCTATTTCTAATTGCAATATAATGGTTTAAAATCTAATTTGATTGTAAAAATAGATTAAAACATTATCTATATTAAACCAGCTTGTACGATCCAAACAGTTTATACCTACAATTTTAATAACCAGAAAAGTTATTAAAATATATATATATAAAATAATAAAAATAAGTTCAAAGCACTTCAACAATTCCCAATGCCCACTGTCCTCAAAAACATCAATTTAGGTCTTAATAAAAACGTAATTTTTTTTATTAAATCCACACATATACAACATTAAATCCAAAACAAAAACATGTGGGCAGAATGCTACAATCATAGATCAGAATCAGAATAGTGAAAAGTCGGGCACCTAAACAAGTGAAATTGTAGTCATACTGTACAGAATTGCTTCCTCACAAACCAAACAGCATCGCAGAACTAATCTTATGAATTAACACCATCACACAACTAACCTTCTGAATTATGCTTCCTCGACAGCAATGTATTCATATTGACCTTCTTGTATTCAAGCTGATGCAAGATTTACGCTGTTGAAGCCTTTGCAACTATAGTTCTGTGTTGCCCATGTAGATCTTTTCCAACATGATTCAAAATAGCTATGGGTTCTTGAGTCTGAAGAACCACAATTTATTACTGTTTCTATAGCTGTAATTGATGCCTTATCTAAATGTTCAACCCCATCAGATCACAGAACTAACCTTATCAATTATGCTTCCTCTGCAGCAATCCTTCCTGGACCGTCTTCTTCCTGGGCTCACTGGATTGAGGATCCACAATCCTGCTATTATTATTATCCCTATTCATCCCTCTTCACATATCCAAATGATTTCCCAACATTGGTAGCAGATACCAACATCCACATGTGAAGAAGATTGCACAGAGCCGGCCGTACAAAACCAAACAGAACAGTGTGATGATCATAGCAGTTGCATCCACTCTGGCATTGTAAATCATGGCTGGACTGGTCCTCCTGTAGAAGCCATCCGACCTTGCAGGTCTGGAGGGCCGATTATCCATAGAAACATACCTTCTGAATTTTTTGGCTTTAGACTGATGATAAAGACGCTTGCGCTCGCGATTGAAGATTTTCGGCTTCACAGCCCTCGGAGAATTCGTAGCGGAGAACAGGGGTTGCTGAACAAGAGCTCTTGCAGGGCTGCTGGGTGCACTGACAGTAACGCCTGTTTTTGGGATTCTTCTGCTGAACTTATCAATGTCTTTATGCTCTGTAATTGTTTCAACGCCACAAGCCTTAGGGTTTCCAGGGTTTCTGAAAAGCGTTGCGAGATATGAAACCCCTCTCAAAATAAAATTCTTCATGCACATCACACCGCCGATTGCCATGACCACGGCCATGGCCGTGGCCGCAGGAACGGCCGGTCTTCTCACCCATATCACACTCAAACCGAAAACCCCGAAAGCCGTGATCTTCAAAATCGGAGACCATGGCATGACCCGGCTCTGGCTCCTCTCATTCAACACAGAAATCGACATGCTCGCAGACTCACCATTAAAATCATTTCCTGTATCTTTTCTCCTCAATTCCCCGTCCTTCTGTCCATTATTTTTCACTGCAGGTCCCAGGATCGAAGCTCCAGCAGCACCCACACCACCGTTTTTCTTCCAGATTCCCTCTCTGGCTCTCACCACAACCGGGATCCATCCGTTCTTTGAATGTGCGAACTTTACCAGGGCCTCCGGTGCACCGGTCTTTTTCGCAATATATTCTCTTCTTGCAGAGAGCTCGGCATAGACGCTCCTGAACTTCTCGAGCCCTCTGGTTGAATAAGGATTCAACCTTTTCCCATGTCTCTGCCGGGATCTTGGCCTTGGTGATACAGCGATTTCTTCTGCTTCGCCTACCACCGATATCCTTCCACAACGCATTGATCTCTTCCCTGTTATCTACACTGAATTTACACCCAGATATTGATCGATCCTGTAACAAAAAAATTACATAAACCCAACTCAAACAACTTCTAAGTCTGCCATATTTTCGTTCTCACAAGAATTGAATTCCTTCATATGGCTTAGATTTGGATAGGAAAATGAAACCAGCTGACAAATTTATGACCAATAGTAAATGATAATCCAATTTCATCTTGCGAACAAACACTGGTACAGAGGATTTAGGAGACTTGTCCGATATAGGATTGTGACGAAAACCCAACGACAAATTAGGATAATAACAAGATGATTATTGACTTGGTTGGTTCGGTTTCTTTCTGGTGTATATCGATAGTTCCCTGTGATGTTTCCAACATCCCACGTCCACTGTATGAAAATCCTCCAACGGACACGTCCTCAATCAGATATGACGATCCTTATCTGCCAATCCTCGTCATCTCTTCTGGAAAATTTGTACAATATGCTGCAATTATTGAATTCATGTCCGGCCTAACTGCTCCCATTATGTAGATTTGAACCTTTCACAATTTCTACCTAATTGTTGTTTGTTTATGGTGTTGCTTCTTACATCATAAACACGGGAAGGCTTTCATCATGAATATCGCTTATACACTATGAAAATAATGCATCACAAACCAGTATAGCTTCGTTGGATTAAAATGATAGTGAAATCTTGGGATGGCCACACTTGGAAGAAAATGGCCATCGCTCTCGAAGCATGAACTCGTTAGAACGGTAGGTGGAGTCGAGTAGTTAGATAATGTTGAGAGGTCAACAAGTCGTTGATAAGTTAGGTTAGCATTTTTCTTTTTCACACTTCACATATGTTAAGAGCCAGAGCTATACTGAGAAGAGTGGGTATTAAGTTTTTTGTTTTGTGTTTTAATGCCAAATTTTCCTTCTCTATTTATTCTTGAGTTTTTCTGTGTTCCTTGAAAATGGTAGAGTATCTATTCGAAATTTTAGACAAATTTTTTTATACAGTTATTTCCAGAAACTAGTTTCTAAAATGATTAACTATGGAAATCTACATTTTATCATTCTCTTATTCTTGTTGATTGCTACCTTTGACCCAATAGGGACATCTAGTAAGGGACATTACGTGAGGTACATCACAAAAGCAACCAGCTCATGTCATATGCAAGTGTCAATACAATTTAGTTTTGTGCAATCACTCTATTCTTTTGCATTATTATTTTTTATATTTTATGAATCTTCGAAACTATTATAATCTAAAGGTAGATGTGTCTAGGTGTGGATTAGAAAAGATAGATGTGAATCTCTTGTTTTCCTCAATTGAAGTACCATAGGGAGTAGTTTGTATGTAGTGTGAGCAATCGCATGACAAACAACTAAATGAATGGAGGAATCATGCATTTTATTAAAAGTTAGCTTGTTTCCCTCTGCACCTAGTCATGGGAGAAACATGGCTTCATCTCAACTAGAGGATCATGCCTTATTACAATAGAATTTTTCCATCTCTCAACAAGGTGAAACCTCACAGAAGACATTTTTCTCTTGTGGACCACTTCAGGATGGAAAAAACATGCTAAGAAGAAATATGATGAGTCAACAATGCACGGTTCAAAACTAGGCAACAACATGCAACAAGATGGAGCATTGCCTAATGCGGAACCTATTGAGAGTACAACTTCGGGAGTCATACCCATGACACTTGTGTTGTATCAGGTCCGGAATCTATGTTGTATTAGGTTTAGATCTTCTCCATGGAACTTATGTTGTATTATGTTAGGACCTTATGTTGTATTAAGTCCTATTCGGGAGAGATGCGTGTACTAGGATCTTATGTTGTATTAATATCATGAACTTATGTTGTATTAAGATCGGAGACTTGTGGTGTATCAAGTCCAGAACTGGTCTACAGTTTCAAGATTGTTTTTAATGCATGTGAACTTTATGTGTTAAATACTCATAAACATGGTTTAAAAACTGAAATATAAATGCTTAAACATACACACATAAGCGAATAAACAGTATGCAAACCATGAAAATTAAATATCAGAACTGATAACAGAGTTCACCCCTCTTGGGCTACATCTCAGGGCCACTTCCAATGAGAAGTCTGATCTTATTAAGTCTTCAAAGCTTACATAAATGGGTTTCTGGAACCACTTTTGTTTTATGTAATTCAAAACTACAAACAGACCGCGGCTCTGTGATCCTCTCGAAATTTCAAAAAAAATGAGTATAAACTCGACCACCTTTGTCTGAGGCCTCCTCTAGCATGTAAATCGAGAAACTCTTCCTGCACAAAAGACAAAAAAGTACGGCCTATACATATTTTTTTCCATGGAATCTGTACCCATTAATGGTTGTATGCCTTATGAATTGTTCCATGTAGCCGTCTTTGGATTCGTTCCCGCACATAGTACTGTTGTCTCTATAGCATGGCTTCTATGTCTCGTCGTGGTTGAAAAACCATGGTTTATTAAGTAGATAAAATAATGGTGGTTTTGGAGTGGTTATGGCGCGTGGGAAAGAGGGATACGCCCCTGTTTGGATCCCAAAATATGCCTGCAATTCATAGCTAATATCCATCGTAATCCACCCAATGAATGGGCTTTGCCCTGGTGGTAAATTTGTTGGAATAATGGGGCAGAGGTTACGGGTTCAAACCCGTGGGCCTCTCCCCTTTCCTCGTGATTTTGATATGATATATGTTGTGATTGTTGGAGCGTTGTTGGTTGGATTGATACGTTGGCAAATATGTTTGTTGACATGTGGTCCTCCACGGTGTTGGTTACATTCTGTTGGTTGTGCATTGTGGTTCCATGGTTTGGCCTTGATGTTGGACATGGGGTCGAGGGTACCCCTTTTGCCATAAGTATTTTATTCAAACATGAATACAACATATGCCCTATGACAATTAAGAACGACCGAGGAACTTCCTTATACATTTCTTTTATAGCCAATTTACTCATTTTTTACCAATTTTGAACCAACTTGCCGAAAATTCAAATTGTGATAACTTTTGCATCCAGATGTCATTTCACGCAAAACAAGCATTGACAGAAAGATGCTAATGATCTCTTTACCACTGTAATGTTTGTTTTGTTTTTTTGAATACTTCTACTATAATCGATCATTGAAGGTCCTCCTGGATCAAACCTTCCCACTAGGATTCAGCTTTTGGGCTACCAAAAGCATGGAATCATTCAAAAAATAGGTGAGGGTACAACTCCCTCACTCTTCCAATCTCTAGCCCCCTTGCTTTTCTTGGATGCATGCCTTTCATCCCCATATGAAGAAATTCCATGTCTCTTCTTCGTGAAGATCTAACCTTCTTATCAAGTATTATATTTTCCTAAAGTTCATTGAAATACTCAAGAGTAAACCATCCACAGAAGATTCTTGAACATGTACATCTTGGTCTACAATCATAGGCGGCTCATACAGTTTGAAGTTTTCCACATTAACAACAAAATACATTTTCATATAAGGAGGCAATTCTAACCAGAAAGCATTATTACTGACTTTATCCAAAATTGTAAAAGGTCCATACCTGATAGGTTTCGACTTTCTACCTTCACCTTGGAGTCGATATTTGTTGATATGAAGCCATACTTGATCACCAATATGGAAATGATGATCTATTTGATGCTTTTCAAGTCGTTATTTGCACTTGGCCTGACTTGATTCCAATTGTTCCTACACAAATTGATGAACTATCTGGATTTGCTAAATAAAATTCTGAGCTTTATCCATATCAACTTGTCCACATTCCATTGTATCTTTCCCAAAAACAAAGTCTAAGGGAGACTTTGGTATGTACCCAAAACATGTCTCAAATGGATACTTCTAAGTTGAAGAGTGTATAGCTATGTTGTAGGACGGTTGAACATAATGCAATTAATCATCCCAAAGCTTAGGATGCTTAGCACAATACCCTCGAAGAAGATGTACAACGGTCTGGTTGACCACTTCAGTTTGTCTGTCGATTTGTGGATGAAATGATATGCTTTTCTTCAGCTTTATGTCCATAAGTTCTGATAAAGATGACGAATATCTCCCAAGAAAGCAGGAATGTCAATAAAAAATAATAGAAGTAGGTGTTGCACTTGGAAATTCCACCATAGCCCATTTTTCCTTTCAGAAATCCAAACCTGAGATTCATTTGTTAGATTTTTTCCACATTTTGGAAGGGTGGTGCTTTCCTCTAGTTTTGAAAGAGCATCGACGGTGTTGTTTGCAGTGGAGCAAGGAGTGTCGATCCCTCTTTTATTTGACAAGAAGTTAGGTCGGTGCCTTTACCCCTTCTGCTAGGTGCGCTGATAGTCCAAAAAGAAGAAAAAAGAATGTTCTGGAAGCTTGCTTGCAAAAGCCTCTGTGGAGTCAGTTCCTAATTGTTTGGGAGAGGTGTCATTCACCTCCCTCATCTGTTGGGATCACATCCTATCCTTTCCCTAAGCTAATCTCATGTATTTTTGCCTATAAATGAAGCCTTCATGATGTGAGTGAGGGAAGCCAAAGAAAGTACCCTTATGCTGTTGGATTGAAGTCTAAGTTAGAGGCAAGATAGAGTTTCCTTTTATGTGGAGAAATTCTCATAGTTGTGGAGGATTGTAAATTTCTTATAGAGGATAAATCCATCAACATCAAGGCCTGGTTGTACTTTACTCTCTTTCATCATTAATACAAAAGTGTTCCCCTTTCCTATATTTGATGTGTTATTAATTTCAGTTGAATATTATCAGATTCCTTGATCACTGATATAGGTAATTGGTTTATCATGATACTCTCACTTTGTGGTTTTGTCTCTTGATCCATTTTGTAGGTGTTAAACATTGTAAGAACTTTTTGGAACAAGGACAAAGAGACTTAGGTCTGAGGTATAGGTTTTATTTCATGTTGCTTAAATTGATTACTTAAGAAAATGATATACTATTGTGCTCTTTTGTTCTACACTTGTACTTTGCAGGGTATAGGAATAAATGGTGTCCACACCGATTGCATAATTCTTGATAACAAAATTGGAGACCATACTGGGGATAGATTAATCCAGTCAGATCTGGGGTAGATCCAATCAGATCTGGTGCAGATCTAGTCAGATCTACAAGCTTTGGTAACCATCTCTCTATGAAGATCATTTTCTCTTCCTTTAGTCATTTCAGTTGATAAGGTAAGCAATATATCTTACTGTCCTGATTATTGCCTCTATTTTGGGAGTGGTGTTCACTCTTTGCAATCCAATTCAGTTCATTTTTTGGTTTCTCCTGCAGATCCTTAGTTTTTCAGTCTACTGATCCATCGGTGCACCTACTTGTGGTTGACAGAGCGTTGATTCCTTCAGGGCACATTTTCCCTCTTGACATAGAGCACCGAAAATTCCTTTTTGTAGATCACACAGAGTGCTGATGGTGCCTTACTGCAGTGGACCAAGTGTGTCGATCCACCTATAGTGCTCTAGTGCAACATGCTTCTGTACGCCAAGGTAGGCCTTTAGACCTCCTGCAAAAAGTTTTTTATTATTTTTTGTGATTACTTTTCTCTCTGAATTTTTTTTGTGTGATTTGCTTGCGTTTGTTTGTTTTGAGTCTGGTGGTTTTGGAGGTTTTGGAGAGCCTGATTCTCACTTGTTGAGCTCAGCTCCGAAGCCTTTATCTTCTTCATTGGTACAAAAGAATAGTGAAAAGTTCAGTTTTGGATTTTTTTTGAAGTGGTTAATTCTCTGAAAAAATTATTACTTTGAAAAGAAATCTCTAGCCCCTTCTTAAGTCAATTTGTTCCAAAAGTTGTTTTGTATATTTCACTTCTCAAAAAATACAAAAAGAGATAGGCTAGTTTTATCTTGTTTATGATTGGGAAAGCTTCATTTTTGTTTGGATGAGTAATCTAGATAAATAGATCTTTTTTGTATTGTAGAAAAGTTAATGGTTAGATGCACATTAGAGGCTTAGTTTTTCTTTTGGTTTCAGAGAATTAGAGTGCTTGTTGAAGAAAATTTGTGTTTGAAAGAATTTTCTTTGCGATTTCTTGTTGAGTCTTGCTTTTCAATTGTTGAAAGTGGCATTGGATTTAGTGTGTTTCTTGAAAAGAAAAAGAAAAAATTGGTCTCTTCCTTTCCCCAGTTAGTTCTCATCGAAGTCAAAAAGTGCATTACATATAGATTAAATTTGTATTATTGGAGACAACACCTCACAAACATTCACTAATCATACAGATAAAATAAACAGTAGCTTTAAGTTAAAATTGTATAGAAAGTTGAGTGATAGGTTAGTGACGTGTTCCTGCATCGTAAAATGTAGGAGCTGTCATTTTTTTCCTGCACTACAACCTGGGACCTGTGCAGTTCATCCACGTCCCGTTGGTATATCGAACAACCTTTCATGTACCCTTGAGGTATATAGAGAGGTACTTCATGTACTCGATTGTATATTGGAAGGCCCCTTGTGAATGATTGTGCATTAGACAACACTACTACGGATTTGAGCTCCCAAGTACCTTACGTATATCAGGAGACCCTGCTAGGATTTCTTTTCCATCTGAGAAAAACCCTTTAGCCATCTTGTTTGGAGCAATACACCGATAACAACACTCAGGGAGATTACTACGCACGTGCCTTCTAGGTAGTCGGGTATTCAGGTGAGGGACGGTTGATCCTCCTTGCCGCATTCTACTATTGGACCCTGCAGTATATAGCGAGTTGCACCTTCTTGACAATCCTAGTGAGAGACCGACTATCTTAATCCCATCCTATCATTTAATTCTGCTTGCGATATTTATCTTGCGTAGGTGTGTTTGTGTGTGCTTTTCCTCTTTTTGACCTAGAATAGAAAACTTCAGCCGCCACCTTGGCTAAGCAATTTACAAGGCATATTTCTTGTAGATTGCAGGGTTTACCACCTGACTCTCCTCAAGCTGTGGAAGGACAAGAAGGTGTAACCATGGAAAGACCAACTTATGCTGATGCTCGTATAGAAACCACTTCAGCTACTGAAACTGTTATACCAAAATCCTGTCATCTACATGTGATAAGATTCTTAACACTTCTATTTGCCCTCAATCCCAAACTTGGAGTGGAAACAGTGCTCTGGATGTCAATTTTACATAAAAAAACCCTAGCACTGCTTTTTCCCTTTAGCTTATGAGTGGTACCGTATGTAACACCGCCTGAGTCCTGTTACAGATAAGCAGTGCCACCGCATATGTGCTTTTTTCTTGAAGAGGTTCTTACCTACACTGCTCTGTCATAAGGGTATATAAGTTGTACCCTTGGTAAAAGGTGAAAAAAGAAGCTTCACGAAGCTTCTAGATCAAAAGCTTTGTGGATAGCCTTATCCCTACTCACCGGGGTCAGTTAAGCTCGAGATCCATGCTTTGGGGATCTCATGGCCACCTCACCCACCAATATCTCAACCATTTTTATCCTTTTGAGTCCTATAAGACCAAGATCATACCCCATGGTTGTAAGCTCTTTCATGTATTTTCTAATGCAAAGTTGATTTCCTTCCCACATATCTGTTGCACTGATCTTGCATATATGTTATTGGATTCCTTCGTCATTAGTATGAATGTGTAGGTAATGTTCTGGTATCTTTGATGTCTTTGTATGTTTGGCATGTTCTATAGGTACACAAACTCTTTATCAAAGCATCATTCCAAGTGTCTATAACATTCAGGGAAGGTCTTCAACCTTTGTCATTCACTCATTTGTTCTAGATTTGAACCATTCAGACCAGAGGAACAGCTTCTGTCTGCAGAAGGTGCAATATTCCTGACAACAAATCTAGTGACTCCGCTGGGGAATAGCAAGTTTCAATTGATCTGACCTTCCTCAGTCCTTGAACACTTATCTGAATCCAAGCTCCAGTCTGTAACTCTCTTCAATCAGATCTGCCATCTGACTTAGTGAAGTTTTGGTTTAAAACTTTTAGATCTGTTCAGATCTGAACTGGTTTAACTTTACATGCTCTGTTTTACTATTAATTCATCAGTATTTGTGTTGATTTGAGCAATTTTTAACTTGAATTTTCATTCTCTTTATGTTCTATATTTATTCAGGGAACCGCACATGTGGTGTAGGCAATAAGCAGTGCCACTGCCTGAACCTTGTGAGAAATAGGTGGTGCCACTGCCTAAGTGCAGTGATCCAGAAGCGGTGCTAATCCAGAACCGCTTTGTCAAAGACCCGTCTAGTGTGGTGCCAGGTAGGCCTTGTTCCAAAAATTGGCTTCTTTTGATTTTTTGCAAAAAGTAGGGTTTTTCTTGTTTTCGGCCCTGTACTGTTAGGCTTGTTTATTTGAATTTGGATGCTCATGGTTAAAAAATTTTGTGGTGAAAGTTTGCTTGATTAAAAGAATCCAAAAGATAGGTTAGGATTGTTGATTATTCATTTGCCTTCATGTTTGTTGGTTGTGATTCTGAAAGGAACTATTGAAAGCTTAGGTTTCAGCTAGATCTCTTTTCGTTTCATTCATAAAGACTAAAAGAAAGACCACTTGATTATCATCTTAATTTCCTTTTTCCCATAGAGGACTTATTTTTGCTTTTAAAAAGAATTTTTTTTGTTGAGATTAGCTCATTATTTTTACTGAGCATGTAATTCCCCGGTTTTGACCCCGGTGCACTAGATGCATATGATGTATATATATTGTAATGATCTTGGTGCGGAACTAAAGGCCAAAGCCCCACCATTGATCGCTAATGCTATGTTTTGGATTTAAATTTGTCACTGATGGTATATCGGGGCATGCGGCATATATTATGTTGGCCATCATGTAAATATGCATCATAATTAATTAATGAACACAACCAGCTACGGTCGCGGCAACTAAATCGAATGGGGCATGATTTCCTAAGGATAAGGGGGGGGTGAAATATTTAACCTATGGGCCAATGGGGAAAAGCCAAATGTCTATGAGGAAACCCATCAAACTGTCAACTACCTTTCTTGTCTTTTTCCCCAATCATTTATTTCTGCCAGAATGTGGTTGAGTTAGTTATTGCATGGAATGGGAAGAGTATGGGCAAAAAATTCGAATTGGGCAGAGACCCATTTTTGAAAAGTATGTTCTGACTTCCTTGGCAAGGAAAATGCCCAAAAACGTATGCCATTCTGCCATGCATCCACGTTTTTCATTTTCCTCACCATTCTCCTTCACGTTGGGGCTTCAGGGAGCAGTTGGAGTTTTTCCTGTGTCTTTCATTCCACGTTTTTGGTGGTTGGCTTCATTTTTTCCCATGGATGGGAGGTCGTTTTTGTAGTGCTGGGGATTGGATTGTTTTTCCTCACGTTTTGGGAGCTACTGGTGCATTTTCCATTCACGTTTTTGGTAGATTCATGTGTTTTTACCATGGCTGTGAAGGGCCATTCACGTTTTTGGCTGTCTCACCGACTATTGGTCTCACGCTCAGACTATTTGGGGCGTCTTTTCCCTGCTGTGAGTTGTGCTCCCTGGTAAGCTTCAGGACTGTGTGTTTTCCCCCATGTTGTGAGTTGTTTTTGCTGTTACGTTTGGGGACTGTTGTAGATGGGTTGAAGTCGTTTTTCCCTATTTAAACTGTGAGAGCTGAATTAATTGCCGGAGTGCAATTGTTGGTCTTCGGACTGTATTGGGAGCAAGGATGTGGGCTGAGTTTTGCTTGATAAACCTGGTGGCTGGAACCACACATACAGAGCTAGAGGGCTGACCTTCTTCTCCATCACCCCTGAATAGCACTGGAAGGGAATGCAGGGCCTGAGGGACTGTGTAGCAGAGAAGGGACTGATTCCTTGTGTTGGGTGTGGATGGGTGTCTTAGAGGTCAGGCTAGTTCTGGTGTAGGTGGCCTTGGCTCTGTAATGAGCTCACCAGCTTAGCAATTTTCCTTCTCCAACTCCTTAATGGCTTGATAAACCCAACTCTGTTGGCTTGGCTGTGTGTTTGTGCATCCCCGAGCTATGTGTAAGCCTACTAGTTCCCTTATTCCTTGGAGAATCATGCCCAGCTTGGGGATGGCAGCGCTGCTAAGAGATTAAGGAGCACACTGGCCTATGGTTGGGTGGAACGTTGCAGCGACGTAGCTGGTTGCGGATCAAGTTCATCATAAGATAAGTGATCTTGTGTCTTTTACCTCTGTAATTCTATAATTACTGATAATTAAAATGAAATGAACATGTTGAATGAATGCTTGTTGAATGCATGTATGAATGCTATTGGTTTCTGCTGTGTATGAGGATTAAATTGCATCTGTGCATGATGAATAATCCTGTGTGCATATTTTAGTTCAAAATGGTTTAAGCATCCTGTTCCAACAATTTTTAAGCCTGTACATGTTCATGGGCGGTTAGCCCAGCCTGATAAAGCTAGTAGTCATGTCCTCTATGCCAGTTGGAGGTTTGGGGACGTGACAGAGCATAGGGAACTGGATCTCTGATTAGCCTCATAAGATTTCAGGTTCCCTTTGTTCTTTTGTCTCTCTTGCATCATTACTGTCTCATCAAAAGAAAAAATATTGTAGTTTTAAGTTAGATCTATCTATGTTTCAAAGAAAAATCGAAAAAATAGATTGCATATGCATGTAGAGTGCTTGTTGTTTTTCTTTTAGGAAAAGAGACTCTTACCCATCTGATTGCTTTCAAAAAGAAAATGAGTTTGGAATGTGTTGCTTGTCTTTTTATTTGATTTGTTCAAAATAGTTGTTTGGGAATTTTTTGTTTTCGAAATGAAAAGAAAATACTCTCTCTCCCTCCCATAGGTAGGCATATCTCGAATGGTAAATTGAAATATTTGCATCTACATATCTGCATGGTTTTACTTTTTTTGTCAAAATTCCATGCATTCACCTAACCGTCCACTTTAAAATTAATGGTAGTTATAGGATTAAAATTTGTATAGAAATTTGAGTGATAGGCTAGAGACGTGTTCAGGCGTCGTTAAGCGTAGGCATTGTTGTTACTTTTTCGCACTACATCCCGGGACTCGCACAGTTCTTCCATGTATCGTCGGTATATCAAACAGCCTTTCACGTACCCTTGAGGTATATATAAAGGTACTTCACGTACTCGATTGTATATAGGAAGGCCCCTTGTGAACGGTTGTGCATTAGACAACACTACTACCAATTTGAGCTCCCACGTACCTTGCGTATATCGGGAGACCCCACTAGGACACCCTATCTATCCGAGTTAACCTCTTGGTCATCTTGGCTTTACTTGCGAAGCTCGTAAAGTCTTGATAATCCTGGTGAGAGACCGAACTATCTGAACTCCTCCTGTCATTTAAGTTTGCTTGTTTGGCCTGTAGCTTGAGTAGGAGAATTTTTGGTGTGTTTCTTCTAGTTTTGAAACCCTAGGTTAGATAGGAACTGTGCAAACTGACTAAATTGAGACAGTCCAGGAGAGTATGAGGCTTGCCACCTGATTTTCCTCCTGTTTCGAGAGAAAATCCTATGGAAGCTATCGACCAAGGAGCTGCTACCAACTCCCATGTGGGTGAAAATGTGGTTGCAGAAAGCGGAGATCAATATCCTTCACATGGTCCTCAACTCAACAACCTTCTAGGGGTAATACTTCTTTCCATTCTCCCATAGAAGGCTGTGTTGATGATACCAACCACCCAAATTATGGTCCCGATGCTTTGTAATGTCTCGGTTTTGACCCCGTTTGCATGATGTATATATATATGTAATTAATCGCGGTGAGGAGCTAAAGGAAAAAAAGCCCCACCATTGATTTGGTTGTGAATGTTTCAGCAATAGGGATATTTGCCGATGGTATGTCGTGCTATCCGGCACATTATAATTCGACATCATGTAAACGCGCACATCAAATAAAATAAACCACAACCAGCTACGCCAGTGCAACGTTGAATGAAAATGGCATGGTTCCAAAGGATAACGGGTGGGGGGATGTCAAACCTTGGTCTATGGGGGGAAAAACCCATGTTTTACCACCTTGTTTATTTGTCACCTTTTTTGTCTCAACCAACCTCTTCCAACCTCTTTAATGTTTTGTTGGGTAGCTGAGGAGTTATGGCTGGTGGTGGTTGGGGCAGTTATGGTCTTTGGGAGTGGGGTGGCAGGACTGGTAGTCCCTTGCCCACATGCCCACTCCACCCACGACTGCCTTCACTCTTCTCTCCCACGTTTTCAATCTTCATGACTATGGTCGATTGCTCTCACGCCTGGTCTTCAATCTTCACGATGATGGTCTGCTCGTTCTTCCTCTGGATGGTCGGTTTTGTTCCTCGGGTTGGTCTGTTGATTCGCGTGCATAAGCGAAGCTGTTTCTCCTCACACGCAGGTTGGGATCATCCCGCAGAGAGAGACGTTCTACTCTCTCCTCACGCACAGGAACCCTGCATTAATTTCCTAACGCAGGGAGTGGATGCAATTGCCACTGTGACCCAAGATTTTTGGGTGTGGGAGCCATTCACGCTCAGGGCTGTGTATGCGGCTTGCTGTTGACTTCACCCACATTTTGGGCTGTTTCTATTCTTCCCATGATTTTCGGATGTGGCTGTGAGTCTGATTTCTTCCTCAATTGGGGACTGTGGGTGTTTTGCCCATGTTTGCATGAGCTGTGTCATTCTCCAACATTTGTGTGGAGGAGCTATGTGCTGTGGATTTCCAAATCCGTTGGCTAAGTCTCCCATGTCTATGCTAGGAGTTCTGTTTCCTTTTTTCATGTTCTCAGGGCTGTGTAATGCTGTCATCATTCATTGTGAGTTTGGACTGCTGTTATACCCTGGTTTTGGGTGTTGTGGCTAAGTCGCCCGCGGTTGGGTCCTGTCACCGGTTGTGTGGTCTTCTTCACGGGGCTGTGAAGGGATTGTTTTGGCTCCTGGTATGCAGTGGTTGGTATTCGGACTGTGCTAGCTTGGCCGATCTGTGGATGGCCTGATAAATCCAGCCGTGTTGGTTTGCTGAGTGTGTCCCCTGGCTATGTGTAAGCCCGCCTTGACCCCTATCCTTGGAGGAATCATGCCTAGCTCGGGGGTGGCAGCATTGTTGAGAGATTAATGAGCAAGCTGGCCTATGGTTGGGTGGAACGTTGCAGCGACGTAGCTGGTTGTGGGATTCTTCATCAAAAGATAAGTACCATTGCTATTCCATCTCTGTAATTATATATATATTGTTTCGTGAGAAATGATGAACATGATTAATGCTGGAATGTATGTTTGCTTCCGCTGTATGATTGAAGAACTATGCATTGAGTAACTGTGCATGTAAAATGATGGATTATGCATCTTGTTATGCATCATGTTAAGCTTTTGATTTCAGCATTGATGTTTATGTTCACAGATCTGTTTTCCTGTGTTTGGTGTGTTGGTCGCGTCCTCTTCGCCAGTCTAAGGGATGGGGACGTGACATGCTCCATTTTGGGATACCTCCATGGGACATGCCATTGCTTCGTTTGGTGTTTGTCCAGCCTCTTCTGAACAAATTTCACCAGTTGAAGAAGAACATAGACAATACCAGGTAGCCATTCTCCGTGCATAAGACTTTGAAAAGAGAATAGATAAAATATTGGCTACACCACCACCTAGCTCGACAATTTTTCCTCCTAATGCGGACCCTTGGTCTGCTAGATATTTCTCACTTGTTGATTCTATGAGACCCATTGAACCTATTTTAGACCACGTTGTGACTCCGCATAATCTAGGTCAAACCACCAACCCCACCACCTCCCATATTACGTCTGTTCCAAATCCTCCCGGGTCTTCTGCACCTAGGGGACAACATTCAATTCCTATTTCATCAATACCTTCTAGTGTCGGGGGAAACCTCGGCATGACCTACGTTACCTATGAATGGAATTGTAGCTAGTAATGGACAGACCTCTAATATAGGGCAATCTGCAGTCTATGTCCCTCCTACCTATACGAACGTAGTTAATCCCCCATCAAGTTTAGGTCAACCCTTGGGGGCACAACATGTAACCAATCAAACCTCTTGGGGGTATGGTTACCCAACAAATCAAGTACTTGTAGGAAATATCAATTACCAATGCACCCTTACAGGAATACCAAATACTAGAGTTCCCTATCCTGGTAACACTTTCACTCCATGGGGGCAACCTAACTGGTCCTACATGCTAGCTATGCGAGGGATACCTATACATACTACCAGGGGCGCCAGAGGACCACCTTACGGAGGTCCTCCCCTTAAGGGGCCTAATGGTCTTGGAGGACCTGGAACCTTTCCTCCTAATGGTCCCGGAGGGTCTGGTGGCCTCCCCCCTAGTCGTTCTGAAGGCTCAGGAGGTTTTCCTCCCAGGGGCACTAGAGGGTTTGGTGGTCCTCCTCCTGGTGGTCCAGGTGGTCCTGGTGGCCCCAACGGTCCTGGTGGTCCCGACGGCTCTAGTGGTCCTCCTCTTGGAGGCCCCTGTGGTCCTAACGATCCCAATCCTGGAAATCAACCCCCTATTGGCGGATCTTCAGGAGGTTCATTATGACAACAACCATATCAACAACCTGTATATCAGTCTACTTATGGTCCTACTAGTGGTTGCATGCCTTATCAATACTACCAATATGTAGAACCTAATCGCTAGTTACCTTTCCTAGCAACCTTGGACTTGCCTGATTTGTCCAAGTTGATTAATGATCCCATTCAACATCACCCCTCATGGCCTGCCATTCTGATAAAGTTACCATCAGACATTCTGAAATTCGATGGAAAGTAGGGAGATGATCCAAAAAACCATGTCATGACATTCCATTTGTGGTGTTCCTTGAAATCCCTAATGGATGATTCAGTTTGTTTAAGACTCTTCCAGCGAACATTGACCAATACGGCCACAAAATGGTACATTGAACTTCCACAACATTCATTTGTGGATTTTGGTTCTTTGGCAACTGTCTTTCTTACACACTTTCAACTTCCTATCCGCTATGAAGCGGGTACAGATCTCTTAATTTCTTTGTGTCAGAACACCTCCCCCACATATCAGACCATATCCATGAGTACTGGAGAAGGAGGAGAAGACTCATCAAGGCTCCTATCCCTGATCAATTGCTAGCTGATTGGTTTACTAAATCTTTCATTAGAGGAAATTTCAACCCAAAATGGGCCTTTTAACTTTTCACCCAAATTCCATGTCATTATGCATTAGCCAATCAAATTGCTTTAAAAGTCAAACACCGTATAGGTCTTAAACAATATTTTATTACATAATCTCATAATAATGGAATATTTTAATATTATAATTTTCTTGGACAGTGAAATAATATCTGCCCAAGGTGCCCCAAATTGTCTTGGAAAGCGAAATCCACTATGCAGGCCTTCTCCACATATTGGAGAGTTATTAATGAATCAAAACATGTTGACCACATTAATTACATTATTATTTTTTTAATTAGATAGAGGTTTTTTTTATACATAAATTTGTGGGTTTATTACCTACCACAATATCCACGGCACCAACATTTTTTTATAAATATTGAAATATATAAAATATAAATAAAAAATTATTTGAAAATGGGTTTATTACCTATCACAATATATAAACATAATTGGAAAAGTTTTTTTTAACCATGTCCTTATGAGTTTATTATATGTTATATAAAAATTTATTAAAAAATATAAAAATATATAAAGATATATATTAGTAATTAAATGTGGTGTTTTTTAAGCCAAAGATAAACATGACCAATATTTTTTTATATATACTTAACTATATAAAAAAATTACTATTAACATATTAAAAAATATATAAAGATATATAAATCTATATTTAAGTAAACCCTACAACTTACTTCTTTTTTAAGTACTCTAATGGTTAACATTAAGTTCATTAATTTGTCTATTTATATTTTTATTAAAGTACATATACTAGGTGAAAAATTTCTAATTTCAGTAAAAGTTTTTTACAATAGAAGCCCGCCAATGCTATGCACATCAAAATTTTGCACATCAAAATTTTGAGAGATTCCCTCCAATGCTGTGCACATCAAAGATGCCCGCGAATGCTCTTGTTCAGACATCTTCATTACTGATATCACTGGAGCATTTTACCTCACCCATAGAGAAATATCTTCATGCTCGATTAAAAGCTGAACGCATTCTATGGAGTAATGGGGATGGGATGAGCATCCGCTGGAAATGATAGAGAGTCAGATCTGAAATACAGCTCAACTAGAACAAAAGTAGCATTAAGGGAACATTATCAAAACAACCCAGCAAGCCATCTACGAACATCCAGTGAAGTTTGGTCCTTCTATTCATTGGTCTACTAGATAGATATCATTCTTAGGTAAATTCAATACTCAATGATCTTATGTTAAAAATTTGGGCAAAACAGAAGTAAAATTTGGTATCTCCTCTTTTATGTAACAATTTTGTTCCTAAGAGTCTTTATTATCCATTATCTGAGTGTGGTTTGCTCTAACTTACTGACCCTTAATACTAGGTGTTAGTTTTCATCACACACATTGATGGAATAATGCTATAGAAACTACTGAATGTATATTTAATAGAAAATCTGACCTCAATCATGACTGAGTTTCCTGTAGGTAGCTTTCCATGGCTGATAGTAATTATAAATTGTAAACTTCTTTACTCAATGTATGCGCATGATATCCAACACTCATTTACACATATTACTTCATGACCGTTCATCATTAAGATGCCACTAACATTTATAGCAGAAAATTTAGAAGAGAATTGACAGAAATGTGTAAAGTCTGATATAACTCAGTTACAGGATAAAGATTCATAAATTTTCACAACCACTTACATGTAGAATGGATTCAAACACTTGTGTGGATATCCGGAAATTTGGGGAGCTGTAAAATGGACTGAGATAATGGAAAACGCGTGCTATATTGCATAAATTTCAGATCTAGTCACATTACATGTTGCTCTTGATTCACTGGGCGTGTAGATTGAGGAGAAATGTATAAAATTGCACAGCATTAAATAAAAATACCCAATACTCCTGTAGCAACTCATTTTCTGCCCAATGATTACAATAATGGCTCAGCTGCAAATCTAATCTGATACCTCTTCCTCAAGGGTGCCCCACATGATTTCTCAACACTGGAACTGCCCTTTCTTGCTCCCACGTGATGACAGAGATGAGCCTCCTTGCTGCTAGTGTGACATAGAATTGAACTATTGTTCTCTCCTCCTTGTGTGCTAGCGTGACATGCCTAGGAAATGTTGGCTATAAATGACAGCTAATGTTTGTTAACATAGACTGGTAGATTATCCCTTGAAGGAGCTGCTGCCTTCCACAAATTCCCGGCCAACTGATCAGTGAAGTAGTGGGCACTTTATTTATATAATAGCTAAGCTTGACAAGGAAAAGCGCCCTTCCCACTGCACAGATTTCCAGAATTACTCACTAACAGGTTGCTCATAAATTTCCTGAGTGTGTATGGTGGTCTGTATATGGAATATGAAGCCAACAACTTGTCCTTGTATTTTGTGGACACTAAAACCCAACAGCTACAAACTCTTGCAACAGCTGAATGTGAAGTAGAGTATATGTTCACTGATAAAATAGATGTGAATCTTCTTCCCACTAACCAATAGTGACCCCCTGAATATGAAGTTCATTATAAATATGAAGTTTCTTGATAACATTTTCCTATGGATCCTTTGTACCTTTTTTGCAGTGACATGGGAACTCGTAGATCTTCAGGAAAGTTGGAAACTATTGTAGTTGAGAATGCAATGGATGAAATGGATAATTGGATCACATTACGGGTGTCCATTGGATCTTGGGTTACTTTGAAACCATCAAGGAACTGAATTTGGGCAAAAAAAAGAAGACTAGATAATTTACAATCCCATTGGAAAGGTGTAGTAAGGGCATTTAAGCGAAGCCAATAGGGTGAAAAAGTGGAGAAGGTGCTCATAGCTCATGTATATGAGCGCAAGGATATCCTCAAAGAGTCTGTTTCCAAACAAGAGAATTTTCCTCAAATTGGACGAAATTGTAAGAACTTGTCATTTTATAAGCATTGAATATTTTTTCTTAATTTTGCATGAGTATTAGAATATGAATGCCCTAGATTGGATGGATACTAAATCTGTTTTTTTTATGTAGGTTTGTGCATTTCTGATTTTGAAGAATGGCAGCCTGTGGAGAGTATTACTAGTACTTTATGTGTTTTCCATTCGCATATAGGAGAGATACTCTATGAGGGCAAGGATTCCACGTCATTGAGGGAAGAAGGGGTATGGTTTTATAAATATGATTACTTTCTTCCAAGGGGTAAAAGGCTGGGATGAATTGAAGAAGCCAAGTTACCCATACTTCATGAAATTGGCTTACCACATTCTAATCCAACATTAATTGATTGCATATGTTCAAAATTATTTCTTGAAATTCAATCTGGTATGCGGGAGAAGGTTGGTGCATGTGATCATTTTGGTATGCACTTACCATTTTTAGTTTTTGCTGAAGTGTTCAAGGAAGAGGAATCTATTCGAATGACTAAGAAGACTTTTCCTTGCACAAACCTCTCTGACATGTTATTACGTAGCTTATTTCACCCTGGATGGAATACAAGATTACATCTTGTGAATGGAGAGCAATTAAAATGTGTGTTGAGTGTAGAGACACTTCGTTTTAGGTAATGTATTCAATTTTGATTTTTCCTTTTATTTGATTTTCATGAGATTTGACATCATTTTCTAACTATTTTTTCATCCTTTTTAACTTGTAGATATTCAATACCAAGACAAAATCTCTATGTTTCTTTTAAGTTTCGATGTTTTAGGCATATAAGGGATAACAACAATTGGATTTGGATACCAATAGAGCAAGACAATGATGATAGCACCCATTCTCCTCTAATATCCATTAATATTTTTAAGGATGGTGCACATTTCAAAACATTGTCCATGGAAGAAAACTGGAATTTGTTTGAAGTTAGAAGAGAACTTGAATTTCAAGAGGAATCAAGCCCTGAGGAAGACTTCTATTTTATTCACAATGGAAAAAGGGTGAGAATTTTATAGTTAATGTATGTTTATTCATATTCTAAACATGTTTCTTACTTACATTTTAATGATTTCCTTTGGACAGATTGGTAAAAGACGAGAGAAGAGCATCATGTGCAAAAATTTGCACTCATCCCCATACATTAGAAATTCGAGGGACATGACACAAGGTGAGTCCTCGACAACCATACGTTAAGAAACTCTTCTAATCTTAGTTGTGATATCTATATTTTAGAACTAATTTTGAAATTTCCTACTTATTTCTTTTGGAAAGAGAAGGTATGATTTTGTTCATTGAGCTTTTTTCACATCATTTGTATTAATTGTTATTTATTACTACATTTTTAGGCCAATATTTCATGAGATTCTACCATTTTAACTCAATCTATTTTCATCACATGTACAGGGAAATAAATGGAGAAGGGGATGGACTTTCAAAGGCTCGTCTATAGCTAGAGAATGGAATGTGGCATATTCCAGACCTCAAGGATAGCCAACATTCTGAATATTTTCATCCCACTTTTTTTGAGTTTATTCTAGATGGAGGGGTATATAGTGATGTTGAGGCATCAGAGATTTAGGAGGGTTATTGGTTTATTTTTATTATCTGGATGGAAAATTGTTAAAACCTTTTTTATAATCTAATTTTAGAACTCTTAGTGTTGTTCAGAGGAAGGTTTTTTGCTCCCTTGTGGAAGCCAACATTTGTGATGTTCTAGACTATCAATAAAATGCCGAAAAAGAAGTAGGTGTTTAACTCTCTTTTTTAACATGACATAAATGCTTAACTGCATATACGAAATGTACTTTCTATCTTAATATGAATAAAATTTTGATTTTTTCCAATGAAAAAACAAGTGAGTCTACTCCAATTTATCTAACTGTTTCCCATCAGTGACTTGAATAGAAAAGTATGGTATTGATGGATTTTAGTATGCTTTGGATGAATATTGGCTTTATTCAATAACCTAATGCTTCTCATGTTTTTGCCTTTTTTGTTCTTGTATAAATTTGTTGACTGAATGGAACCAATAGTTCTTCATTATTTGGTGTGCACTAGCATCTCCCGATCCATGTTCAGTTCCGTATTGTCCATAGAAGTTATGAAGCAATGGAAAATGTCCCACAAGCTACATTTTGAATAGTGCATACTGTGCAAGTGGCCCTTAATCTAGATGGAAAGTTGCATTGCCTTGAGATCCTTGATTTATGTTCCTTTGATCCCTTTCTACTAGGTTTAGTGATTCATGAACACTAATATAATTTATTTTGGTTATTTATTGTCAAGGATTGTCACTTTGGACTATTTTTTGTTTGTTTTTCCAAGTCCTTCAGCTGACAACAAAAAAGAAATGGATCAAATGCATTATATCAATTTTCATGAATGTCTAAGTCTTTAGGCCATTTTGAAATAGATAGTAGGGAACTTTCAAATCGTATGACACATTTTAATCCATCCTAGAGAATCATTTTCATTAAAACCACTACAAAATGTAGCAAATGCTCATATGAAAGATCCTTGTCAACTAGGATTAGGGATTCCTGGAAACTAATATACTTTATTCCAGTCATTTGTCTGCACTTTGCATTTACCCCACACATTTTTTTGAAGCATGACAAACCATGAGGCACAGTAAATGAAAAGAAAAATGCATTTTCTCTTGTTTTTTATTGACTGCAGATATTGTAGAAGTTGCATAGCTGGAAGGCCATTGTCTCTGTATATATGTACCTTCAAGAGCATGTATGTTCTTGCATTTTAGACCAAGGTATCACATTTCCACATAAACTAACTTGGAAGGTTTTGAATCCTTGTTAATTTTAATGGGGCAATAGATTGGAAACTCCAGAATTGAGATTGGTGTCTAGAGAGGTTTGAAACCTATGGAAACAATATAGATCTATAGGGGATTTAAATCCATGTTAATTATAATGGGAAGAACAGAATTGAAACTCCAGAATTGAGATTGGTATTTGGGGAATTTTGCAACCTCCAGTTTCATATCTGAATTAAATTCATTACCACATATCCATATTAACTAAGGAAGGTTTTGAATCCTTGTTAATTATAACAGTGACAACAGATTTTAAACTCCAGAATTGAGTTTGGTATCTGGATAGGTTTTCAACCTCTGGACATGTTTCATATCCAAATTAAACTTAAACTAACATGAATCTATCCTACTGTGAATATATCACAGTCTATATTAATTAACCAGGGAGGTTTTAAACTTTATTTTAATTTATTACAGCCCATATTAATTAACCAGGGAGGTTTTAAAGTTTATTTTAATTTATCACAACCCATATTAATTAACCAGGGAGGTTTTAAAGTTTATTTTAATTCAGACAACAGATTTGAGACTCCAGAATTGATATTGGTACCTGAAGAGATTTGAAACCTCAGGTTTTACATACAAATTAAATTTGAACTAATATGAATCAATCATACTGTGAATATGTCACAGATCCATATTGATTCACAAGGGAGGATTTTAATCCTTGTTAATTTTACTGGGGACAACAGAGTTTGAAACTCCTGAATTGATAGTGGTAACTAGAGAGATTTGCAACCTTTGGACACATTATACATCCAAATTAAATTTGAACTAATATCAATATACCCTAGTGTGAATATATTACAGATCCATACTAACTAATCTGGGAGGTTTTAAATCCTTATTAATTTTAATGGGGACAAAAGATTTGAAACTGGTAACTGGAGAGGTTTGAAACCTTGGGAAACATACATCCAAATTAAATTTGAACTAATAAGAATCTATCCTAGGGTGAATATATCATAGATCCATATTAACTAACTAGAGCGGTTTTGAATCCTTGTTAATTTTAATGGGGACATCAGATTTGGAACTCCAGAATTGAGAGTGGAGAGGTTTCAAACTTTTGGACTCATTGCACATCCAATTTGAATTAATATGAATTTATCTTAGTGCTAGTCACAAACAGTTAAGTTGGTATTAACTGTATAAGAGATATCTTTGTATATATGTATATATGTACCTTCAAGAGCATGTATGTTCTTGCATTTTAGACCATTTTAGACCATGTGTGTTCAGGACTGTTCTTTGTTGAACAAGGATGGTGATGACCTCCCAAGCCATGGACAATATGTGGGCAGAGTTACATTTAACCCTAGGTCTGATTGGCTTAAAGTTATTTTATATAAAAAAGAGGTGTGTTGTAAGTAGACCTTTTCGAGAAAATTTTGAACATGTAGCTATTTAGGATTTGCTTGAAAATCATGAATATGTGTTACTCTAAGACCAAGATTAATATCAATATCAATTCCAGTTGAATCATGTTTCTTGATAGAATAGAGGCAATGGAGTAATTCATTTTCCATCTTGATAGGTGAATAGATTTATGATGATGTAGCCCGAATATTCAGTTATGTTCCTTAATATTGATAGGTGGTATTGAACAATTGAGAAGGTGGATGGTTGCTTGTTTTATTTTTTATATTCACTACTCTGTGACAGCAAAAACAATTTGGTTGGCATCAGACACTGGTTAATTTGGTATTCCCAGGATGCAGACACAAGCTAAAAAAGAGAATTGAGAATATTTTCTGCAGGGAAGGACACTCCCTTTGAAAAAAAAAATCTTGCATTTCACAGTATGCTACCTGCCTTGTGAGCATCTGTCTTCATGGATCGATTTTCATTTTAATGGAATCACTGCTTGTTTGTATCTAGATTCTGAACCAATTGTACATTATAAATATATATTATTTTGTAGTACAACAACAGGAAATGTCTGTGAGATTCTTCATTTAATCACATGCCTTATTTCATGCATGTGTGCTCTGGTAAATCTAAGAATGTATCAGAGCCACCACCGAGCTTGGAGTCTATACTACAAATTTTGATTTGAGGTGGGTTGTAAGATACATGTTGGAGGGCACACCAGACTAGATGGATTCAACGATTGCAAAATGTGCAGGCTGAACGATTGGAGACTCAGCAGCCGTTGGATTATCAAATCAACGGTTGTGATTTGTTCTGTTTAATATTTAGTACCACATTGGTAACGCGGAAGAGTATCTAATGGTTTAAATATTCCAACCTCTCTGATTCTTATTGACACGGAGAGCAAAGGTATGGTGGGGGCTCTGGGTGTTTGGACTCCATGAGAAGCTCACTAGCCTGGAGCCCGGGACGACCTAACAGGCCCCCTACCTTTTGTTACAGGTTGCAAACAGAGAACCTTTTGGTACAGGTGGAAAACAAAGAATGGTACATGTGGCAAACAGAGAATGGTACACATGTTCAATTCTCCAAATACTATCACCACTTTGATCATTTTTTTCAAAATTGTAATGACAAAAGAATACTCCATATTACCGAAGGATGATTGAGAAGGTATAATCAATATCTTCATTGTGTTCTTTACATGGAATACACCAACTAGGGCCTTGTATGTCTCATTTTATAATATTCTTGTAAGTAAGATCTTTATTATTTCATGTTAACCACATAAAAATCCAAGCTTTTAGAGGGCATTTGAATTTTCACAAATCCTACAACCACAAGATCCTATCCATTCTTTTTTATACTACACACATGGTTTGGTATCCTAGTTTGTGAGTGTAAACCCTACTTGTGAAGTCCCCCCCCAAATGATATCATATTCATCTTCTCTAATTCCAGCATTGTTGGATCTAACTTTGTGTATATATGTTCCTCGTTCTCTATCATCTCTCCCTTCCAAACCTAGAAGCTCAGGTTAATTCCATTGTTGTCTCCAAATTTTGTTTGATTTTGTATAAGACACATGGTTTAGAAAGAACAAACCATTTATGTGTAGAACTTCAACTAAAACCTCTAATAATTTATATCCATCTCCACAACCTATCCAAGATTCGATGCCAATCCTTATTCAACCTCCATTTCCTATCCTCTTGATTATCCATTAACCTACTAATGGAAAATATATTCATTACCTTTCATATTAATGTTGAAATCTACCATTTTTTAATTGGAGACCTAGTTCACTCTTCTACTAATCTTGGAGAAATATATTTGTGTGTCATAACCTAAGACCATAAACCTTTTCCTTCACTCAAACACCATACACATTTTATTGCCAATGTTTTACTAAAATATAAAATATTCCTCAATCCCTACTCTCCCGTATCTTTTGGTAATCATGTAATAGCCTACCATTCTACTAAAGAAACTTATTTTTCCTCCTATAACCATAGGATAACAATATTTGTCTTGATTATATGACCTTTTCCAAAATCCCTTTAGGAATGAACATAAGCGACATCTAGTAGATAGGTATGGCCTCCGCCACAAATTTGTCTAATATGAATCTACCCCTCATGATAGCCACTCTCAACCTTGGAAATAAATCATTGTGAGTCCTTTTTTTCGAAATTCATTTGACTTGAGGTAAAGACAAATATTTTAACCCATCCAAGAAAACCACTTGTTTATATGGCTTGGCAATAATTGACAAATAAAACTTTCTTATGCTTTGTATATTCTAGAGAAAGAAATTGTTGAATTTTGAAGGTTGACCAACATACATGTAGAAATGCAATATATAGGTAAAGTCTATTCGAACTTTTCATCATCTCCTCGATCCATCAGTAAATAATAAAATGTCATCGACAAATAAAGGTGTGATAGGTACACATCACTCCCAATCTTAATGTCTTTAAGTCTCCCTCATGTTTTGGCCTCCAAAATATATATGATTAATCCTAAAGAGTAAATGAAAAAGGGGCATCCCTACCTAATCCCCTCAACCTTACTTGGATAAATTAGAGGCGAATACATTTATTATGATTGCAAAGTAAATTGAGCTTGTGGAATTCATGACCTAGTTGGGAAAGTGAAGGTTAAATAATAAATGCATCAGCATCATCTTTAAATATAGCCAATTGACATTGTCATGTGATTTAGAGAACTCCAATTCTATCATCATTGAATGTACCTTTTTGTCTTGATTATTTATAGTCTTTCTTGCATTACACCTATTGCCTCATGAATTTGTCTACCAAGCAGGAATCCAAATTGTTCATAAGATATGGAATCATATAATATCTTATTAACTATCACCTTTGCAATAATTTTGTAAATGTAGTTACATCAAAATTGGCCTACACAACTTAATGGAATTTGGGTTATTTTCCTTTGGGATCAAAGATACAAAGGTGGTATCAAAAGATGTTAGAACCCTTCCACATGATCTAGATTCATTTCTCATTAGTTTCTCTTCAATTGGTTCATTGAAGCCCAACCAAAAATAAATAATGAATAAAAATAGAAATATATAGGTTTGTCATCTCATTTAAATGCCCTCTAAAAGCTTGGATTTTTATGTGGTTAACATGAAATAATAAAGATCTTACTTACAAGAATATTATAAAATGAGGCATACAAGGCCCTAGTTGGTGTATTCCATGTAAAGAACACAATGAAGATATTGATTATACCTTCTCAATCATCCTTCGGTAATATGGAGTATTCTTTTGTCATTACAATTTTGAAAAAAATGATCAAAGTGGTGACAGTATTTGGAGAATTGAACACGTGTACCATTCTTTGTTTGCCATGTGTACCAAAAGGTTCTCTGTTTACCATGTGTACCAAAAGATGGGGGGCCTGTCAGGTCGTCCCGGGCTCCGGGCTGGTGAGCTTCTCGTGGAGTCCAAACACCCAGAGTCCCCACCATACCTTTGCTCTCTACGTCGATAAGAATGAGAGAGGTTTGTATATTTAAACCATTATAGACTCTTCCGCGTTACCAATGTGGTACTAAATATTAAACAGAACAAATCACAACCATTGATTTTATAATCCATCGGCTGCTGAGTCTCCAATCGTTCAGCCTACACATTTTGCAATCGTTGAATCCATCGTTCAGCCTGCACATTTTGCAATCGTTGAATCCATCGTTCAGCCTACACATTTTTCAAAATAGCCACTACTTTCAAACACACCTACCAGTTTTACAATCAAGTTTCATCTCTGAACCACCATTCCTATGAACTGCAGTCAACTCCTTAGCACCCATTGCTAACATTGTTCTGTCCATCGAAGAATCACCTGTGATGAAATCTCCTTGGAGTATGTTTGGCTCCGTGATAAGCCTCATCTTTTCTATGGATCCAAAACCATCCACATTTATGCCAGAACCTGAACTAGAAGCACTTGCTTCATCAAACTGCTAATGGTGCTATCATGCCTTTTTGACATTGGTAACCTTATATGTCTATTAGTATTACAAATATCATCACTTCTAATATCAAATAGGGTAGTGATGTCATCAGATAGTAATGAATTGTCATTGCACACCTGCAAAGCATCAGTATGAACAACAGTTAATGATGGACCCTTGTCACCATTGAAAGATAGGCCAGAAGGTGTAACACCAGTATCATTTACTCTATCAATATTAGAATTACAACTCACTATAGATGAATTATGAGTCATACATTAATTTGTACTTGATTTATATTCTGTCACCCATGTAATTCCATTAGGTACTAACTGGTATGCATTGTTATTAAGCCCCCCAAAATTGACATAATCAGATATGTTATATTTGTAAACACAGTATGGATTAGCTTGTGGTATAGCCATATTTTTCATTCTAGACTTCAGTTCTTCCATGAGTGTGTTGGCATATGAAATAGTAACATTTGTGTTCTTCTTTGACATGGTGTTTGTGTGCAAGGAAGAATTGTGTAGCTGAATCCCACAAGTAGATGTTCTTGGATTTAATCCCATCCTTTTGTTTTCATTAGGTACTAAAACAATTGTTTTCTGACTAGAAGATGCTCGACGCCTCTTCCTCGCTCTAGATGGACCTTTTTTATCATTTGGCTGCCCATTTTGAACCAGATTTGTTTTCAAAACTGATTGATTTGTTTTTAGAACCAGATCACCATCCCCACTTGAAATAGGATCCTAAACTTATGATACATTAACTAGGCTTTGTGTGAACTAAATATCCCATCAAGTGAATGATCCTCTACTTGAATCACTGACTTGTGAAATTTTTTACGAGTTAATCCATGAAGAATTACAGTCCTGCAATACACTGTATCTTATTCACAATTATAGAAGAAAAAGAAAAAAAAGGGAAATTAAAACTATTTTATCTAAAAACAAGTGCAAACTAAGTAACAAAGTTTATCAACTCTCAAGGATGAAAGCTGCTAAGAAAATAGTTTAGGAATCAAAAGAGATTTACTAGGAAAAAATTATAGAAAATGTATAGCAAGTATCAGTGAAGAAAATCCCCAAGGGTTAGCTCAATCAATTGAACCATCTCTTGGGCACTTGTGTTGTCATTGATGTCGCCCATCCAGACTCCTCATATTTGAACTGGGCCAGTTTGAAGAAGTATATGAAAGATGAAAAGATACAGTAAGAAGACCTTATGGAACATACATTTAGATCAGCTAAGTCCATCCATGACAGAAGCTTAGCAGAAGTGGCAGCCTATAGGAGTCTAAATAAAGACAAATAGAGAGACCTCAATCATCAAGACCTATCACATTTAGAAGTGAAGCTATAGTTTTTTGGATAAGTATATCGGAACGAATATAGCTAGGAATGATGAAGCCTAATTCGAGCCTTAAAATGACATGATCAATTATTGTAATCAGATCGAACCTGTCCAGGATCAATGAGAAGCCTAATCCAAACTTTAAAAAATATGGTAATGATCTAAATCCTGGAGAACCCCCAAAACAGAGTCGAGCTGAAGAAAGAGTCCTTGTGAGATGGCCTGGTAGTCATATGATCAGTTGGTGTTAAATTGTAATTTGATGGAAGCCCTAAAAAATGTTAGGAAGTTCTAATGGTTTACACCTCAATTTTGTGGAGTATAGAAGGGTAAGTAGACCTAGTAATTCTACAATTTAAGCATGGAAGGAAAGGGTCTTAAACCCTTCAAGTATGGAAATATAAACTTGTCAAGCAACCCCTATATACCTCAAAGTGGACAAAAGCGTAAATATTTCATTTTTAAGCCAAAATTGTGTTGAGTATACTAAATCAACCCAGTTTATTAATGCAAGAATAAATAGGTCAAGTTGGCCTAACCTTTGGAGAATTAGCATATAAATAAGGCATGAATGAGGTCATTTTAGTAACGAACTTTGATGTGAATCTCTGGGGAAAGAAAGAGGTCTGAAGGTGATTGTGGGAAAAGATAAGAGGTCTGGAAGAATAAAGAGGTATGAAGGTGACTGTGGGCAAAGATAATAGGTGGGGAAAGGGTCTTAATCCCTTCAAGTATGGAAATATAAACTTTTCAAGCAACCCCTATAGACCTCAAAGCAGACAAAAGGTGTAAATCTTTCATTTTTAAGTCAAAATTGTGTTGAGTATACTAACTCAACCCATTTTATTAATGGAAGAATAAATAGGTCAAGTTGGCCTAACCTTTGGAGAATTAGCATATAAATAAGGCATGAATGAGGTCATTTTAGTAATGAACTTTGATGTGAATCTCCGAGGAAAGATAGAGGTCTAAAGGTGACTGTGGGCAAAGATAAGAGGTCTGGAAGAATAAAGAGGTCTGAAGGTGAATGTGGGAAAAGATAAGAGGTGGGGAAAGGGTCTTAATCCCTTCAAGTATGGAAATATAAACTTGTCAAGCAACCCCTATAGACCTCAAAGTGGACAAAAGGCGTAAATATTTCATTTTTAAGTCAAAATTGTGTTGAGTATACTAACTCAACCCAGTTTATTAGTGGAAGAATAAATAGGTCAAGTTGGCATAACCTTTGGAGAATTAGCATATAAATAAGGCATGAATGAGGTCATTTTAGTAATGAACTTTGATGTGAATCTCTGAGGAAAAAAAGAGGTCTGAAGGTGACTGTGGGAAAAGATAAGAGGTGGGGAAAGGGTCTTAATCCCTTCAAGTATGGAAATCTACTTTCTGTTTGAAATTTATATTATTTCAAATTTAGAAGCAGGGTTTTTGAAATAAGGAAAGGTTTTTCTTATGTAAAGAAATATAATATGCATATAAAGTAGAAAAATCCTCTCATTTTATGAGGAATAACATGTATGCTTGGGAATAATGTTTTATTTGTCTTCATGCTTCTAGGATTAGGTTAGCATTATATTTTTTTCTTTGTAATCTTCCTGTTAGAGTTGCTTGAAACAATATTTTTCTTACCATTGCAAAAGATGTGGCTACTACTATGTCTTAAACTAAACAAGAAGATGGTTTGGCTTAATAATTTGACCTCAGTACTTTGATGTACAAAAATTCATAATAGGAAGATTTGGCCATATTGAACTTTGCTGTCCAGAAATTCATCCCTAGTACAAAATTTGGAGAATTTTCCACTGTGCAGATACCGTATGGTCAGCTTACTGTTGAGTATATTTGATAATATAACACATGTATTTAATCCCCATGGACACATAAACCCAAAAAACAAACATCCCAAAAAACCCTTAAAAATATATTTTTTAAATATATCTTGATACATCTATAAATATAAACTGATTGGAAAAAATTTCAAATTATTTTCTCTGATTTATTGGATTGTCTTGAAGCTGAAATTCTTCTAAAATTTGGAACAAAAAACATTTTTTCATATCTATGAGATGTATACTTCTGTATTGGAGCCATACTGAATTTTTTCATTATGTATTTTTTCCATATTGAATGTATTCAAATTCAAATTCATATATGAATGTTGCTACTATGGTTTAATCCTGTATCTGGAGCACAATAACTAGATTGTGAGCATATATAGCATAACTAGTACACATTAACAAGATGCATGGATCCGAACTCAGTGATGGTGAGACTGTGATTCACTAGTAGGGATGGAATTGATTGTACCCCCAAAAAAATACACTTAGATGTAAAGTTATTCATCCTTGGAAAAAAGGCTTAATTTTATTAAAAAAAATAAAGTTACATTCTGCATATTACATGTATATCATGTATTTCATGTAGGGAACTCCTATTACAAAAGAGATATACATCATAGATAAAAACATATTGCAGCGAATATATCCTGTAGATAGATCTCAAGAAATAGTGTTGAAACTACCAAAAACAATTATGTGTTAAGGTTGTTGTAGGCTACAAAACTTTTCTGATAGAAACTGCAGAAAGTATAGTCTTCAAATTGAACTTGCATGAGGAGGATCCATATCTTCAATGAACGGATGATGATAAAATTCAAAACTATCACCATTAACTTCAGATTTTCCTTCATGTCACGGATGTGCCCAAGAGGCTAGCTGCACTTTTACATGAGGCAGAGCCACCCAAGAATTGGGAAGTTTAGATTTCATTTAACATCTCGATTAGGTAGCCTGTAATTGGATTGCCTGCACCATAAATTATGTTTCAGACTTTCATTTAGAAGAGTAATTAAAAAAAATATACCATACAGTCTGCTCATCTACCTCCTTGGTGCTCATCCTTCCTCTGAACATGGTAGAGGCTGTTAGATAACAGCCATGACGAGGATCAACATCACACATAAAAAAATTTATACAAAAATTTTATGAGACATTGAGACCAAAATTTGTTATCACTGTATACGAAACTTTCTATGAGATATTAAGACCAAAATTTGTATAGTGATTATTTTTTCATTCTGACACCACCTCTACACAACTTTATATGAGACATTTTAGACCAAAATTTGTATTATGATGAAGCCAATACAATTCCAGATGTCACTGAAATATAATACAGTTATAGGCAGCTTCAATGGATTGAGGAAGGTCCCATTGATAGAGGTTCACACCTATAGAAAAAAAATGATAATGAGCCTTTAAAAACAATAAATTATTAAATTAAGAAGGTAAAAAGTTAAAATGCAGATTGCATACCCTGAACTTGTCCCAACTCCACCTTCAGAAACATCAGATCTCTTACGTTTCCTACTTATATTTGCTTGTCTTATCACTCTACGAAGCTTATTTGTTTCTGGAAGGTGTTTTTTATTCGTAAATCCATCCATTTTACGCCTATAAAATGCTTAACCCATTTGCAAAAGAACATTTAATTGATTGGAAGACCCTCCTTTTTGTGTGCATCTATGGTACATAGTACGAGATAGCTTATGTGATTTCTTCATACCCTATGTACCCCAAATTCCCAAGCTTCCATATTTTGCTGCAAACCATGGCCAGTGTGCAAATAATTGATGCTGCATCATCAATTTATCTTAGAATACCAAAACAATGTACCAAATGTAGTAAATTTATAATAAAATATGTAAATTAGTAAGTAAAGTTTTGGTGGGATGAAAATTTGTATGCATACCATATAATGTTTCATATGGTTGTCTCCCAAAGCTTCTTTCTTTGCTCTTATGAATTCTGTAACAACTTCTTGAAAGGCTATTGCATCACCATCCATAAATTTGTCTTTTTCCATCAACAGAAAAAGAGATGAAAGTGACCTCCAAGCACATTTCTTCTTTCTAGCTGATTCACGCCCCCCACTAGTACGATCATCTTTTGCATCAACTAATTTTTCATACAATCCCCAACATCCATGTCCACATTTCTTTTCAAGAAAACAACGTGCCTTGACACCTGATATTGATGGCTTTGCTAGAATATTACCTTGTGTGCCTGACCTCTTAATTTTTTTTTGAATTTTTACATGTCCACCATGCAAGCCTTCTTTTGAAAGAACACATTCAATTGCGTCAATTGACTTTTTACTTTCAGTTTGTGGAGTTTTATTCCATGCAAACATAATAGATAAATAGACCATCTTGTCCACAATTCTTACAAACGCATGCAAAGTGCACATGTGCACCCTAATCAATGGTATAGGAAGCACTGCGTCTATATTTGGATCAAGTTCATCACGATTAGGAGAAAGGTTTTGAGGATAGCTCAAAATACCACCTTTCCAACTTCTATCTTTTTGTTTTATATGCATGCAATATAAGCAACTATACATTGCATTTGCACCATGAGAAACATTGTACATACACTTGAGAGTTTTTAAATCCGCTGCAAGGTGCCATTCCACAAAATATGAACCATATCCTTCCACGTATAACTTTTCCCCTACAGCATGTGAGGACATAATTGATGGTAAATCTGTTTTGCTGAAAACAAATTTTAAGGACTCATGGGACTCCTTGTTGACACGGAAAATGCCCAACCAAAAAAGGTGTTCTTCATATTGAACTTGAAAATATTTATCACTTGTCTTATCAAGGCTTTGATCTAATGCATGATTCATTAGTGTGATTGAAACTCTTTCATATTTTTCCATGTTGACTAATTCCATCTCATCCAATTTTAGGACAACAACCAATTTTCCACATGCCTCCTCAGTAGATATGTCGTAGTACCTCACCATCAGTTGTAATACTTGTTCTAGGTCATACCACATGTTATTGTTTCTAATTAATGGAATAATTTCACTTGGTACTTTCTTTTTATTCTTACTTGCAACTTCATGCATAGCTTCTAAATGATATGCATTTCCCAATGAATCAACAATTTTTGTGTTTCGTAATGCATGCTCTTTCTTCACATGGAAAGGGCGAGGAACCACAGTTTTCTTAATACCCACATTTAACATTCCCTCTCTCAAAACTTTGAAAATACTTGCATATGCTTCCCTGCTGATCACTCTATCATCACAAACTCCTTGAACATCCTTTACATCAATTCTTAAATTTGCAATGAATTGATTAACTACTTCTTTCCTCAAAGCATGAAATTCAGGTTGTTTGAGCATTTTTTCCATGTTACTTTTCTTCAACACTTTTTTGTACAAATCCACAAAATCAGGGCAATTTTCATCTAACATGGACCTCACCCCAAAAACTCTTTTTCTATAGTCACCTCCCCCCCTTTTCAAACATGCTATCGGTTTCAATTTTTTTGGTCTAATCCTCAACCAATTTTTTTTTCCCTTTAACCTAGAGTGTCTCTTTTGGAGACGACGGAGATCAATTTTCAACTTCTGAATTTCTTTTGCTGAGTTGGATTTCTCTTCAAGCAATGCATTCACATGTCTTTGATTCAATACTGTTATTGTTTGGTTCAATCTCATGTTTTCACAATAAACAACCATATATGACTGATTGAGATGATGTAATTTGACATTGATATCTTGTATTTTCTGTTCAAGGGAAATGCGATTACCTTCTAAATTTTTACAATATCCTAGAAGACCGCTTTTTCCATGGCATACAAATCGGCATAGTCTTGTTATTGTATTGAAATCAGGATGGGAGTTGGACACATGGTCAACTGGATAGAGTTCTCCATTTACCCAAAGATCCATATTTTTAGCTCCACGTTCCCTTAATGCACTGTAGTCAATGTTAGGAGCCACTTTCTATTTTTTTTATGGATAGGTGCCATATCCAGACTTAAATCTATGTGGCAAACATAGTGCTTCTTTCGTACACCATCTATTTTTGTTCGAGAGGCCTGCAAACAACCAAGATTATGAAAATTAAAACATACTAGAAAATCCCAAAAAGATAAAATCAACTTGCAAAAGGAATAGTTAGGGAGATATTCTAAGGAAAATATAACTTTTTAGATATTGAGTCATACCTCAAAGCTATCAGGAATCTTGTAGAATATTTTAAATCCAGCTACATTTCTATGTTTGCATCTGAAAACAACATAAATTAAAAACAATGAGTAGAATATAGAAAAGAAATCTTACAAAAACAAAAAGTCTAAATGAATAAATGGGATGTATCCCACTTGCTTGTGTTTATCCACCCTCAAATATGACCATATTCTAATCAGTTTCAAATATTTATTCACAACAATCAACAAACTTCTAAATTTCTTCCATATAAGCTTCCATCAAAGTTACCCACATGAATGTGGTCTATTGGCAAGCAACAAGGTGATTGGGCTTGTATTAACGTGGAGACCTGGCTTCAAATACCTGAGTAGGTATGATTGTAAATATAAGAAGTATTTCTAAAAAAAAACAGAAGTTGTCGTCAAAGTCATAACTAAAGCACCAATTGTCTTTTGGCATTAATGAAATGGCAAAAAACAAACAGTGATTCCATTAAAGTGAAAATCAATCCATGAAGACAGATGCTCACAAGGCAGGTAGCATACTGTGAAATGCAAGATTTTTTTTTTCAAAGGGAGAGTCCTTCACTGCAGAAAATATTCTCAATTATCTTTTTTACAAAATAATGTTTATGATTGCTGGATATATGAAATGTACCACACATGATGAATAATAAAGGTGTAATAGACTAGAATGGGGTTTTTAGAAAGAAAACAAATATCAGCATTTGGACATTGCACAGTCAAATTTTCTGGTGACAAGATACAAAGTCAACCAACATGGACCAAGAGGATGTATTAGATGCATGTTAAAGGTTATTGAAGAAGAACAATGCATGATATATTACTGAATGTGGTATCAACCCTTTTCAGAGTTGGTCCTAGAAGGCCTTAAGTATTGACTAGCAGGATCAACCCATTTTAAAGTTGGTCTTAAAAGGTTTTGAATGGCCCTGAAAGGTTAAACTTTCTCAAAGTTGGTCTTGCAATCGTTCAGCCTGCACAAAAAATCTTGCTTAGCTGATCAAGGTTCAGTAAACCATCCATTTCATATATTCCTCTTGAATATGAAAACTACTTGAGATCTATAGTCAACAAGAATGTTGCTGAAAGTTGATTTCCAAATACTGTGAGTGAATCGAGCAGTGGTAAGACTGAAAAATTGGATTTTAAGCTTTATGGAGATTTAACTGTCAAAAATATTACATTTGTGAGATCGAGCAGTGGAAAATTAATTGACATGGTTGATATTGAACATCCATGAAAAATTACTTGCCCATTCGAAAGGAACTACAAAGGCTATTGATAATTCCAATACAGTGCACAAGATCAACACTCTGTGGCTTAGCCTTTGGTGCTAACATTTCTTTAACAGGCCAGTTTCAATCTATAAGGAAAGCCAGCTTCACTAGGCTCTTCATGCATCACATCCATATCAGAGATACTCAACAGAAGATGGGATACTAAAACTCATCTCTGCAAAAGACAATTACAAATTTAATATCAATAGGTTGTGCATTTGGTGATATGGAAGGCTGGCACCTGCCATATTTAGCAGAATATTTGTGTGTCACGTCCATTCAAAGAGATACTCAACAGGTGGACTGTGAGAATTCCAAACCCTTATCCCTGCAGAAGACGCTTACAAACTGAATAGCAATACCCCTAGCCCATCTGGAGGCATTGACTTTGGTGCTATAACTAGCCATTTTGGATCTACAAGGCATGCCAGCTTTACCAGGCTAATCATGTGTCACATCCATTCAGAGACATACTCAACAGATGGTGGGATGAGGACAAAGAAAAGAAATAGAATGTGCACATTAAAACAATTTGGAAGCACTTTTAGTTCATGGTCTTTGCATGGTCAATGGTTTATCAGGACTTACCCTCTAAGGCCACACCAATGTATGGAGTCTGGACTGTATCACTGAAATCATTCAACATATTTTTTGGAAGTGCAGACATTCCAGAGCATGTTGGGATCTGATTTGGACCTCTTGGAAGCATATTCTCTACAAAAATTTTATGTGGAGAGGTGCACTGCAAACAAAAGTATTTCTATGTGGTATGATTGTAAATATAAGAAGTATTTCTCAAAAAAAAAAAAACCAGAAGCTGCTGTCAAAGTCATAACTAAAGCACCAATTGTCTTTTGGCATTAATGAAATGGCAAAAAACAAACAGTGATTTCATTAAAATGAAAATCAATCCATGAAGACAGATGCTCACAAGGAAGGTAGCATACTGTGAAATGCAAGATTTTTTATTCAAAGGGAGAGTCCTTCCCTGCAGAAAATATTCTCAATTATCTTTTTTACAAAATAATGTTTATGATTGCTGGATATATGAAATGTACGACACATGATGAACAATAAAGGCATAATAGACTAGAATGAGGTTTTCAGAAAGCAAACAACTGTCAGGATTTGGACATTGCACAGTCAAATTTTCTGGTGACAAGATAGAGTTAGGAGGAGTGCCATGGATGGTGTAAGAATTTGGCAAAGTTTTTGAGAAGCATGAAGTTGAGGCTGTGGTTCCTCTAGCATCTTTCCATTTATTTTGGCTCCAAGTTAGTCATTGTAAGGAAATTATTTTCTTGAATTTCCTTACACAAAATGATCAATCTGTGTCAAAAGGCTCATGTATACCCTCTCTCTTGGATGCCACCTTCAATATACTTCGCTGCCTTCAACACAGCACTGCCAAATGTTGACCCAGGCTAGAACTCGAAAGCTGAAGGTTTTCTACTGATTGTGATTGTTGTTTTCACCAATATGCATGCCCAGGATTTTCCATGACTACTCTAGAATGTTGATTTAGGGCTGGAATAAACTCAGCGCTCAGAGTTTGTTGTTTGAATGCTTCAGAAGTGTTGATTCAAAGCTTCTTCCTATTGATCTGCATTGAGAGACCGCCCAGATTACTGGTTTATGGTGATTTTAGGGTCATATATGCCCAGAACTGCCCTTTAATGCACAGATCTATCCTCAAATTTAACCCATATTTGTTTTTAGGTTTGGTTACACCTTGGTTTATGATGAAAAGTGACCAAGACTATGATTCTTTGCCCTAACATGATGAAATACTTAGATCTGTTACATGAGTCCCCAAACATAAAATTTTGGGTTATGCAATTTCCATAGCTAATATATGTGATTCTAAGGTTTTTTAAATATTTCCAACCAGACTCCGAACAAAATAAGACGGTAAATATGTTTGGAAAAGGTTGAAAATGTAGAATATTTAAACTACACCAAATTTAAATCATAGTTATGTGTTACTGCAATCTGCATATAAGCATTCAACTGAGCTGCCATTGTTTTTTTCCCTGGAAAGGGGCATTGAATGTTTGCTCAGAATGGATCAATGTATCTACTATCTGAGTATCTACCCTTGATTGATAAAATCATGAAAACAAATTCCCTGGATCAGAAATGGAAATGAATATATTAGTGACCATATATTAGTGAGAGGGGATCCTTCCTTGTGATGGGAGGATAGAGGGAAACCAATTTAGAGATTACTGTCAATTCACTAAGGGCAAGTGGAGTCAAAGATGTACAATACAAGAGGGCCTTATTTCATATGTCACTAAGGGGGAAATGTTACATGATTGATCAAACCCTACTTGGTGAAGTGCGAGAATTTACTAGGTTTTACAAGGTTAGGGATTGGATAAAGTATCCATTTCCTAAGGGGATTGGATATATGAGGCATTAAACTTCATATGAAAAAATAAAACTTGAAATCGGGTTGGGAATGTCAAATAATTTGACCTTCCAGTTTGATTTCTTCCTCCAAGAAAAAAGGGACAGAGAAGTGGAAATGCTACCCAAGGAGCATGAGGGTATTAAATCAAAATGCAGAATGGCCTTGAGGTTGAGTTCAAGGATGACCCTGATCATATGCTTGACAAGGATTTTTTTCCAGGCAATTGATTATGCCTGTGGGAATCGTGATGAAGTAGGGCACAATGATAAGTGCTATGACAATAGCAGCAAACCATTTCAATTAGTATTATGAGGAACATAACAAAGGTAAGAAAACCTAATTTGACCCAAAATTAGCAATAAAGAGCAGATCTGGGCACCTTTTTGGAAATTCTGTGCATGTTGGCAACCCCAAAATTTTATGTTTGGGGACTCATGTAACAAATCTGAGTATTTCATCATGTCAGGCCAGGGAATCATAATCCTGGTCACTTTTCATCATAGACCAAGGTGTAACCAGACCTAAAAACAAATCTGGGTTAAATTTGAGGATAGATCTATGCATTAAAGGGCAGTTCTGGGCATATATGACCCTAAAATCACCATAAACTAGCAATCTGGGTGGTCTCTCAATGCAAATCAGTAGGAAGAAGCTTTGAATCAACACTTCTGAAGCATTCAAACAACAAACTTTGAGCGTTGAGTTAATTCCATCCCTAAATCAACATTCTAGAGTAGTCATGGAAAATCCTGGGCATGCATATTGGTGAAAACAACAGTCACAATCAACAGAAAACCTTCACCTTTCGAGTTCTAGCCTGGGTCAACATTTGGTAGTGCTGTGTTGAAGGCAGCGAAGTATATTGAAGGTGGCATCCAATAGAGAGGGTATACATGAGCCTTTTGACCATTTTCTTTTGTAAGAAGGCTTATAATCATTGTGCTTCTGAAAACAACACATACAATATACAGAACACGAGAGGTATAACTATCAGTAAGGGGAAGATTATTGAGTTGTGTAATGGGTCATCTAGACATTGTAGCACCATTCTAAGGTAGCTTGTAGGGTAGCCTGTATGCTTTCCCAATTCATTACCAGCTTTTGATGCACTCAGATATGACACCTATATTTTACAGTAAATGTACAACAAGTCTAGTCAAGGCCTGTTAAGGAATGCCCTACCGAAAATAATCATGAATGAGTCAAACATTCAAAATTTGAAGAGCGCTCCACCTACTTGGTCTTTAATACTTGTTTGAGAACAACATAAGGAAGAGCATTTCCTTATGAAGTGCCATTCAAAACATATTTGTGAACCATGTCACCTCTTTATTGAGAAGGGTCCCAACTTGAAGAGATGGAAACCTATCTTGATGAGCGATAGGATGAAGTAATGAACCCTTGCCTAGATATCAATGAGATCCAATTTGTGGGAGGTTGTTGTGACAACTCTTTGAACCACTTTTGCACATTGTTCTATGGAGATCCCCCTAAGTTGCACTGAAGTGGGTATGGAAATAGATATAGACAGGGGGGTGGATACAAAAAATTGTCCATGATGGACTTACAAAAAGCTCCTAGAGCCCTACATATTTTCCTTGGATAGGCCATAATTACATCTATTACTGGAAAGGCACCATTCTTTCCAATAAATATATACATCAAAACATATAGACCAATCATGACTGCAAACCTTACATCTCAATATATTATGAGAGGCTTAAGTTAACATAACAAAGTCTCTAACTTGTGTGTCCCTAATATCCTGAAGCTCAATCAATCTAGGTTCCAAATCTAGAGCAAGTTTTGAGAGCCCGTCAAATTTCGAGTTCAACTCTCGATAAACATGTGAAAATGAAGTGAACGGGAATTACTGCACTAGAACTCAAACAATAGAGAGAAAGATGCTGCAAATGAGAAGCAAAAATTTGAATTTTGTTGGTTGTCCAATCTATTACCATTTTTGAATCCCTGAAAAGCTATAGCAGAATGACGTTCTTATGGAGACTTCTTCGATCTGTATAGTTGATTGTAGACACCTTGCTTGGTGAAATACCAATCCCCTATGCCGCTACGACTCTCCTGGCCAGTGCAGCTTAATCTCAGATCTTGCCATGGTGATCAAGCATCAGTCACACAAATTCACAATTCAATGTAAACTTCTCTAAGAGGGAAAATGGAAGTTTAAATAGAATAATTTGGAAAAAAATTGAACATCTACCTGTGAAATCCGAGGGTTTTCATCTGATTCGTGCCAAGCAACCTATAAAATAAAAATCAAAGGATTTCCATTTGTTATTGGCGCCAAGCATCTAGTTGAGGGTTTCCATTTTCGATTCGCACCCATTCTTGCTCTCAATGGCCGATGATCCAACAAAGCTATGCTCTCAATGGCCGAGGATCCAACATATATATTTTAGCATCAAATTTAGCATAACCCCAATCTTTTTAGAGATCTTATGGCGGATGGCAAATTTTTTTAAATCTCTTATGGTGGATGCCGGACGGGGTCTCGAGGAAGATCGAATGCATTTCTTGCTAGAGCCAGGTGGATGTCGGACATGGTCTTGAGGAAGATCGCATGCATTTCTTTCCAGATCTAGATGAACTGAACCCAAACGGTTCATTAAATTTTATCTTTTTACATTTGGGTAGGGGAGGTTCTGGCTTATTTATGGGCCATCTTTCATAAATTGTGTTCTGAATTTTGTAGAAATAGATGGTAGAAATGTGAGGCATTATGGGAAAGTGTTGTGAGGCATAATGGGAAAGTGTTATGAATATATTAGCAAACATCTCAAATTTCACATTTAATTTTACTATGGTACTCAAATCGTTTTTATTTCATTTTGAAATATATATATTAAATTATTAATTTTTTTTTTAAAACAGAGTTAAAATAATGATTATTTATAAAAATAAATAATGTTAATCAATGTAGAATCATTTTAGTTTGAGGTTTATTATCCTAATAAACCAAATTTTGGCATTTAAACTGTTGGTAATAACTCCCAATTCGATTATTATTCCAATGAAAATGCCTATATTTATACAAATCACATGGCGATTGGGTTTCACCTTCCGCTTAGCCTTTTTGGCTTCCTACTATTTATTTATTTACATTATATAACCCTAACGGATTATATTCTAACAATCCCCCTCTTAATCCGAAGGGGTGTTCGTAAGTCCGA
>LPNX010844786.1:0-15553 GCA_001517045.1 Pseudotsuga menziesii
GTAAGCCTTTCTTTTGTTCCTTATTTTTTATAGCTAGGCTTATCATTTTGTTTGTTGTCAAAAGGGGCTTGGTGTTGGAGGGAGTTTTTCCATTTGTTTAACAAATAGTGCATGTTATGGAATTTTGATGGTAAAGTGAACATGAAATGCTAGTGGAGAAGGTGGTAAAGTCCCTGAAGTTACTTTGCATCATTAGGTCAATATATCTTGCATTCATGTTACACTTGCACAATACTGTCCTAACAACAATGAAAAGGTAGTTCAAGGTACGTATAACTGTGTAGTGTGGTGTATGAGTTGTCATACTTTATATCAATAGAAATGTTCTTGTGTCATATAGAATGTACCCATAGCTTCTTTGTATAGGATTTTGTTTGTAAATTCCTTCAAGTTTTACTAAGATTGTAATGAAATATTAGTAATATTTGTGAGATATTTTGAAAATCAAGATATCTATTTAAGTGGAGAAATTAGTATTTGAATTATAATGCACATTTATAAAAATAGGATTCCATGAGGTAAAATGTCCATCTAGTAAAATGTCCCTAGCACCCAGTATTATGTTATACCATAAGGTGAATTGTTGTGGCTTCTACACCTTTGCTGGGTGGTTTTCAGGCACTGGGAAGTGGATTTGAAGTATTTTTTGTTGGAAAGAAGAAGCTTGTCCGTTTCGTTCCTACGGAATTAAATAAAGACCATAATGAAATTATGGAAATGGTTCGGGTATGTTTTGAAATTGAAAAGACAGTCTGATTGCATTAAATAAGTTATACTTTGTTGTTTTGTATTATATGAGCAAATTTCGATTTAATGATTGAATTTGACTGTATATTCAGTGATTAATTGAATGAAACACTTCTTGGAAGTTATAGCTGATTTTACCACACATGGTTGATCACATGTTTATGGCCTTCCTTGTCCCTCTACAGACTCTTTAGACCCCATGGATTAATATTATACTTTGATGTTTCCAATTTCATCCCTAAAAACACCTTTTTATTGTTGTACGCAACTTTTAAACCCATACTCACATGTATACGCTGATTTTGACCTTAAACCCGCGTACATCGGGATGCGTGCATAAATCCAAATATTTTTGGAGTTTTCCTTCATGTGTGTCCAAACCACTTGAGTCTTGGCCTTCCATATGCCTCGAGATCTCTCGGATTTGACCCTCCATTACCCCTTTGGAGTGTTATATAAGGAACCCCTTGGATACATTGAAGGGGAGGAATTGAAGAGAAATGAAACTATAGTCCATTGTTGCCATAGCTTGTATATACTTGAGTCTGCATCCCTTTGTCCCTTTGGATCACTTTGTGTTCTTCCCAAGCTTGCCTTTTCTTGTGAGCTTGCTATCGAGAGATGGAGGATTGAGGTGGTGGAGGCCCAGGCAGAGGACTCAGTTTCTCCGGTTTGCAGGTGTGCCGACAGAGGTTGTCACTTGTGTAATCTCTGATTTGATTAATAGAAATTTCTTTTCCTGTCCAATAATGTGCATTTAAATAAATATTGAATCCCTGGATGTGTTTAATTGCTTATACATTGTTGATTATATATGCTAGAGTATATCTAACACCATATCATATAGCATGCTTGTCTTGTTTGTTGTTGTTGAGAGCAAATTGTTAACACAAGTGGGATTGGAGAAAGATCAACGGGGATCTACTTCAACCATCCGGAATAAGGTATGATTCAAGATCATTTAGTGTTATATGTTTGTTTTCTCTTGCATATTGGGAAGGGATTGATTTCTCATGTTTAGCTGTCTGTTGTGGTACACTGCAAGGCATAGGAAATTTTTCTCCGTAACATCAACAATCTCGAGGTCCCATGTAATAATGCTAAAAATGTTACCAGATGGACTAGTAGGCTATTCACTAATAAGAAAACATAAGAAGAAGCTAATTTTCTCACCTTATTCTCTCTTCCAAGGACACTTTGGAGAGTCAGAACCTTGAAGGGGGGATCCATTCTAAAATAAACTAGAGAAGACACTACTATATATCCTATGCAATTTGTTAGTGATCAGTGCCTTGTGATAGCTAAGTATAAGATTCTTCTGTGTTTCCACAATATAAGCATCCAATTCAAGAAGAAGATATCAAGTGAAACATTACTTTAGAATGATGAACACAATTAACTTGCAAAGCATCCAGTCCACTAGTCCCAAGTTATTAACTATTCATGTACAACCACTAATATATAAACAGTGTTATGTATGCAACGACAGGGCAGCCAAGTAGATTAAAATCAAAGTAATAATGCATTCAATACTATTACCTAATGATTATGCACTCAAGGTTTGTATATACCCATGTAACAAATACTCAAAAGATATTAGTGTATAGATAAAATGTCATGTCCAATAACCACCATTTGCTGCTAATCAAACAATAAGTGACAACAATATATGTAACAATAGTATGTGTTCTAACGGTATTAGTATTGAACCCCTTTTGAAAGTAATTCACAGGTAGTCATATGAATGTGCATTCAAAGGAAAGAAATGGTGTATGTCTTCTAATGAGGTTTGAAATATACATTAACAAAGTTCCCAATCAGTACACATATAATTTATTATTGATTTTAACATTTAACCAAGCAATTTGTTTGTTTCATGCAAGGGTTAGTGTTGTTAGTAATGTGAAAAGGAAGGGCTACAACAAATTGTAGACCCTGTATAGGGTGGGGTAGCCACTGAAAGGGTTGTCCCCTTGGCTAGTAAGGCCTTGGAAAGTCCCTAGAATGAAGGATTGAGGGATGTAAAGGGATGCCAAGGGATGCTATGACAAGGACGAGGGTAGGAGGGTGAGGCCATGTCTCTAAACTAACAGGTTGAAGGTTGGACAAATGAGAGAAAGGGAGGCCAAGGTAGATTGGAGGGTATCTGAGGGTAAGGGAGGAAGAATAAGGGAAAGTATAGAGCTATAGTATCCTTGGGCAGCATGCCTAAGGGTGAAGGAGTGGTGAAAATAGAGGGTTGAGGGGTGAAGAGAAGATATGAGGGGAAGGCGAGGAAGAAGGGATGGAAGGCGAGGGTAATGAGGAGGAATACGGGGATTGTTTTGAGTTTTTTATTTAAAAATTCAACTACGCTAACCCTTACATGAAAATGAAAATAACCTAATCCTACATGCAAGGTTTACAAGAAAAACAAGTTTTGGGACAAGGGTTTTGAGGTTCTACCCTAACCCTCGGGCATCAAGGGAGGTGATTAGCATTCCCCATTGAGAATCCTAATAAAGGTTTGACAATAGAAAACTAAACAACCGTGTCCCTAATGCTAAAATGAATCCTTCTATGGACATACTTCAGTGAACCAAGGTGACTAAAGGTTGATAAGTGACCTAGCCAAGACAAAATGCAACATTAATGGATACCATTGCATCCATAAACAAGAATAATTGATCATGTTGATTAAATTGGCATTGTTGTCAACATAAGGTAATAGGAAACATTGATGAAATAGTCCAAAAATATTTAGCCAAAATAACACAGTTGTCTAAGCGGAGTCAGAAGCATTATAACACTAAATTTCTATGAAGTGAAGATTTGGACTTCCCATGTCATAAGAGAGAGAAATATCAATGGTATAGAATAGTTTCCGCAATGCCAAGGTGCACACTTGTTAAATCCATAGACAATACTTTGTAGAAGTCATTTTTGAGAATTTATGAAAAGCAAACCCGCAATCCGCAATTGCGGAAGAAGTTTTGTAGAAGACGAATTGTGGAAGCAGTATCGAGAAAACTTAAAAAGCAGACCCACAATCTGCAATCTGCAATTGCGGAAGTAGTTTCAAGAAAAGTCAAAAAGCAGACTTGCAACCTGTAATTGTGGAAGGAAGGGGCTCCCATAGATTGCAAAAAGGACGATTGCGGAAATATCATTGCGGAAGGTTAATTGTGGAAAGACAATTTGCGGAAAGATAAATGCAGAAAGGTCGTTGCAGAAAGGTAATTGTAGACGCAGAAAGATAGTTTGCGGAAAGATAAATGCAGAATGGTCATCATGGAAAGATGGTTTGTAGAAAGGAAATTGAAGAAAGGATTTTCGTCAAGATTGGAGTGATGCATTATCACACTGTTAATTCAAAGTTTTTGTAAACAAAGAGTTTATTTTATGATTTGTTGATTGGTGAAAGGTCACAATGAAGATACATGACTGTTAGATGAAGAGGCACGACTGAGGGTATATAAGCAAAGATTTAAACCTCCAAGAAAAGTGTCTTTGTACATTCAATTGGAGATCTAAAGGTGTACATAAGTCAGAGATCAAATTATCATATAAGGGTGGTTGGGAGGGGCAAGGACAAGCTGCAAGCCTGTAGGGGGTTGTAGCCTCCTTCCAGTTGTTGCTGGTAAATAGGGTGTTGGTGCATCCAACAAGTTTGTGCTTGCAAACTATTTGTAAATATAATTTTGCAGTAATAGGAAGTATTGGTGGCTTTCCTAATTGGGGTTCCACGCAGAGATGATTTTACGGGTGAATTTTAGACCAAGGGATAATTTTAAGGAGTTTTGAAAATTTAGTGGGCAGATTTTTCCAACTTTTTTAATTAATAAAGTTTATCCCACAATTTCTTTTACCAAAAAAAGGTGGAAAAGAGGTTATCCCAGTCGTATATCATATGAAAATTAGGTAAAAATGGATTTCACCCTCCCGAAAAATTTCTTCAACATTGCATTCGCCCCGATTTTTCCAGGAATGGTGGTTTTTGGGCACAATTTCGCCCTGTCTGGTTCCTCGAAATTGACGATGGAGTTGAATTCGACCCCATTTTAGGGCTTGAATTAGTTTTACAACTATATTTGCCCCTAAGTTTTGTTTGAAGCAATCTCTACTCACTTGTGAATCCTGATCGCTCATACTTGGGTAACAAGCTGGAAAGTACCATTTTCTCTGGGTTTTTTTATCAGATATCTGAGATCCCGAACTTAGAAGGCACACACCAGTGACGAAAGGATGGCACTGGGTTTTTATCAGCTATCTGAGATTCCAAAAGAACATACTAGAGGACGACAACTTGAGGTTAGTGTTCATTTCTATTTTGTGAATGGCCTCGAAAGCCAATTCGCATGTTTCATTTTGATAAGCTAATTCAATCGTGTACAATTTGTTTCATAATTTATTTACATTTAATTTGTGAAGGAAATGAATTATTTTCTTTAGGGTCAAGTTTTAGGGTTCAGTTTAGAGTGCATTGATGAGAGTTCATGATTTGATGACACAAGCAAGATATGCCCATCTCATTTTTTGTATTGGATCTACTCTACTCTGATTGCCTTGCCAAAGGACTAGATTTATTGTATGCATAGTGGAGCAACTGATTTTTAATTTTTATTTATTAAATAACATTTCCAGATTTGTGGAAAATGGTTTTAGATATATAGACCTTGAAAGACTTTTGCATCTGTGTATTAGCCATCCAAGAAATAGCTTACCATGTCGTTATTTTAGACAACTAGCGATGAAAAGATGAAAAAGTTGGCTTTATTCATTGTAATTTATTTCATAGGGTGCTTGTCTTTTAATTCAGCACTAAAATCAACCAGGTCTTCATTTCAACTTGCATGCCCGGTAATTCTCATAAATTAAAACGAATAGTTCATGTCAACTTGCATGCCTGGTAATTCCTTCGTTCAAATATTCTCATTGGAGTAGCCTTAGCATTCATCCATTCTTGCCATCATATTTCAGGTGAAGAATCCTTTCTTTACATTTGTTATTTGGTGGGTTATTTATTCATGATGTTTGCCTCAAATGCCCCAACCCAATTCTTTCATTGTAGAGTAAGTTAAATTTTAGATGATTTGCACCTAGATTTTGGTGGTTTTTTCTGGCTAAAATCTGGTTGAAATTATTGTAATAGTGGTTTTAGATTGTTGTAATTGTATAATCAAGGTGCTTGTAGTCAAAATTGCAATTTCATTACCCAAATTGCAATTTTAGTAATTTTCTAGGGTATGTTGAATCCATTCTTGTCAAAATTACAATTTTAGTAATTTTCAGGATGTTGAATCCATTCTTATAATAAAAAATACAATTCCAATAACTCAAATTAGACATCTTATAGTATTAGGTGGAAACATGATCCTTCATAGATTGTATGAAGGTGATCAACTCCATCATGAGATACTCATTGATTGATCACATAAAGTTGTTAGTACCATATTAGTGCCATGTCTACCAACACATCAGTTTAAAATCTGATCACTACCAATGGCCATTTTGTTTACTTAATATTTGATTTCTCTTAGTGCTCAATTCAAACTTTAACAAATTCAATTTTTATAGGAGTCAGGAAATTAAGTGTACAATTTCCTGTTGGCATGTGATGATATTAGGGTAAACCNTATTTGATCTCTCTTAGTGCTCAATTCAAACTTTAACAAATTCAATTTTTATAGGAGTCAGGAAATTAAGTGTACAATTTCCTGTTGGCATGTGATGATATTAGGGTAAACCATAGTTTCTAGAGAAGCATCTTATCTAAACCTTGATCATTGAATGTGTACAAAAACATAGGAATGCCTTCAATTGGAGGAGACACTGCTTATGGACCCATGACCTTCAAAACAACCAGAGCTCATCGAAACATCTCTCTTGCAAAAGGTAATATCCCTAGTACAATATCTGCACCAGAATTCCACAAATATTGTATTGAATTTTGAATATATTTCAATAGATGGTTATGGTGTAGCACTGTAGCTTTATATAGCTCAATGAAACTCATCCAATCATAAAAATGACTGGGTATGTTTGTTGAAATCTTAATGTAGATATTATAGTGATTGAATCTTTTGTGTAGCCACTTGCAACCACTTTGCATCTTCAACAGTCCCTTTTGTTTTATGATTGTATTATGGTGCTTGAAAATGAGTATCTTGATGGGGTATGCACTTTATGTCTTGGCTTGATGAAAAATATAGACAAAAGACAGATATCCCTATTTGGCATCTTACAGTATTAGGCGGCAACATGATCTTTCATAGACTTTATGAAGGCGATCAACTCCATCATGAGATACTCATTGATTGATCATATAAAGTTGTCAGTACCATATCTAGTGCCATGTCTACCACCAGATCGAAACTACATCTAAGCCTTGGAATGAAATTGCCTTGCACATCATGAAATATATAACATGTGATGGGAGGAATAGCATGATTCACACCTATCACTTTAGGTTACTACACCAATTTAGGCATTGTAATTGTCGTTGACTTGAAAAAATATTGAGCATCTCTTATTATCTATTATAGTCCCTTATAGAGTCAAGTGCTAAGGTATAGGCAGGAAGGACAAATACCTTAGCCCACTATGGGATAATCAAACTTATTGTTGAGGATGCATTAACAAAGAAAGCTTTACCAGTGGCATGGTATAAGTTTTTAAACAGGAGTAGGAAGAATTTGTGGCCTTGCAAGCCAGTACAAGTCAAGAGACAACAACATGAGAATCAAGGAGAAATAAGATGGATAGAGGCGAGGCAAGTGCAAGTAAGAAGTGGAAAAAGAGGAAGAGACCTCTAATAGAACGGAGGAAGATGCAAGAGATATTGCAACTACCCTGGTTTCAATGGGCACAATTGAAAGTATCCCTCTCAAAGTCAATCCAAGAAGCCCATCAGAAATACAAAGCAGATCCATAAGACCAAGGACTAGAGCTCAAGCAACCAATAATTTGTCCATTAAAAAACACACACCTACTGCAGGTTTGGAGAAGGATGCTTCACCATTTAGCACACCAAAATATTCTGAGAAATCCCATGTAGATGATCAAGAAGAGAAAGAGGAGCCTAGAATGAAAAACCTCTTGGCCCAACTAAAAGAATCTAAGAAAGAGGCCTTCAAATGGAAAAAAATTGCAGCAGGGAAACAAAGAATGGAGGTCACAACTACAGAGGATTCCAGATTACCCTTTGAGGAGAAAATTTAGATACTTAAAATTCAACTCTTAGATGATATGAAACAACTAAGAGAAGAGAATACAGGACTTAGGGCTGCATTAGAAAATAAAATAGAGGAGGTTGAGGAAAAAACATAAAGGTTTGAGGAACTAAAAGCAGTTGTCCATCAAACCATGGAAATAGCAGAATAAATGGTTTCTTGCATACCACTTTCAAGGACATATACTTTGTTACTTACGGAACAATTTGTCAAATGTTAGTTGAGACAAGTTGCCAACCAGCTCCCTTATGAGCCAGACAATAAAAAGGAATTCACATAAATATACCAATAGATAAATGAGAGTTAAGGATCAATTGCATGGATTTTACTTTCATAATTTTACAATGCCACATCCATATAGATGATCCCCCAAACCTTATGTGGGTAACATACAACCTAGGGAATTTTTCTCTTTAGTGCTAAATGAAGAAGAGTGAACCACATAATTACAAAGGAATAAGGAAGATGAAGCAATCAAAAACTTATGGATCAGGAAAAAGGAAACATGACCAGAGGAGATATTGAAAAACCTGATAACCTTAATCTCTTATATAAACCTAGCACTAAAGAAGACCATCTTCCAACTATTATACAATACTCAAAAGCTTAGTAGCAAGGGCAATTCAGTATTACCTACATAGGTGGGAAGAATTGTTCGCTGCCCTAAAAAGATTAGAACCCCACTTTCCAATTGTTGCTTATTCAGGGAACAAATATACTTAGAGATAGTGGAGGAAAGAATGAAACTCAAATGCATTGGGCTAAAATACAAGTACCCTCTATTGCTCCACCCAATCTTTACTAGTGAGTTAAATGAAGAAAAGGAAATGAGAAGATGGAAAGAAGAGGAGCAAACAACATGATACCACAAAAAAGGTGTAGCCACTCAAATTGTGGCCTATCATTTCAGGTAGACACCATGCATAGACCAATATCTAGGACAAGAAGAATGAATAGGGAAAATATCACTCTTTTTGGAAGTTTGGTTGCATAAGGACATGCAAAATTTCTAGCTGGGAGGTGATGATGGGCCTCTCTAATGACCTTTATTTTTCCCATTTTGTATAAGCTTTTGATACACATTTTCCCTAAGAATTAATCCTCGAAAAATAATCATATTGAAAATATCACTTTTTAGGGGATGATGTTTTGTTGCACAGGGACATGCAAAAATCCTAGCTAGGGGGTGATGATGGGCCTCTTTAATGACCTTTATTTTTCCCATTTTGTATAAGCTTTTGATACACTTTTTCCCTAAGACTTGATCCTCTAAAAATAGTTATACCTTTTTATGTTTATTGAGATATTGTGATAATGCTTATTTACATATGAATGATTTGCCTAGATTATTGAATATACATCATCCTTGAGTGGTCTCAAGGGAAGGATCGAGAACCCATGTACCTACATTTTAGGTGCATTTCAATTTTGATAAGATGTGATTGCAAACTTCTGTAGTAGAATTACAGACTTTTTATTAGGTAGACAATTAACTAGTTTATGTTGTTTTCCAACATTTATGTGCGTTACTTAAATGAACGATGAGTTAGAATTGCACAATATCTCAACCTTGGATAAGGCTATGCTTAAGGCAAAAGTCGTCGAATAAAATTCTAAAAGGTCATCTCCAAAAAGATTTGAAAATATTTATGCAAGACGAAAGGATTCCCTAACCGCATAACCAGAAAGAAAATACTGTCCACCACATTTGAGGGAGGATAGCAAGCTTAGTTTAGAGGCCCAAAGAATAAAAGAAAGAAAATGTAAGTATTGTAAAGAAAATGGGACCTAATACTTAAGTGTTCTAAGAAATATAACACCAAGCATTTATATCAATGTGAAGCAGAGGTGGAAGGAAAACCACACAGTGAAGAGTTGGTTGAGGATGAAGTAGGGAACCCTCAAAATATTCCCTCAGAATCAGATGAAGAAAATGCCCCAAGGATATACCCAGTACCCACAACCATAACCGGGATAAACCAACCACAAAATTTAAAACTTAGAGGGCATATTAAAAATAACAATCTCATAGTCCTTATGGACACAGGAAGTACCCAGGATAATCGAGGGTTTTTGTATTTTTTCAAGTGCTTTTAATTTTAGCTTCCTTTATTTTGGTATATTCCTTGCCCTTAATTCATCTTTGACAAGATTTTTAACAATATGGGTCAGGTACCCACCAGGGATCAAGTCTCACCGAGACATGGCCCGCTGTGATAAGGCTCAAAGGGTAGACGCCCCCTGGATAGGATACCGCCCCTGGTCGGGATTGGGTCCGGGACGTCTCGGCCCTTGCTGAGTCACAAGTTTCTGGTATATCCTGGCTTGCGGGCTGTCGGTTTATACCACATGGGTTATAGTGGCAGCCGACGGATTTGAACCTGGGCCTCGCCCAGGACGAGTTACCGATTCCCCTACCTAAAAAAAACAATATGGGTCACGTAATTTTTTGAAGGCATATCCATTTTGTCCATTTAAAATTTTTGCAATTCACTGTGATTTCCTAACCAAGAATATAATTTTTATCCTTCGTTCAGGAAAATTTCTATATTTTGATTCCTGTTTAAGCCTGCCTCAAAATAAATTCTTATATCTGAGTGTGTGAGTTTTTCCTAAGTTATATCATTGGATGTTAAGTTCTTTATGGGATCATTATTATAATAATCTGTATTTTAGCTGTGATTACTGTGAATCATGAGTGTTAGATGGAAGGCACACAAAGGAGGAACTTGTCAATGTAATCTAGCTTGTCCATATGTATTGATACTTAAGCCACAATCTTGCATATCATACTAAATAGTCTTATTATGTGTTCATTTGTCTTTCAATTCTGCAGCGGTTCTACAGTTTTCTACCTCTGGTTGATGATGCTATTAAGAGTATAATTGAGCCGGACCCAGAGTTGATTGCTGAAAATGAACTTGGTAAGTTTCGTAGCCAGTTCCAACCGAAAATATATCCAAAGGTAAAGGTTGTTTTCTTCTAGTTTGTAATCCTTCTTCACTTGGTTGGAAAAGGATATCATGTCCTAGGTGCTGAAAAGCAACACGATACGATTGAATTTTTTGTTCTCTCTTCAACAGAAAGATAAGGCCTCCAAGAGATTTTGGAGGAACAAACCATCATTGTATGAAGAATCAGCATGGAAAGACGCAGGGGATGATGGGAAAAATGGCATCTCCTTTGACAGTCTTGCAGCCAGGAAAATAGAACAAATTGGAAGCTTGACATCAGTTCAAGATTTTGAAGCTATGCTAGCTCGTCGGGATAGTGATGAATGGGTTCCTAAGGCTATTAGAGAAATGAAAAATCTTATCACTGATATGTTGGATTCTTCTTCACATATGATAAAGCAATGGATTGTTTAGTCGCACTAAGAAATGGTTGTGTACAACAAGAGGTGGGTGTTTTAGTAATGTCTCCTGCCCTCTCCTGCTGTTTTATTACACACTTAGTTATTTTAGGCAAGGATAGGGAGGTATGATTTTTCAACTTCTGATGATTCACACATTGTAAGTTTTTAGTAACCTGTCTCCACCTTCTATGATTTATACTCTTGGTAAATGGTATTTTTTTACTCCATATACGATACTCCTGCCTTATAATTGTGCGCCTCACATGTTTTCAAAAGCTTCTTCCATTTCCAAGCATTCAGTAATAGGAAATTACTGAGAAAAGCTGCATTTAAATTGTCTTTATAGTGATGGGGCTATATTGCATAAGCTCAAACAACTGCAATTTTTTAGTCTCGTATCTTTTTGTAAAACACTCCGATCCATTTGTGGAGCTTAACTGTGGACTGCATATGTTCTTATCGCCGGTGTGAGTGATGCACAGACATATGCAAAGTTTGAGATTATTTAGTTCTAACTTAATTTCTGTTCAGGAGCCAATGGAATTCAACAATTTCATGTGTGAGTTGGGAAATAACTGCCAGGGTTAAAAACTGAATGATTTTTGGGAGTTGTTTCCAAGAATGTCAGTTTGATAAACAAGAATGAAGCTACTGACAGGTATGCAGAAATGTGATTGATTGTCTAATGTAATCAAATATATATCCGTGATTTGTAATTGATTTTGTAATCGAAGATATATCTATGCTTTCTTTTTTAAACAGCAGGAAAATCCCTTACGGATGTTTTACCTTATTTAAATGTACAGTGATGTGACTGAAGATGAAGCAAATAATTTTCTAGCCAAAGCTAATGATGGTGTACACCAAGCACTTGAGAAACCACCAAAAGTGGATGTAGATGAGATGTAACAACTTCTCGAAGAATTTGTGTAAGCAATTCAGAAGACTACAATGAATATCAATCTTGTATGCTGTGAAAATAGTAGCTTAGGGAATTGAGTTCTAACACATAATGCACATGTATTCATTCACAACTTCAGTCTCTGGAACTATTCATATTTTTCTGTCCTTATCAGGGGATTAATTATGTCACTCTTTTTTCTGTCATATTTTTTATGAAATATCTTTTGCTAGAAATACAATGTCAGGCTCATTTGAAGGTGATTATTTGAGGGCCTTCCATGAATAATAGTTGTTTTTTGATATCGTTTTGTATATGCTTCCCATCTCTTTACAAACATTATGAAGATTCTCATGAGTTTGGGTGTTTACTGGACAATAATCTGCAAATGGAATTGAATGCAGTGATGAAGATAAATGATATCTACATAGCACACAAAGTTCAAACATGTCTGTTAGGATGTTTTTGTGCAACTCCCATGGTCAAGCATGCTATAATGATGGCTGGAATCTTATGATTTTGATGTCAATTTATGTGAAATAAATAAGAAGGAATCTAGTATGGTGAATTAGTAATCCTTGGTAGATAAAATGTTACAAATAGGCTACCCCTGGATTTCCCTTAAGCACCTTACAAATTCATATTTGAGAAATTCGAGGGGTGATGGTGAGGTGGTGACACAATCTATATCTTCTATCAACTTGTAGTTATCATCCCGTCCTTATGGAAACTGAACTTCAAGTGATGTATACTGTGACAATATTTAGTTTGTAGATGGCTGTCTCTTGTACTGTTGCCAATTCCTTTAGACCCACTATTTCTGTGAACCTAACTCTTTATATGGATTTTGTAGCTGTATGTTTCTGTTTATTGCATTGCAGCGCATTGCTCATGGCATGTGGTGATTATATAGGGACTGACTGCTAGCAGCCATATCCTAGTTCTGGAATCCAAGGTTTATGGAAGCTTTCAACCAACCTGGGTGACATGAGTGGATCATTCATTAAGAATGATGTGAACAATGCTGCATATAATCATAAAGGTTTACATGAGGCAAGATGATCCTGTATAATTGAACATTGAATACCCTTTTTTATTTAGAGTTTTTGTGTTGCTGAGAAGCTGTCTACAGTATGCAATATGTTAGAGGTCAATATAATCTGTGTGATATTAAGTAGTCTTTTGTGCTAAAATCTTAATTGTGCAGGGAATAGCGAGTTTAGAGTGTAAAGATAAATGGTAAGTTTGACAGGGTCACATCCCTGTCACATCCCCAGGTGAGGTGGTGACACAATCCATGTCTTCCATTAGCTTGTGGTTATTATCCCGTCCTAATGGAAACTAAACTTCAAGTGATGTATACTGTGATAATATTTAGTTTGTAGATGGCTCTCTCGCACTATTGCAATGCCTTTTGATCCATCGAGGTCTTGATCCACTATTTTGTGATCCCAACTTTTTTATATTGAGTTTGTAGGAGTGTTTTTGCTCACTTGATTGCATTGCATCCCATTGCTCATGGCCTGTGGTCATTATATAAGGACCGANTTTTTGATCCCAACTTTTTTATATTGAGTTTGTAGGAGTGTTTTTGCTCACTTGATTGCATTGCATCCCATTGCTCATGGCCTGTGGTCATTATATAAGGACCGATTGCTAGCAGCTTTATCTTAGTTCTGGAGTCAAGGCTTATGGAAGCTCTCAACCAACCGAGGTGACACAACTAGATCATTGATTAAGCTTGATGTGAGCAATGCTGCATATAATCATATGCATGAAAGTTGATAGGAGGCAAGATGATTCTATATGATTGAATATTGAATACCCTTTTTGATCGAGAGTTTTTGTGCTTCTCAGGAGCTGTCTATAGGATGCAATATGTTAGAGGTCAATATAATAGGCGATTTAAGCACTCTTTTTGTGCTAAAATCTTAATTGTGCAAGGCGTAGTGATTTTAGAATGTAAAAATAAATGCAATGTTTAACAAGGTCATGTCCCCTATGCTTTCTTCCCAAGCTCCTTTGACCTGGGGACAGAATTGGGAATGTTCCCTTCCATTGCCTGTACAGTCCTGGTACCTAGGGCTTCGCCTTGGATGTCCCATACAGAAATCAGACTCTTCTAGTGCTTGGGGCCTTGGGGGTGCTATGGGATACTCTCTGTAGGGGCGCGTCCTTATAAAAACACAGAAATAAAAAGTAGAACAACATAAATTGATTTTGTTTCATTAAACAAAGGTTAGCCATGTTCCTCTTTTTGTTATTTTTTGCTCTTACAGTTCTGACACTTCACCAAAATCATGATGGATGTAATTATATGATTTATTTTGTATTTCATTTTGAATTCGAAGTTGATTTTACAATGAGAAATCCAGGGATTCTCCTATTTTGAATAATAATTTCCAAATTGTGTTTAACTGTGAATTAGATCATGGAGGTTGATGTTTAAATGGTATAAATGTGTGATTAATTATGATTAAATATGCATAAAAAATATGTATCATATGTATATATATATAATTGGGTTAAGGTTCCATATTTTAAGACCCTTATGTTCCTTGTAGGGAAGATTGGGACTAACCACCAATATGCACGAAGGAAAGGTTGTTAGGACCTTTTTGGGGGCTTGAATTTTTGGAAAATATACGGTGTGATCCAACTCATTTCTCCCTTTCCATGTTTCTAAGTTCAACCTGTTGGTTATCAAAGGCATCACAATGCGCATTTGGAAGTGGGAAGGTTGTTCTAAAACATCTTTTGATAAAGAATACCAGTAGTTAGGAATGAGAGGAACTAAAAGACTTTGAAGGGTGAAAATATCTTTGAAGCCCGACTAATGTTGGGACAGTTAGCAAGTCACAGTAGCAATGGGAAGAAGCAATTGATTAAAGCAATTTAAAAAAATGGACTATCCATACAAATGGTTACACTTGACAATCCAGACTTTTACAGTTATTATAGTGTCATACTAGGTCAATGTCAACATGTTTGGTTGTGGTGTAACCTAATTTGTTATCAAGTGGAATCTCCATCAATGTGGTGGTTCTAGCTATGAAAAAAGGGAACATTAAGTCAATCTTTTAGTTTAGCCTAACTAATATGGAAATAATGTCTGTCATATGTTATCTTCATCATGGCTGCAAAAAAATAATACATCAGGTGAATTGTTAGCCCTTGACACGCGAGGCTTAACTCAAGGCAAAAAAATTTCTTGGTGCAAGATTCCAGAAACAATGGTATGTAAGCCTTTCTTTTGTTCCTTATTTTTTATAGCTAGGCTTATCATTTTGTTTGTTGTCAAAAGGGGCTTGGTGTTGGAGGGAGTTTTTCCATTTGTTT
>LPNX010844791.1:6671-26703 GCA_001517045.1 Pseudotsuga menziesii
ACTTATAATCAACACTACCAGCATCTGCTCACGGAAGAGGGCCCTTCCTCCACTGAGCAGAGCTGGATCTCCACAATAGAAGTCTACAAATCCAGAATTAAGAAACAGCCAGCATATATTATCATAATGGAAGAATTACAGTAGATCTGGATCAAATCCTACATCACAACATTGTGTTATCTCCTATCATCCATCTCCTATCCTACCTAATCTATCATGCTTAATCAATCAATCGATCATCAATCAATCATCAATAATCAATCATTAATCAATCATCCTTTCTTAATGAGATTGATTATATATTTATACATAAAATTATTTCCTGGAAATAAATAACTGAACCCCTAGCTTGTGATCTGTAACAGCTGAAACATGGCCGTAACTACTGGCAACTTTGGAACCGGCCGCAACACCAAATCTGGAAAATACCCTTTAGAAGAACCACCTTCATATCACAAACCGTAGCTTTGTTTGGAGATTTCCTCAAGAGTCAAGTAAATGAGGATGTTACGCACAAAACCCATGTCTCGGATTTTTGAAATTAGTTTCCATCTACCCGAAAATCAAGACGCGAATCAAGGTGTTCTTATGTGGCATGCGTTTTTGGTTAAGGCTGTAACAGCTGGCTGTGAGCATCCTGTACGTGGAAAATCACTCCATAAACCATCATTAGTAAAATTATGCATAATAGTCTTTTAATTCATCAAATATAAAGGAAAATAGTCACTATTAACCACTTAAAACATCAAATGGAAGTAGCGGCTGTACAATGCGCAGCTGCAACAAATGAATGAAAAATGGAATGATAAATGAGGAATAATGGTAAGAAATGGATGAAAAATGGATGAAAAGTATGTCAATAAGTGGTGGAAAAATGGACAATTCCAGGTCCTGACAATCAATTTTATAATGTGGTTGAAGATCTCGCTCAGGCACCTTGTGCAATTGCTACCTTAGAGGTACTCCAAAGTTTCCCCACACAACGTAAAAACTTGTTGACAGCATTAGGAGCTTTAGACCTGGATAATACTAACTTGATTCATTTCAATGTTGAGAACTATAAGCCTAGATTACCACATAAAATTTCTTTTCATATAATTATGAAAGTAGTGGAAAAGAAATTTTTTCGAATGGTTCTGGATGAAGGAGCTTCAACCTCAGTTTTGTCTCTAACTTGTTGGAAGGCTCTCGGCTCTCCCAAGCTTGTCACATCACCTACGACCCTCAAGGCCTTTGACAGACGGGGCTTCCAACCCCATGGTCTCATATCAGCCCTAGCAGTCGAGCTGGGGGGAAAAATCATTTCCATCCAAGTAGAAGTGGTAGATGCCCCTTTAGATTACAACCTCCTTCTAGGAAGGAATTGGTTCTATGCCATGACTGCTGTTGCCTCAACAGTATTCCGAACAGTCCAATTTTTGCATCTAGGGAGAATTGTTATGATTGATCAGCTTGATTTCTGTACGCCGAATGTTACTACCTCTATGGCTAATAACATCCCCATGTTAATCCAGTCCCCTCCTCCTTACCAGTCGATTGGGGTAGGCATGTTGAAGGATTCATCCCTTATGGGGATTTTTCCATCCACTCCTCCTAGCACGGATACCATGATAGTCCATATGATTGCCTCATTTTATTATGAGCCTAAGGGTAAACATGTTGTTGAGTCCACACGAAGCTATGTATGACACCATTCAAACCTTTCATGATGATCACACGGATGACCTTCATCTAGTGGCTTCGGATCCTTACCATTTACCGTACTGGTTAGAACCTTCTCTTCCCATTCTAGATTATCTTTCTAAGACTTTTCCTTCCGATGAGTCCATTATGGAGATCATGAATACAGATGAGCCCATTTGGGAGGATCACCATCATAGATCCATGTTCCTCCCCATACCAGTTCGGTTAGCCATGATTTTGCATCCTTGTTTCCTACTGATATTGTCAACATTCCCCAAAGTCCTATATTGTTGCAAGATACAGATTCTGAAGGAAACCTTTGCAACATTACTCAGATGAACCTGATTGACATATCAGCCAAGCCTGATACTATCGAGCATGTTAATGTTGGGAAGAACTACTTGGCAGATGAATCTGAAGCATATAAGGCACTTTTTAAGGAATTCCATGATATTTTTTCCTGGTCCTACGAAGAGATGTCGGGGATTGACCCATCCATTGTGGTCCATGAGATTAAAACCTATCCCATGGCTAAACCTATCAGGAAGAAACTTAGGCAAGTCCATCCTTAGAAGGCTGCAACTATTAAAGCTGAAATTGAGAAACTTCTCAAAGATGGGTTTATTTATCCTGTACACCTGATAGAATGGGTATTGAACGTTGTCCCTGTCAATAAAAAGTAGGGAACCATTAGAGTTTGCATCGATTTTAGGGATTTGAATAAAGCTTGTACCAAGGACAACTTTCCTACCCCACACATCGATTAGATTATCGACAAATACGTTGGAAGTGTCATCTTTTCATTCATGGATGTCTTCTCTGGCTATAATCAGATTGAGATATTACCCGTCGATCAACATAAGATGGCATTGATTTTTCCATGGGGAACCTTTGCATATAAGAAGTTACCTTTTGGCTTGAAAAATGATGGAGCCACATTCCAGCGTGCGGTGTCCTATGCGTTTCATGATATTAAACATATTATTGAACCGTACGTTGATGACCTTCCTGCTCATTCACAGTGACGGGAGGACCACCCTAGTCATCTTAGAGACATATTCCTGAGATGCCGTCATTATAATATACGGCTCAATCCGCATAAATGTGTTTTTTGCGTTGAGAAGGGACGTCTGCTAGGATTTTTGGTATCCAAAGATGACATCTGGATCGATCCTTTAAAGATTACCACTATTTTATGTCTACCAGCCCCAACTAATCTCCTTGAACTCCAAAGTTTGCAAGGGAAGGAAAAATTTCTCTGTCGTTTTGTGTGCAATTTCGCAGAGAAAACACACAGTTATATGCGTCTCCTTGAGAAGAACACTCCATTCTTCTGGGATGACCAAGCCCAATGTGCCTTTGATAATCTCAAGCATGCTCTGACTCATTCACCTATGATACACCTCCCATATTATTCAAAGGACTTTCTGTTGTATATTCCTCCCTCAGCTACTACCATCGCTATGGTTTTAGTGCAGGAAAATCTCCACGGTCATGAGCACGTGATTTATTACGCCAATAAGAATCTCATGGATTATGAAACCCGTTATTCATGTGTGGAAAATTTAGAATTGGACATGGTCATTGCTATACAAAAGTTTTGTCACTACATTCTGCCCCGCACTACCATTGTATTGGCAGACCAGAACCTGATGTATTACATCCTGACTCACCAGGTGCTCGGGGGAAAATACTCCCACTGGATCGTCATCCTTCAGGAGTTTGATATAGAGTTTGCTAAGGACACATCAAAGAAATCCTTGGTATTTTCTAAGCTTATGTGTGATCTTCCCTATGTTATAATAATCAACCCATAGTTAGCTACCTTAGACATTAATTAATCCATTTTTGTCTTATTTTCCTAGTTTCCAATATTCCACTCTATGCAAGTTGTCTTCCACATGTCCTAGAAGTCAAACCTACTAAAACTGAGTCATGGAGCACTTGGGAAACCTCTCGGAATCCATATTTAGCATATCTGCTTTATTCCAGATCCTCCCTAGTGCATGTCTGCTTTTTCTGCTTTATTGCCTGCTTTAATGAGTTTTATGGCAAAAGGGAAAGTAAGACTAGGTGTAGTTGACTTGTTTTTTGCCCTCATCATCCTCCATTATTTTCTCCTAATAAAATCATGTATGATTTTTCTTTCCATCACCTATTATCTTTCCTACTTGACTTTTCCAATTTGTGAGCTCCTAGGCAAATTTGGAAACTGCTTTATGCACCTATGGGGGATTTGACTAGATTTAGTAAGCCTGCTTTTGAATATTTTGAATGGAATCCTTATGCATTCGAATATCTCATGTAATTATTTATTGCAGCAGCTTATGGCTTCAAAGGTTGGCTATTGTATACTTATTCAATACATATTAGTGTTATGCTCCAATTTTAGTCTCCTTTGTGTGTAAATTTGCATGTTTGATTAGTAATTTTGTGAGTGCAATTGATATATCACCTCGGTTCAATTTCCACATGGTATAAAATCCTTTGTAGATTGATTTATATCCTTCCATATTGCTATTGTAGGTTTGACATCTTGACTGGGAGATATTCTGCTGACTGAAGGGACAAATTATGAGCTATGGATCAATCTCAAAAGATCATCTTGACTCCATTTAATTTATTTGAATGGAAAGCAGAGATGGAGATACTGTTGAGAGAAAAAGGTCTCTACAGGGTGACTATGGAAACTAAATTAGATCCCAATGCAGCTGCAAAGAAAATTAAATGACACAACAAGAGGGATGAGGCTTATGGTCTCTTGTGTCTGAGCATATCCAGAGACCTCTTCTTCCATCTTGATGGATTGACATCACCAAATGAAGTATGGGAGAAGCTTGTATATATTTTTGGTAAGATAGATGAGATGAGAGGACATCAAATTGAGAATGAATTGATCTCCTTGAGTCCCAACAGCTTCAAATCCTTGCAACTCTACTTTTCCAAGTTTAAAGCCCTTGTTTTGCAGCTAAAACAGTGTGGAATTGAAAAGAAGGAGGAGCAACTAGTTTTGGCCATACTCTTGAAGCTTGTCCCTGACTATTCAATGTTTGTTTCGACCTTCCATGCCAACAAGTTGATAGCTCAAGCCTAGAATATTCCTAATTTTGCAGAGTTCATGGAATCCCTAACACAAGAACAAGATAAACTAGTGATGATGGGCACCATCAAACCTTCCAAATACCAAGCTCTGGTTGCTGGAGACTCGAGGGTGGATTCAAAAGGAAAGAAGAAAGCTAAGAAGACACCTGAGTAGAAGAGAGACAAGAACAAGTCTCAAGAGGAGCCCCAAGGTTCCAAGAAGAACTTCTAAAAGAAGAAGAACAAAGGAGAAATGAGCAAGTGCACATACTGCAGTAAGGGCTTTCATCCTGAAAGCTCCTGCATGAAGACGCAAATTGAAATGCTGACCCAACTCCTAGAGAAGAATAACATCTCCCTTCTTGATAGATCAAATAAGAGGGAAGGAGGATCAAATTTAGAAGACAAAGAGAGAGTTCATGCATTGGTTGCTGGCACATCAAGCTCACCTAGCTTCATCATAGACTCTGGAGCTTCAAGACATATGGTTTCGACCAAGGAGTAATTCTCCTCTCTTGACATGTTGAAAGGTCCACCAATAGTGCTAGGAGATGACTCTCTCACTGACAGTTTGGGCAAAGGAAGGATTGATCTTGACCATGGTAAGTTCAGCAATGTATTGTATGTTCCAGTTCTTGCCTTTAACCTCTTGTTAGTGTATCAGATGACCCACACAGGGTCTCCAAAGAAGGTCATATTCTCCCCTGATGATGTTGAGATCATGGAGATCTCGAGTGGTAAAGTCATTGCAAAAGTATTTGTATATCACACTTCGAAGGTATACTAGTTTTCACATTTTCTACCCTACTCAAACCCTTCTGCTCTTCTAATTCATGCTAATGAGGCAAGCAAGCTTTGGCATGAAATATTTGGCCATCTTAACTATAAGTATCTTTCTGATCTAAGTGAAAAATAAATGGTCATAGGGTTACCAAAGATTAAGTTTTCAAAGGGCGTCTGTCAAGGTTGTGTCCTAGGAAAACACCCAGAGCATAAATTTGAGAGAGCTAGTCATGAGAGAACCTCTGCACCTATTGAGTTGATCCACAGTGATGTTTCTGGTCCATTCCCTCATATTTCAATGAGTTAGGCCAAATCTACATTAAATTTCATAGATGAATTTTCTAGGTACTGTTGGGTTTACTTCCTGAAGCATAAGTCTGAAGTTTTTGGCCTCTTCAAAGTCTTTAAGGCTTTGGTTAAAAACCAATCTGGGAGGAAAATCAAGATCCTCAGATATGACAATGGTGGTGAGTATGTCAAGTCTGAGTTCATTCAATATTGTGAAGATGTAGGTATTTAGATGCAGCATTCAATCCCTTACACACCACAACAAAATGGTGTTGCTGAGAGAAAGAACAAATCACTGAAAGAGATGGCAACCTGTATGGTGGAGGCTAAGAATTTGCCACCAAATTATTGGGACAAAGCTATAAAATATGCATCCTATATTTAGAATAGGGTGCTTCATAAATAGCTTCATGGTATGACTCCTTTCGAAGCATGGAGTGGGCACAAGCCAGATGTGACCGATTTTAGGAGTTTTGGCTCAAGGGCTTGGGCTAGAATTCCAACAGAAAAGAGGAAGGCTTTGCAGCCCCAAAGCTAAGAGTGTCTATTTGTTGGGTACTATGAATATTCAAAAGGGTACAAGCTGATCAATTTGAGCACAAACAAATCCTTCATTGAAAGGAGTGTTCAGTTCCAAGAAGAGCCTTTAGCAGCAGTTGAAGTTGGAGAGTCTTCTTCACTACCAGAACCATTGAATGTAAGTGAAAAGAAAAATGAGTTTGCTGATTCTGATATGTATTATAATGATGATTTAGTTGCATATCCTAATAGTCCTACAATACCAAAATGGGCAGCAAAGACCATTCATGCAGCTGTAAAACTAGCTGGAAATCCTATTAATTCTAGGAGGACTAGATCTCAGTTTGAGAGTGCCCTGAGCATGAAAGACCCTTTGTATGCAGAGAAATGTTATCTGATGGTTGACTCAGACCCATAGACAAATGAATATGCAGCATATGATCCAATATGGAAAGCAGCCATGAAATAATAATTCAGCTCACTCCAGAAGAACAACACTTGGGAGCTGGTTGATCTTCCCCCAGGGAGGAAGCTAGTTCAATGTAAGTGGGTTTTCAAAAATAAGTTTGCTGCTGCTGGTTCACATTTGAAATATAAGGCAATATTGGTAGCCAAGGGCTACTCATAGGTACATGGTATTGACTACAATGAGACCTTTGCGCCAATGGCAAAGATGGACTCCATCAGGATAGCCTTAGCCATTGTAGCTTCGAAGCAGTGGGAGGTATGTCACATGGATGTGAAGTGTGCTTTCCTGAATGGAGATCTTACTGAAGGGATTTACATGCAGCAGCCTCAAGGGTTTTTTACTAATCCATATTTTTTGTGCAGGCTAAAGAAATCATTGTATGGGCTTGGTATGCCAAGATTGATGGCTTTCTGCTGTCATTGAGTTTTGTTCGATGCAAGTCTGATACAAATGTTTATTTGAAGCTGATTCATGGTTCTTTGATGATTATTTTCTTTTATGTGGATGACCTTCTGATTACAGGAAGATTAAAGAAAGAAATTGCCTCCTTGAAGGATGCAATGAACCATGCATTTTCTATGACTAATTTAGGGTTGTTGAGCCAATTTTTGGGCCTCGAAATTGCTCAATCCCAACATGGAATAAAATTAAATCAGTACAAGTATGATTTGGATTTTCTAAACAAGTTCAACATGAAATATTGCAAGCCAAGCAAGGTTCCCTTCCTTTCAGGAGTTAAGCTTGAAGAAGCAGGTTCTTCTCCTATGGTAGATAGTACACTATATAGAAAACTGATTGGGTGTTTGCTGTACCTTACACACACTCGACCTGATATTTCTTATGCAGTAAGTGTGGCTTCAAGATACATGGATCAGCCTCATGAGATCCATTGGAGAGAAGCCAAAAGGATCCTTAACTTTGTTCAGGGAACAAGAACTCATGGGATCTTCTACAAAGCTAAATCTGATCTTGATTTGATTGGGTTTACTGACAGTGATTGGGAAAGTGACAACACAGATCAAAAGTCAACATCAGGATATGTGTTCATGCTTGCTGAAGGACCAATTATCTAGTCAAGCAAGAAACAGAGTGCCATTGCACTCTCATCTACAGAAGCATAGTACAAAGGAGTTGTAAATGCAACAACTCAATGTTTATGGTTGCAGGGGTTACTTGGTGAGTGTGGATTCGAATAAAAGTTTTTAACTATTATCTATTGTTATAATCAGAGCACCATTCGATTCTGCAATGATCTAGTTCAGATACAGAGAACCAAACACATTGAGATCCATATGCACTACATCAGACAGCTTGTGCATGATGGCACCATTCACCTACTCTTTTGTGCATCTTCAAAACAAGTAGCTGACATATTCACCAAAGTTTTTTGTGAGAAGACTTTCAGAAATATCAAATCACTTCTATGGATTGCTTATCATGCTGTGAAGCATGATTGATGACAATATTTTCAAATTTTGTTTTACTGTCCATGTTTAAGGGAGTATTTTCCCACTGGGTTTTTGCCTCTTTCCTTAGTTAAATGGACATGCAGTATGTAAAGGGTGACTAAGACTTGTTTCTAGGCCCTATAGTTTTTTGATATTTACTCATAATTCAGGCTTAAGGGGGGTTGTTAGAATAATCAACCCATAGTTAGATACCTTATACATTAATTAATCCATTTTTGTCTTATTTGCCTAGTTTCCAATATTCCACTCTATGCAAGTTGTCTTCCACATGTCCTAGAAGTCAAAATTGCTAAAAATAAATCATGGAGCACTTGGGAAACCTCTTGGAATCCATATTTAGCATATATACTTTATTCTAGATCCTCCCTAGTGCATGTCTGCTTTTTCTGCTTTATTGCTCGCTTTAATGAGTTTTATGGCAAAAGGGAAAGTAAGACTAGGTGCAGTTGACTTGTTTTTTGCCCTCATCATCCTCCATTATTTTCTCCTAATAAAAGAATGTATGAGTTGTCTTTCCATCATCTATTAGATTTCCTACTTGACTTTTCCAATTCATGAGCTCCTAGGAAGATTTGGAAATTGCTTTATGCACTTATAGGGGATTTAACTAGATTTAGTAAGCCTGCTTTTGACTATTTCAAATGGTATCCTTATGCATTTGAATATCTCATGTAATTATTTATTACAGTAGCCTATGACTTCACAAGGTTGGATATTGTACACTTATTTAGTATAGATTAGTGTTATGCTCCAATTTCAGTCTCCTTTGTGTGTAAATTTGCATGTTGGATTAGTAATTTTGTGAGTGCAATTGATCTATCACCTGGGTTCAATTTCCACACCCTGTGCTTTGACGGAATCTTAGCCCAGTGATTTATTTCTAGATGAATTCCTATTCTTGATTAACAGTACTAATCCTTGGTATGGATATTTGCTGATTTATCTCCAAACATAGTGATTTTAGCCACATTTATCTCGCGATGACCGCCTTCATATCCGTCACCACGCAAAATACTATCTCATCCTGAATGATACCTTGTATAGACATGGGATTGAATCTATTCTCCATTGATTCCTCACCCATGAGGAGGATGAACATGTGTTGAATGATTGCCACTCTGAAGCATGTGGTGGTCATTTATCTGGGATGGATACAACCCAAAAAATCCTTCGTGCTAGCTATTTCTGGCCTTCTGTATTCAAAGACCATCATGAGGCTCTTAAGAAATTCCCACCTTGTCAACACTTTTATCCTAAAAAGTGCACCCATCCTGCTCCGCTACACCCCATCATTTCCATTGGCCCATTCACCAAATCGGGGATTGACTTCATGCATTGTAAGCCTACCTTAGCCGGGGGGCATGGTTACATCATCATAGCCGTTGATTTTTTCACAAAATGGGCTGAGGCCATGCCTACATATGTAGAAGATGGTAAGACTTCCGCTCTTTTCTTGTTCAATCATATCATAGCTAGATTTGGAGTTTCGTAGTCCATCGTTACTGATCACGGATCCCATCTCTGTAATCAGATGATGGAGGATCTGAGTGACATGCCAGGTTTTCGCCATGAAAACTCTACGCTGTATTGTCCACAAGCTAATGGTTAGGTAGAGGCCATTAACAAAGTTTTGAAAACTATGCTTCATTGGATGGTTGGAGATCATAAATACAACTGGCACCAGGTTCTTTTCTCTACTCTTTGGGCTTATCAGACTGTTGCTACCGCAACGGTTCTCCCCGAATTTAGTTTTACTTAAATTTCCTGGGCCCCTCCTCATCTTTTGTGGTTTGATCGGTAGTTTCCTGAACCCCTCGAGCATGCTTTCTGTTCATTTTATTTTGAAGCTAAGCACCCGCTATTTTGTGCGCCATGCGCAGTGCGTTTTGAGTCGTGTTGTATGGTTTACCAGTCATAGAAGAATAAAACCTTGCCTTAGTAAAGGAAAAGCGATTTTAGCTGTAATTGATCCTTAGTACTATTTTTTATCATTATTCTTCCTTATGATCGGGCCTTTTGCTGTTAGATCGGAAGCCATGATGTTCTAGCTCATCCGTTGTTGCGGCTCCCCGGGCGATCTTTCATCCGAAGTCCATTTCTCGCCGACGCCCAATTCATTTTGAAGGTTGAGATCGCTTGCTCAAAAGTTACTATTCGCCCGCCGTTGCGGCCAGAGAAAGGAAGTTGGCCTCTGTTTCAAGTTTCATCCGACGTCCGACCTTGTCCTCCCCGCCCGAACTTTTTCTTTCAGCTCGTCGCCTATCTCCGACCTTAGTGTCCGCCACCGTTGCGGCTGTGACACCCTTCCTGGTTCCCAAAGCGCTCTTTTCCCGACGTCCGATCTCCTCCTTTGTTCGCCCATGCCCTCGATCATCCTGTTCTTGGGCTCCTCTGCCATTGCGGCCCTTGAGGTCTTGTCCCACCCAATGCAAAAGTTGGCCGACCGCCGATTTACAGTTTGCCGCCTTAAGCCTAAGCAAGTGCTCTCCCGGACAAACCAGGCCGGCCCCTTGTGGATCTATCATTTGGTTGGAAAGTTTGAGTGTTTAAGTTTTCAGTGAAATGGATAATGCACCAAAGTTGTTTGTAGGAGGACTCCCATAGATCGTTGAAGCAATCAGGAGCGAGGAAAAAGACAAAACAAACAAACGGCAGAGCCACTGACGAGGCAGATCCATCAGTTAATATTCAGAAGATAAACACCTATGAAATGATTGGGAAAACGCAACAGTCAGGGAAGAATATGAATCATCAAGGATGCTGAAAAGCCACACGCTGGAAGGCAGCTCAAGGGGCAGCAGTTCTAGTTTAAATAGAGAGAAGTAGGACTGGGAAAAGGTCTTTTTCCCTTAGAAAATTTTGTAATTGTTGGCTTGTAAGAGGAACTACTTCGTTTTGCTAAGTGAACTGCAATTTTGTCTACTGGAAAGAGTAAAGAAGTGAAATGTACCAATGCAATTCGATGAATAAGGTTGAAGAGGAACTATTTTGTTTTCAGCTGTATTTCATTTGCTGTAAGAATATTTGATGTTTGGAACCTACGTTCTCGTTAAATGTTATTCAGTAGTCTTTATGGGATATATTTTCACTAAGAGAAATAAATGTTGTTATAGAATGATCGGCTATCTGGTTATTTGAATATTTGTAAGCATTCATGTGCTTTAGGAGAAGTATCAGCTATCTGTGATTTTTCTTACTGTATGTGATAATGTATTGCTCAGCCAAAATGACAACCATGCTCCCTAGGGATAGTGTAGATAGTTAGCTTATTTCTGTTGTAACCGGTTGAATGCTTGTGACTAAGATGAGAGGTAAGAACCTGCGCATCACTTTGTGAGCGCTCCCTACATTTTGACCACCCTGCATTTAGTTAGGCACTTGCATATCATTTCTTTAAGTCAAAATACAAAAACTCGGTGGACCGGGCCGCAACCGGTAAACCCTTTAATTTTGTTTCTTGACCTACGGTGGCCGGACCGCAAACCGGATGGATTCCCTATTCCAAACAGTCAGTGGGCTAGTTGGGAACGCTGATTGGGGAGAATCCCTTACTGTTGCCGCCTGCGAATTTCCATGCCTCAACAGTTTTGGCGCTAGAAGGAGGGCCGCCAGTGCATGGCTGGCCGAGGAAACCCGTTTTACAGATATTATTCCACTGGTTACAGTTCTGAAAGTAGTGGACCACAAAATCCAACGCCAGAAGAAGAAAATAGAGAACATCTATATCCTGTTCGCAACGAAATTGTGAATGATCTAAGAAGACACACCAGGGCATACTTAAAGAAGATTGGAGGATTTCCTATCATTCCCGAGTTGCCTAGAAGAGAGTACAAAAGGAAAGACCGTCCTATAATAGAAGACTCGGTGTTGGTTGGAGACTGGCAAGAACTTGTAGAGACTTCCTTACAAGAAGTTGAGCTACCTTTGAATCAAGAAGGCCCCGAGACCCCTTACATTTCTCCTGTTCACACCCCGGTTGGTTCACCTCCGCACTCTCCACCTCAACTTATGGCAGCAGCTAACGCCAACCAGCCACCTAATCCTCCAAACCCACCACCTGCATGGAAAGCCATATCACCTCTGAATCTGACCCCACCTCTGCACGACCTACCTCAAGCCTTAGAAAATTTATTGCCTAAGTTTGATCCCAATGAGAAGATATTGGTAGACGACCACTTGCAGATTTTTTATTTGGCTATAGAAGGATTAAGGGCAGGGGAACATGAAGATGTGGTTTGTAGACTTTTCCCACATACCCTCAAAGGAGCTGCGACTTTGTGGTATTTTGGATTGCCCGCCAATTCTATCCCAGACTGGGATACTTTCGAGAGAATGTTCAGAAGTAAGTATGCCATCCAAAAGACTCACGCTGCCCTCATGAAAGGACTATGTGCATTGAAGAAAGAGAAAAAAGAAAAAGTGCACAGCTTCACACAAAGGTTTGCATCATATTTGAGAAATTTTTCTGAAACGGATAAGCCTTCAGACAAAGTATTGATCGAATACTATACTTCAGCCTTGGGTCCTGATTTAGCCATGTTTTCAAAAGGCAGAGCCAAGCCTACTTTGACGGAGACCTATGAAGAAGCAGAAGTGGTGGAAGCTGAAAGAGAGAGTGTTGAGGACTATCCTGAACAGTCAGGAGAGAAAGGTGTGGGGAGAAAAACCTTGCTTTTCACCAAGCCTAAAGAAGAAAAGTCACCAGACTATGATAGCATGGCTAAAATGATGCAAAAGCTGTCCAATAAGATCATAGACTTAGAAAAGGAAAAAGAAGCACAAAAGTTTTTCAGGCCATACTATAAGAAAAGAGAAGATAGCAACCAAACCCAAACTCCTCCTCAGAAAACCGCATCCATGAATCTGACAGAAATAGGGATGGAAAATTTATGTACTTTCCATCAATAGCCTCATTCCGAAAAGAACTGTCTGCAATGGATAAATTCTATGACATTGGTCATGAATCAGATGTTGGATTCGAGATTGACGGAGGAAGATGATGATGAAAGGAAAGAAAATGCTGCATCCACTTCTACGAAGGAACAGGAGGAAGAGACTATGGCTTTATGGAGTTCTGTCTCCGTACTCGACGCAGAGGAAGAAAATACACAGGGACGCAAAGATATTAGGGAGGCAAATGTAACAACTAGGAGCAAAGGGGCGGTTAGTGATGACAGTATTTTGCTCCCGAAGGTTCGAAGGTTGCAAAGAAATATCAAAAAGAAATTTCAAGACAAATCCTTGGTTGATCAGATTCCTGAGTTTACCATTACCAGCCAGGATCCGAAGCAAAACAGAACGCCGCCTAAGCCAAACGAAGACAATGAGAGCGCTAATAAACCTCAGTCCGTTAAACAACTAATCGAATATGACATTGTTGAAGATTTAAAGAAGATAAAGGCAAACGTCCCGCTGTTCGAAATGTGCAAAGTGCCTCAGCAGAAAGAAAAATTATTGAAAGCACTGGAAACATCAGAAGAGAAGTTGCCCACAGACAATCAGGCTCGGGAGGAAGAAGAAATTGAGGAAGCTAGTACTGGAGGTAAGTCTAAAACCAAACATCCACCTTTCCTATTGACGTTTGAAATTTTTAATCATAATGTGCACAATTGTCTAGCGGATTCAGGGGCGTCAATTAATGTCATGCCCATATCAGTATGTAATAAAATAAATGGGCAGCCCAAGCCAACCACATGGAAAGTGGTGCAGTTGGATAGGATGGACGTCAAGGTAGTTGGCGAAATGGAGGATGTGCTAATCCGCCTGGCATCCGATGATAGAGTGTGCCAAGTCATCAACATTGTAGTGGCTGACATACCAGATGTTTACGGCTTGGTCTTGAGCAGAGATTGGTCGGCCAAATTAAATGGGTATTTCACCACAGATTGGTCACATCTTTGGTTGTCGTACAAAGGGAGTCCTAATCAGATCAAGGTTTTGAGAGAACCTCATATGAAGTACAATGTCACTCAATTGGATGGGAAGAATGTACCAGTTGAATCTGTATTGGGAAACTACTTTCTTGAACTAGAACTAGGGAATTATCAAGCGGAAGAGGCTAGCAGCACACCTAACACCCAGCCTGATCTCCTTCATTTTTCTTAGGCTGATGAGCTGGACTGTAAAATAGTAGATTTAGCTGTAGGAGTAGATTCTTTTCCAGTAGATAATGTTATCTGGACTTTATATTTTGACGGATCAAAAACATTAGAAGGTTCAGGGGTCGGCTGCGTCCTTATTGATCCACACACAAAAAATACTTCTTGTCCTGTAGGTTAGAATTTGAGTGTACTAACAATACAGCTGAGTATGAAGCATTACTACAGGGACTCAGGAAAGCGATTGAGCTACAGGTTTGTAATTTAAAAGTTTTTGGGGACTCAAAAATAGTTGTAAAGTAGATAAAAAATCAAATACACTGTATCTCCCCTCATTTGAAAGCTTACCAAAACGAGGTATGGGAATCGCTTAAATGTTTTCATGCATTTAACATTATTTCAATTCCAAGGATAAAAAATGCAGCCGCTGATCTTTTAGCTACATCAGCCGCCAGGTTGGTTCCCACTAATAACAAATGCTCTATCGAATTGCTTTTCAGGCCTTCAGTACCGGACATGATCACCAACCTGCGAGTATTTGACGATGATCAGCAGATAATTGAATGTTTGACAAATGATGAAGTCTTTAAAGGAGCCATTATCGATGATGAGGAACATCAGGCTGAAATGAAATATGAAAATTTCATTCCCAAAGGGGTCAGGACGTTAGAAAAGATGTTTGAATTGAACGAGAAATTTAGAAGACCCGCTAATGTGAAGACGCACAGCTCAACTCTACAGTTCGAGCTAATAAATTTAGGGACTGAAACGGAGCCCAAATTTGTTAACCTCGGCAAGTGTTGTTCACCAGCAGAAAGAGACAAGTTCCTCCGTTTGTTTAAACAGTACAAGGATGTCTTTGCATGGATGTATGCAGATTTAAAAACTTATGACACTAATATCATCAAACATATCATTCCTATAAAAGCAGGCGTCAAACCATATCAGCAGCCGTTGAGGAATATGCACCCAAAGCTGGAGCCGCTAATTCAAAGCGAGGTGAATAAATTGCTGGACGCTAGGATTATCTTTAAAGTCAGGCATTCTGAATGGGTGTCAAACCTGGTACCTGTCAGGAAAAAATTGGGAGAGATCAGGCTGTGCGTAGACTTCAGAAATCTAAATCACGCCTCAGACAAAGACAACTACCCAGTAGCTCCCATGGAGCAATTGCTACAAATGGTTTCCGGCTCTGAAATGTTTTCATTGTTGGATGGCTTCTCTGGCTACAATCAAGTGTTGGTAGCTGAGGAAGATAGATTGAAGACGACATTCAGAACTAAATGGGGAACGTTCGCATATAGAAGAATGCCCTTTGGACTGATTAATGCGGGCGCGACGTTTCAGAGAGCTATGGACATAGCTTTTCGCGGACTGATTGGGTGAAGTGTGGTGGTCTACCTTGATGACATCACGATTTTTTTGAAGAAAAGAGGGGAGCACGCATTCCACTTAAAGCAAATCTTTGAACGCTGCAGGAAATATGGTATTTCCCTCAATCCTAAAAAGTGCGTGTTCGCTGTCACAGAAGGCAAGTTACTGGGACATATAGTTTCAAAGAAAGGATTAAGGCCATCTCTATAGACCCAGAAAGGATTAAGGCCATCGAACAAATTCCCATGCCTCATAATAAGAAGGGAATGAAATCCTTCATGGGAACAATAAACTTTGTAAGAATATTCGTGCCTGATTTTGCCCAGACTGTCAAACCATTGCAGCAGATGGTCAAGCAAAACGCACAGTTTAAGTGGACTGAGACTGAAAAGAATGCTTTCAGTAAAATCAAGACCGCTGTTGCATATGCGCCCTCTCTCAAAAGTCTAGACTTTGACAAAGACTTCATTATGTATACTTTTGCGTCCGATGATTCATTGACAGCCGTACTTACGCAAAAGGAAGATGGAGGTGATGAATTCCCAATTTCTTTCATGAGCACTGGGCTACAGGGGGCTGAATTAAACTACCCAGCCATTGAAAAATAGGCATACGTAGTATTTAAAGCAGTCAAGCAATTCAGACCTTATATACTAAAAAATCGAACCAAGGTAATAGTCCCTTACCCAGCCGTAAGATCCCTTCTCATTCAAAAGGAATTGGGAGAAAGAAGGGGCAACTGGGTAACAGCCCTTCAAGAATACGATTTGGAATTCAAACCAGCCACTATAGTGAAAGGTCAGGGGCTATGCAAGCTGATGACTGGAAGCAGTAATAGTGAAGAACAGGCATGGGATAATGAAGCTGAATTGCATGAAATGGATGTTTGTCCTTTATTCACAGCTCCTGAATCTTGGTATAGAGACCTTGTACATTACCTTCAGTTAGGGGTATTGCCTGAACATTGGAGTTCCAAACAAAGAAGAGCTTTGCGTCTAAATTTAGCTTCCTACCAACTCGTAGAAGGCATGTTATTTAGAAAAAACTATGATGGAGTCCTTCTAAGATGTTTGGAAAGAGAAGATGCTGAGAAAGTAATGTCTGAATTACACGATGGTCCGGCCGGCGGACATTATTCAGGAGACACTACAGCCCACAAAATCCTTAGGGCCGGTTACTATTGGCCAACACTCTTCAGAGATGCACATGCACACGTCAAAAAATGTGATACTTGCCAAAGATGTGGTGGAAGACAACCCAGAGCAGCAGCACCTCTAAAGCCTGTAATGATCACTGAGCCTTTCGAGCAATGGGGAATAGATGTCATTGGAGAAATAAAGCCAAATTCCTCCTTGCTACACAAGTATATTCTTACTGCAACTGATTATTTCACCCGCTGGGTCGAAGCTATTCCATTGCGCAAGATAAATGAAGACAAAGTCATCAATTTTCTACAAGATCATATCATGACCAGGTTTGGGGTTCCAAGTTCATTAGTTTTTGATAATGCTAAATACTTTTCATCCATTAAGATTACTGCATTTTCTCATGAGAAAGGGATAAAATTACACTATTTTGCTAACTATTATCCGCAAGGGAATGGCCTGGGTGAATCCTCCAATAAAAACCTCATTAGAATCCTGAAGAAGACCGTCATAGAAAACCAGCGAAGTTGGCACTCAGCCTTACCCAATGCCCTATGGGCTAATAGAGTGACCCCTAAGTCTGCCATAGGAGTGTCACCCTTTACCCTTGTGTACGGAAAGGAAGCCATCCTGCCTCCCAATATTCTGTTACCTTCTTCCATTCTAGCTCAGGAGTCTAGGGGGTCGGATGATGAGGTCCTGCAAATAAGAATATATAATCTCCTAAAAGCAGAAGAAGCCAGATCCAAAGCTAGAGAACGCTTCAAACAGCAGCAAGAGTCAGTCAAGAGATGGTTTGATAAGCACAAAGCCAGGAAAAGGGACTTTGAAGTAGGAGACCTTGTTCTCAAGTGGGACCACCCCCATGATGAAAAAGGAAAGCATACCAAATTCCAGCAGTTATGGGTAGGCCCATTCCAAATTGCCGCAAAACTTGGCCCTGCTACTTATATGTTACAAGATTTACAGGGATGGGAGGAGAAATTCCCAGTTAATGGTTTGGTTCTCAAACCTTATTTTTCTTAAATCATTTTGAGCTTTCTGATGTGTACATAAATAAGCTGTGTAGTGGTTTCGAGTCACGTTTTCTTTCATTTTAATTTTAGTCTTGATTTTCAATAAGGGAACAAACTTGTGGTTGCCTGGAGGATATTAAGGTCTTTTGGAGAATAGCAAATGTATTGAGTATCAGCCTGTGTATTCCTCAAAGAATTCTTCCAGCCTAACGGTTTTCTTGAATAAAATGTGTGTGCATTGAAGTCCTGCTCAACCCCTTTGAAGTAACCGGATTCAAAGAGTCTGGAGTACTATGTTGGGGCTCCATCCACTTCACATTCAAATGTTCTAAGGAGCGACAGTAAAGGACCCATAAGAGAAAGCAAGGTGAACAGCGTATTAAATATAAATGATCCCATGCCTGGAAACAAATGCCAAAAGGTAGATAAAGAGTCAAACTTCTATAAAAGCATAAATGCTAAATTGCCAAAAGATCCTCTCCGTCCGTGAGCTGAGACTTAAAGTACACCACTCACACAAAAGGGCACTATGGGATAGAGGATCCTGAATTAAAAAATTCAGTAAGAAAAGGCGCACAGAAAGACTCAAATGAAAGGACAAAAGTCCAATAGCACCAAAATGCTAAAGTGGCATGGAAATGAGGAACAAACAGATACTGCTGTTTACTATATGCTGCAATCTTGTGGTGTCCACACTGCTAGCTACCTGAAAACAGAGGTAATAATGAAAATCATACTCTGGCCTCGGCATAGTTATTTGGACTTGAGGGTCTCGGTTTTCCTTTCCCCAAAAGGATGGCATCAATGATTAAGGTACGCACTTGGGTGATATGAGAAATATGGATAGCTGAAAGAATTCGATGGATGCACCTGTTGCAGAACAGTCTGCTACTCAAAGACAATAATCACCCAGAGATCTAGGTTCCCCAGGTAATCGCCAGTTGTTGCTACCGCAACGGTTCTCCCTGAATTTAGTTTTACTTAAATTTCCTGGGCCCCTCCTCATCTTTTGTGGTTTGATCAGTAGTTGCCTGAACCCCTCGAGCATGCTTTCTGTTCGTTTTATTTTGAAGCTAAGCGCCCGCTATTTTGTGTGCCATGTGCAGTGCGTTTTGAGTCGTGTTGTATGGTTTACCAGTCATAGAAGAATAAAACCTTGCCTTAGTAAAGGAAAAGCGATTTTAGCTGTAATTGATCCTTAGTACTGTTTTTTATCGTTATTATTCCTTATGATCGGGCCTTTTGCTGTTAGATCGGAAGCCATGATGTTCTAGCTCATCCACCGTTGCAGCTCCCCGGGCGATCTTTCATCCGAAGTCCATTTCTCGCCGACGTCCGATTCATTTTGAAGGTTGAGATCGCTTGCTCAAAAGTTACTATTCGCCCGCCGTTGCGGCCGGAGAAAGGAAGTTGGCCTCCGTTTCAAGTTTCATCCGACGTCCGACCTTGTCCTCCCCGCCCAAACTTTTTCTTTTATCTCGTCACCTGTCTCCGACCTTAGTGCCGTCCGTCGTTGCGGCTGTGACACCCTTCCTGGTTCCCGAAGCGCTCTTTTCCTGACGTCCGATCTCCTCCTTTGTTCGCCCGTGCCCTCGATCATCCGGTTCTTGGGCTCCTCCGCTGTTGCGGCTCTTGAGGTCTTGTCCCGCCCAATGCAAAAGTTGGCCGACCGCCAATTTACAGTTTGCCGCCTTAAGCCTAAGCAAGTGCTTGCCCAGACAAACCAGGCCGGACCCTTGTGGATCTATCATTTGGTTGGAAAGTTTGAGTGTTTAAGTTTTCAGTGAAATGGATAATGCACCAAATTTGTTTGCAGGAGGACTCCCATAGATCGCTGAAGCAATCGGGAGCGAGGAAAAAGACAAAACAAACAAACGGCAGAGCCACCGACGAGGCAGATCCATCAGTTACTGTTCAGAAGATAAACGCCTATGAAATGATTGGGAAAACGCAACAGTCAGGGAAGAAGATGAATCGTCAAGGATGCTGAAAAGCCACACGTTGGAAGGCAGCTCAAGGGGCAGCAGTTCTAGTTTAAATAGAGAGAAGTAGGACTGGGAAAAGGGCTTTTTCCCTTAGAAAATTTTGTAATTGTTGGCTTGTAAGA
>LPNX010844791.1:27052-63055 GCA_001517045.1 Pseudotsuga menziesii
GGAATGCTTGTGAGTAAGACAAGAGGTAAGAACCTGCGCATCACTTTGTGAGAGCTCCCTACATTTTGACCACCCTGCATTTAGTTAGGCACTTGCATATCATTTCTTTAAGTCAAAATACAAAAACTCGGTGGACCGGGCCGCAACCGGTAAACCCTTTAATTTTGTTTCTTGACCTATGGTGGTCGGACCGCAAACCGGACGGATTCCCTATTCCAAACAGTCAGTGGGCTAGTTGGGAACATTGATTGGGGAGAATCCCTTACTATTTCCGCCTGCGAATTTCCATGCCTCAACACAGACTTATGTGAAAATAGCTACTCGTTTCACGCCATTCCAGCTTGTTTATGGACTTGAAGCTGTGTTACCGATCCAATGTTAGATTCCATCTTTACAACTTGTTGTCGAACTTCTCCCAAACAATTCCACAAAGGAAGAAATATTTTTGTAGTTGAGTAACCTTGACGAGACTCGGAAAGATGCTGCTTTGGCTAATGAGGCACATAAGAAATGTATCAAGGCGTAGTATGATAAATCCTTCCACCCTCGTTTCTTTAATGAGGGTGACCTAGTATTGACCTATGATCAGAGATATGACAAACTAGGGAAGGGTAAATTTGATTCCATGTGGTACAGACCTTTCATTATTTCTAAGGTGTTAGAGAAAGGAGTTTATGAGCTTGTTGATTATGATGGAATCCCTTTGGGGAAACCTCGCAATGGGTTGTACCTGAAAAGATACTATGCCTATGTCTTGCTTGGATAGTATCTTGTATATATGTATATTGATTGGATTTTAGTGTGCTTTTAGTATTTTCAAGATGGTTTTGAGTTTAGTGTCTGCATCTGTTTATACCATGTTTTGGTCATGTAAATGGCTTTCTACTGCTTCACTGATGGTGCTTGCCACCACACCTTGAATCTTGCCTCAGTTGCTTGGGTCCTCTATTTCCCAGCTGAATATTTGATCAGTTCAGGAGCGGTTTGTATAGGTCCCTCTACTAATAACATCACCGAGTATGAAGCAATCATTGGTCTTCTGATTGAAGTTGCCTCCCAATATGTTCATGATCTAGTAGTCTTGATGGAATCACAAATCATGGTTTTCCATTTAAACCATGTCTACACCATTAGGAATCTTGTGCTCCTCTGCCTCTTCTGGAGAGTAATTTTGCTAGAAATATCATTTGAAACCATCACCTATAGGAATATCCCTAGGGAACTATTGAGGCTTGTAAATTCATAGGCAACAACAGCAAGGGATTCTCCCCAGTCAACATTCCCAACTAGCCCATGATTGTTTGGTATAGGGAATCCATCCGATTTGCGGTCCGACTACCGTAGTTCAAGTAACAAAAACTAAAGGGTTTACCGGTTGCAGCTCGGTCCACCGTATATATTTTTGTATTTTTTACTTAAGATATGATATGCATGTGCCTAATTAACCATGCAGGGTGATAAAGGATGTAAGGACTAGTCACAACGTGATGCGCAGGTTCTTACCTCTCGTCTTAGAACTCACAAGCATCTAAATCACATGTGCAACAATAAAGTAAAACTAACTATCTATCTATCTATCTATCCCCGGGGAGCCAAATTGTAACTTATTTATGAGTAATGTGTATTGTGCATGCATTATAAAGAGAAATTATAGATAGCTGATATTCCTTCCCACAACACATGAACAATTAAAGATATTTAGACAATCAGATAGCCAATTGTTTATCAACATCATGCATTACTCATGGTGGTAATTTCATAGAATAAACCAGAAATCATTCAAACAAGAACATTGGCTCTAAGAGTTAGAACGATCTCATAGTTAATGGACAAAAACTGGAAAAACGAAATAGTTCATATTTCACCAATCCATAGCATAGCATTTGAACGTCCCACCAAACTTTCTCCGACAGGCAAACAATAATTCTTTATTGCAAAAAAAAGTAGTTCTTCTTACAATATCTCTTTACATGTCTAACTGGGAAAAAGCCCCTCCCCATTCTAACTTTCAAATATTTAAACTAAAACAGTAGACCGTTTGGGCTGCCCCCCAAACGTGTGACCCTTCGGTTCTCCAAACGTTTCGTATCCATTTTTTTATCCTTTCTGCGTGCACTCAAGGTCCGTTGAGTAACTGACAGACCTTTTAGGACTGGGCCTTTATTGCTTTTGATTTTTTCCTTCGACTTGGCTTGCGCTCCTTGAGATCCTGTCAGTTTCGGTCCGAACTTCGCCCCGCAGTAGTCGGAACAGTCTCTTGGACACTCCTGCAATTAAACGACAATTTATCATTCATTGGGACTATATTTTCAAGAGAATCAAATCACGTTAAATTATAACAACCACAACAGCTAAGCAGCAAGAAATGCCATGCGCTGCATTAATGTTAGGAAACTTGACAAGCGCCGACACTATTATCCCTTCTACCTACGGGTTCGAAAGAAATCACCAATGATAGGAAACAAAGAACTCATCAGTGGATTAGAACACTAACATCAGCATGGTAGACCTATTCATAGCTGCATAAGTGGGTCTTAACAGGCAATGGGTATTGCAAAAACACTTAAGCACATCGGAGTCAAAAATGTTAAGACCTAAGCTATGGCGGGAAAACTTCCAATAGGAAATCGGAAGGACAACGACATCAGAAGCCAAGTGCTTTGCACAGCCGCAACGGTGGAAGAGAAAAGGCTACAGACATGCGACACGCATCGGTGGGCGGAGCGTTTTTTATTTCAGGTAGCTAGCTGGTTTGGGAGCCGCAACGATGGAAGCAAAACAAACAAGAGCCTCTGATCTAAGTGATAAAAAACTTTAAAAAAATGGCAGCGATTGAAACTGTTTCACCTCCAAAACATCATTTTTCAAAAACACTTGATCCAACTCATCTTCGACTAACAAAAACCAGACTCTAACATATGTGACCCGCAGAAAATTCCAACATAAGCAATTTCTGAAAACAGAACGAGAGTTCATCTTCGAAAATCATCCAAAATTAAAGCATGACCAAAAATTCACGGATTCAATTGATTCAACGTAGCATTAAAATCATAACGGGGGGTCCAAATTTTTAAAAAAAATTGGGGAAAACAGTTGCAGCTGCAACAATTGGCAATTACCTGGTGAACCTAGAACTCTGGACAATTCTTTCTTGAGTAGTAGACTGTTTAACAACAAACGAACCTATTGAATTCTTCCAACTATCTGGGTTTCTCAAATGGCAAAAGGATGTATCTTTAATCATTGATGATAGTCCGATTTGGGAAAGTGGAAACTAGGATTTTTAATTCAAGATAACTCTTTTGAGGCCTGGAGATGGGTTTCATTATTACTTGTGTCTTCAGGTGGGTACCAGCTTGGGCACCATAGGATTGTAGCATATGGTAAACAACAATATTCGTTTGTTCCTCATTCCCATGCCACTTTAACACTTTTATGCTTTTGGACTTTTGTCCTTTTCCTATGAGTCCTCCTACATGCCTTTCTTTCTGAAATTTAATTCAGGCTCCTCTATCCCAAGTGTCCTTTTGTGTGAGGGGTGCGTTCATGCTTCAACTCATGGATGGAGAGGAACTTTCGATGATTTAGTACTTATATGATTCAACATTTATTTTTACATATGATGCTTTGATAGGAGTTTTTGACTCTTATCTGCCTTTTGGCGTTCGTTTCTTGGCATGGGATCATTTGTATTTAATATACTGTTTACCTTGCTTCTTTCCATGGGCCCTTTGCTGTCACTCCCTAGGACATTTTAAATGTGACATGGATGGAGCCTCAAAATAGTATTTTAGACCTTTTGATTCTGGTCTATTTCACAGGGGTTAAGCAGGACTTCAATGCGTACATAGCTATTTGGGAAAACTGCTAAACTGGAAGAAGTTCTTTTAGACAAGCAGTAATATACAATCTTATACCCAGGAACCTTAATCATACCAAAATTCTGATGTTTTCCATGCAACCGTGGGTTTGCCTCCTTTATTGAAATCGACAAAAATTTAAACTAAAACAAAACTGAACTTCATGACTCAAAGACTCAAAAGACGACCAAGCCAGATTATTTATATAAAAAAATAGAAGAACACAAACTAACTCAGGAAAAATAGGGCTTGAGAACTAAGCCATTTACTGGTAAGTTCTCTTCCCACCCATGTAAATCTTGCAACTTATAAGTTGAAGGGCCGAGCTTCGCCGCAATCTGGAAAGGACCTACCCACAACTGCTGGAATTTCGTGTGTTTTCCTTTCTCATCATGGGGGTGATCCCACTTGAGAACCAAATCTCCCACCTCAAAGTCTTTTGTTCTTGCCTTATGTTTGTTGAACCATCTCTTTATTACCTCTTGTTGTTGCTTAAAGTGCTCTCTGGCTCTAGACCGAGCCTCTTCTGCTTTCAGGAGGTTATATATCCTTATTTGCAAAACTTCATCATCCAACCCTCTAGATTCTTGAGCTATTATGGAATAGGATAGCATGATATTGGGGGGAAGAATGGCTTCTTTACCATACACAAGGGTATACGGAGACACTCCTATCGAATACTTGGGGGTGACTCTATCGGCCCAAAGGGCGTTTGGTAGCGTTGAGTGCCAACTCCTCTGGTTTTCTATTACGGTCTTCTTTAAAATTCTAATCATATTTTTGTTAGTGGATTCAGCGAGGCCATTTCCTTGTGGATAGTAATTAGCAGAATAATGAAACTTTATTTTTTCTCATGAGTGAAAGCAGTTAATTTAATCGATGAAAAGTAAGTAGCATTATCAAAGACTAAAGAAACTGGAACTCCAAACCTGGTCATAATATGGTCCTGCAGGAAGCTGATGACCGCTTCCTCATTTATTTTGCACAGTGGGATGGCTTCAACCCAGTGGGTGAAATAATTGGTCACGGTTAGAATGTACTTGTGTTGTAGGGAGGAGTTCAGCTTTATCTCCCTAATGATATCCAACCCCCATTTCTCAAATGGCTCCGTGATCATAACAGGATTCAGCAGTGCGGCTGCTTTAGATTGTCTTCCACCACACCTCTGACAAATGTCGCACTTTCAGACATGGGCGTGTGCATCTTTGAAAAGCGTGGGCCAATAGTAACTGACCTTGAGGATTTTGTGAGCAGTGGTATCTCCTGAAAAATGTCCCCCAGTAGGCCCGTCATGCAAATCTGTCATTACTTCCGTCGTATCTTCTTTCTCTAAGAATCTAAGAAAAACTCTGTCGTAGTTTTTTCTGAATAATATTCCTTCAACAATTTGATAGGAGGCTGATTTGAGACGCAGCGCTCTTCTTTGCTTAGAATTCCAATGTTCGGGCAACAGCCCTGCCTGCAGGTAATGCATGAGGTCTCTATACCAAGATTCGGGGGCTGTGAATAGAGGACATACATCCATCAAATGTAATTCAGCCTCGTCTTCCCAGGCATGTTCATCATTATTCCCATGTTCAGTCATTAGTTTGCACAACCCCTACCCTTTAACTATAGAAGCTAGTTTGAATTCGAGGTCATACTCTTGAAGAGCTGTTACCCAATTTCCCCTTCTTTCTCCTAACTCCTTTTGTACAAAAAGTGACCTCACAACTGGGTATGGGACAATCACCTTGGTTCGATTTTTTAATATATAGGGCCTAAATTGTTTCACTGCTTTGAATACTACGTACGCTTGTTTATCAATAGCTGGGTAATTTAATTCGGCCCCTTGTAGACCAATGCTCATGAAAGATATTGGGAAGTCATCCCCCCCATCTTCCTTTTGGGTAAGCACAGCTGCTAGCGAATCATCGGATGCAAAGGTATACAGAATAAAATCTTTGTCAAAATCTGGGATTTTTAGGGAGGGTGCATGTGCAACAGTAGTTTTAATTTTGCTTCATGCATTCTTCTCAATCTCAGTCCATTTGAATTGTGCACTTTGCTTCACCATTTGTTGCAGAGGCTTGACAATCTGAGCGAAGTCAAGCACAAATCTTCGCACAAAGTTTATTATTCCCATAAATGATTGCATCCCCTTTTTATTATGGGGCAAGGGAATCTATTCAATTTCTTTGATCCTTTCCGGATCTATAGATATTCCATTCTTTGAAACTACGTGCCCCAGTAGCTTACCCTCTGTGGCAATGAACACACACTTCTTGGGATTGAGTGAGATGCCATATTTCCAACAGCATTCAAAAATATGCCTTAGATGGAACACGTGTTCTTCTCTCCTCTTTGAGAATATCGTAATATCATCGAGGTATATCACAACACTACGGCCAATCAAACCGCAGAAAGCTATGTCCATAGCCCTCTGGAACATGGATCCAACGTTTATAAGCCCAAAGGGCATTCTTCGATAAGTGAAGGTTCCCCATCTAGTCCTAAATGTTGTCTTTAATCTGTCTTCTTCGGCTACTAATACTTGATTGTAGCCTGAGAAACCGTCCAATAAATAAAATAGTTCAGAACCTGAGACCATTTGTAGTAGTTGTTCCATGGGTGGGACAGGATAGTTATCTTTATCTGAAGCGCGGTTTAAATTCCTGAAATCCATGCACAGCCTGATTTCTCCATATTTTTTCCTCACCGGTACCAGATTCGAGACCCATTCTGAGGGTCTAACCTTAAAAATGATTCTAGCATCCAATAATTTCTTAACTTCACTCTGAATCAGCGGTTCCAATTTTGGGTGCATTTTTCTTAAAGGTTGTTGATAAGGTTTGATGCCCAATTTGATCGGGATAACATGCTGGATGATGCTGGTGTCGTATGTCTTCAGATCTTTGTATGTCCATGCAAAGACATATTTATATTGATTAAAAAGACTGATGAACTTATCTCTTTCTGCTGGTGAGCAGCTTTTTCCAAGATTCACATATTTAGGATTTGTCTCAGTCCCCAAGTTTATCAACTCGAATTGTAGAGATGAGTTGTGAGTCTTCACGTTTGCTGGTCTTCTAAATTTTTCATTTAGATCGAACATTCTTTCTAAGGTTCTGACTCCTTTAGGGATGAAATTGCCATACTTCAGCTCGGACTGATGTTCTTCATCGTCTATAATTGCCCCTTTAAATACCTCATCATTTGTTAAGAATTATATAATTTGCTGATCGTAATCGAACACTCATAAATTGGTAATCATATCAGGGACCAAGGGCCTGAAAATCAGTTCAACGGAGCACCAATTATTAGTAGGCACAAGCCTAGCAGCTGATGTGGCTAGCAAGTTAGCTGCTGCATTTTTTAGTCTTGGAATTGAAACAATATTAAATGCGTTAAAACATTTTAGTAGATCCCATACCTCATTTTGATAATCTTTCAAGTGGGGAGAAATACAATGTATTTGATTCCGAATCTATTTTACAATTATTTTAGAATCTCCAAAAACTTTCAGATTGCTTACCTTTAATTCGATTTCTTTCCTCAATCCTTGCACCAATGCTTCATACTCAGCAAAGTTATTCATACATTCAAACTCTAATCTACAAGAAATAAAATGTTTATTCTTCTTGGGGTCGATAAGGACACAACCGGCCCCTGACCCTTCTAATGTCTTAGAGCCATCGAAAAAAAATGTCCAGAAATCACTCACTACTGCATGCGAATCTACTCCTACTGCTAGGTCTACTATTTTATAGTCGATTTCATCAACCTGTGAGAATCGAAGGAGATCAGGCTGGGTGTCTGATGTGTTGCTGGCTTCTTCTGCTTGGTAATTTCCTGGTTCCAATTCAATAAAATAATTTCCCAACACAGAATCCACAGGTTCATTCTTTTCCTCAAGTTGAGTAACGTTGTATTTCATATGAGGCTCCCTCAAAATTTTAATTTGGTTCAGGTTTCCTTTATACGAAAGCCACAAATGTGACCAATCCGAGGCAAAATATCCATTTATTTTTGCTGACCAGTCTCTGCTAAGGACAAGCCCATAAGCGTCTAGTATATCGGCCACCACAATATCAATGACTTGGCACACTTTATCATTCAACGACAGGAGGACTAGGACATCCTCCATCTCACCAATTAACTTTACATTCATCTTATCCAACTGAACAACCCTCCATGTGGATGGCTTAGGCTGCCCATTTATCCTTTTATAGACTGATATTGGCATGACGTTAACCGACGCCCTTGAGTCTACCAGGCAATTATGTACGTTGTGATTAAAAATTTCAAAAGTGAGGAGAAAAGGTGGATGTTTGTTCTTAGACTTACCTCCAATGCTGGTTTCTCCAATTTCTTCTTCCTCTTTAGGCTGATTGTCAGCGGACAGCCTCTCATCCGATGCTTCAAGCACTTTCAATAGTCTTTCCTTTTGCTACGGCACTTTACACATTTCAAACAGTGAAACATTCACCTTTACCTTCTTTATATCTTCCACGATGTCATAATCCATCTACGGTTCAATGCGATGCGGTTTATCAGCATTCATCTTTTCTTCATTGGGCTTGGCCAACATATCATTCTGCCTAGGATCTTGGTTGGTAATGGTGAATTCAGGAATTTTATCAGCTGCAGAATTATTTTGAAATTTCTTAACATTTTTCTGAAGCCTTTTGATTTTTGGGAGTATGAGACTGTCTTCTTCAACCGACCCTTGGCTCCTTGTTTTAACGTTCGTTTCCATGACACTCTCGTATCCCCAATTCTTTTCTTCCTCAGCATCGAATAACGAAACGAAATTCCACAGAACCATGGTCTCATCTTCTTGTTCTTTCATTGAAGTGGTACTGTCCTTTTTTTCTTCATCTCCATCTTCTGTTAACTTAGAATCCAGCAGCTGATTCATAACCAACGTCATTGATTTTATCCATTGAGGACAATTATTTTCAAAGTGGGACTGTTAGTGGAACGTGCAAAAATTGTCCATTCCTACCTCTGTTAAATTCATAGATGCTGAATTGTGAGGAGGAGGTTGGGATTGATTGTTATCCTCCCTTTTCTTGTAATAGGGCTTGTAGAACTTATGAGTTTCCTTTTCTTTCTCCAAGTCTATGATTCTATTAGAAAGCTTCTGCATCATTTCTACCATACCTTCAAAATCTGGTGACTGCTCTTCCTTTGGCTTGGTAAACAACAAGGATTTCCTTCCCACACCTTTCTCTCCTGACCATTCGGGATAATCTTTGATACTTTCTCTTTCAGCCTCTACCTTTTCTGCCTCCTCATAAGTTTCTGCTAAAGTGGGCTTGGCCTTCATTTTGGTGAACATGGCCAGCTCGAGTCCTAAAGCCGAAGTATAATATTCGATCAGGACTTTATCTGAAGGTCTGTCAGCTTCAGAAAAATTCTTGAGGTATGCTGCAAATATTTGAGTGAAGCTGTGCACCTTCTCTTTTCTCTCTTTCTTTAAAGCGCATAGTCCTTTCATGAGGGAAACATGAGTCTTTTGGATCACATACTTACTTCTAAAGATCCTTTCAAAGGTATCCCAATCAGGGATAGAGTTCGTAGGCAAACAAAAATACCATGATGCTGCAGCTCCTTTAAGGGTGTGCGGGAATAGTCTGCAAACTACATCTTCATACTCCCCATCCCTTAACCCTTCTATTTCCAAATAAAAACCTTGCAAGTGGTCATCTACTAGTATCTTTTCACTTGGGTCAAATTTGGGCAGCATCTTTTCAAAGGCTTGAGGTAAATCATGTAATGGAGGTGTCAGGTTTAAAGGTGATCTGGCTCTCCAGGCAGGTGGTGGATTCGGTGGGTTGGGTGGTTGATTGGCGTTTACGCCTGCCATGATTCTGGGTGGAGAGTGAGGAGGTGAGCAAATAGGAGTGTGAGCAGGAGAACTATGAGGAGTATCTGGGCCTTCTTAATTGGAAGGAAGTACAACTTCTTGTAGGGTTGTTTCTACAAGCTCTTCCCAATCCTCAACCAACACTGAGTCTTCCAATATGGGACGATCTTTCCTTTTATATTCTCTTCTGGGAAATTCAGGGATGATTAGCAATCCTCCAATCTTCTTCACATATTGCCTAGTGTGTCTTCTCAGATTATTAACAACTTCGTTGTCGACATAAAACAAATGTTCTCTACCCCTTTCTTCCGGAATTGGATTATGAACCCCACTGCTTTCTGAACTATTACCGGTGGAATAATCTCAGGAACACAGGTTTCCTCGACCAGCCATGCACTGGAAGCCCTCCTTCTAGCGCCAGAAACTATTGAGGCCTGGAAATTCGTTGGCAACAACAGCAAGGGATTATCCCCAGTCAACGTTCCCAACTAGCCCGTGACTGTTTGGTATAGTGAATCCGTCCGATTTGCAGTCTGACTACCGTAGGTCAAGTAACAAAAACTAAAGGGTTTAATGGTTGCGGCCCGGTCCACCGTATATATTTTTGTATTTTTGACTTAAGATACGATATGCATGTGCCTAATTAACCATGCAGGGTGATAAAGGATGCAAGGCGTAGTCACAACGTGATGCACAGGTTCCTACCTCTCGTCTTAGAACTCACAAGCATCTAAATCACATGTACAGCAATAAAGTAAAACTATCTATCTATCTATCATCGGGGAGCCAAATTGTAACTTATTTATGAGTAATGTGTATTGTGCATGCATTATAAAGAGAAATTACAGATAGCTGATATTCCTTCCCACAACACATGAACAATTAAAGATATTTAGACAATCAGATAGCCAATTGTTTATGAACAACATGCATTACTCATGGTTGTAATTTCACAGAATAAACCAGAAATCATTCAAATAAGAACATCGGCTCTAAGAGTTAGAATGATCTCATAGTTAATGGATAAAAACTGGAAAAACGAAATAGTTCATCTTTCACCAATCCATAGCATAGCATTTGAACGTCCCACCAAACTTTCTTCGACAGGAAAACAATAATTCTTTATTGCAAAAAAAAGTAGTTCTTCTTACAATATCTCTTTACATGTCTAACTGGGAAAAATCCCCTCCCCATTCTAACTTTCAAATATTTAAACTAAAACAGTAGATTGTTTGGGCTTCCCCCCAAACGTGTGACCCTTTGGTTCTCCAAACGTTTCGTATCCCTCTTTTTTATCCTTTCTGCGTGCACTCAAGATCTGTTGAGTAACTGATAGACCTTTCAAGACTGTTCCTTTGTTGCTTTTTATTTTTTCCTTCGACTTGGCTTGCGCTCCTTGAGATCCTATCAGTTTCGGTCTAAACTTCGCCCTGCAGTAGTCGGAACAGTCTCTTGGATGCTCCTGCAATTAAACGACAATTTATCATTCATTGGGACTATATTTTCAAGAGAATAAAATCACGTTAAATTATAACAACCACAATGGCTAAGCAGCAAGAAACGCCATGCGCTGCATTAATGTTAGGAAACTTGACAAGCACCGACACTATTATCTCTTCTACCTACGGGTTCGAAATAAATCACCAACGATAGGAAACAAAGAACTCATCGACGGCTTAGAACACTAACATCGGTAGGATAGACCTATTCACAGCCGCATAAGTGTGTCTTAACAGGCGATGGGTACTTCAAAAACACTTAAGCACATCGGAGTTGGAAAATTTAAGACCTAAGCTGTGGTGGGAAAACTTCCAATCAAAAATCGGAAGGACAACGACATCGGAATCCAAGTGATTTGCATAGCCACAATAGTGGAAGAGAAAAGGCTACAAACATACAACATGCATCGGCGGAAGCAAACCAGACAACAGCCTCCGATCTAAGTGATAAAAAACTTTAAAAAAATGGCAGCGATTGAAACTATTTCACCTCCGAAACAACGTTTTTCAAAAAAACTTGATCCGACTCATCTTCGACTAACAAAAACCAGACTCTGACATCTGTGACCCGCAGCAAATTCCAACACAAGCAATTTATGAAAACAGAATGAGAGTTCATCTTCGAAAATCATCCAAAATTAAAGCATGACCAAAAATTCACGAATTCAATTGATTCAACGCAGCATTAAAATCATAACGGGGGGTCCAAAATTTTTAAAAAATTTGGGGAAAACAGTTGCAGCCGCAATAGGAACATAATGTAGTTGCTGACTCATTAGCTAATTACATCCTAGATTGGCATATTTCCCATTCATGACGTCGAAATCAAACATGGTACATTGTAAATAAACATTCAAAGACACATAAAACTCATAGAAAACGCATTTGCCATTTGAAACATATAAACACTGTTTAAAAGTATGTATATATATATATGAAAAATTTTACAAAAATAGGTCTCGAGACCTCATCTGAAGCATGTAGGATTTTAGGAAAAATCATCATACAAAATCCTGAAGCTGTAAGCTTTCAGTGCATATCTCATACACTAGTGGTGCTCTTGATAGCACATCACTGCTCGAGCCACTCTACGTAGCAGCCTACTGAATCGACCCAGTACTCCAAGTGTGGATCTCTAGTATCTTATTGGGAGGTCATCAATGTCAGCATCTGGAATATCCAAGGTCAACCTCTCCAGGTTTTCCTCTAGCTCCCCATTGATATCATCACCCTGTGGTACAAAGAGAGCTCGAGCTCGCCTATCCAATGGAGATGCTCCTCCAGGTTGTGTTGTTCCTACATTTGCATGAGAATATACAGGTCTCGTCACTTAACATAAAAAATATAAAACATTAAAAAACATAAAAACATTTCATCCATTTTAGTGTTTCTTGCTTCTTACCGATGTCACCGCACTGTTTGCCAGGTGGGAGTGGTAGGTTAGGATCTCCAGTGAAGTCCATACATGCGTAAGAATAATCCTCAAACATGAAGATCTGATCTCAGAGCCATCTGAAGAATGGGTCACAAAACTTCACCCTTCCCCTACTCGCTCCTGTGCGAACCATGACCTGGATCCAACTCAGCATATGGGGGTCCTGTGCTCACAGACTCCGGAAGACCACCTGAAGCCTCATCTGTGGAACCCGCTTGAAGAAGAAGTAGGCTAAAATGGAACCAAATCCTAACTACTTTAGCTCTCCCTACTGACACTTAGTCAGCTGATATTTGAAGATTAGAAGCATGGCTTCTGCCTAGTTGAACACCGTGGGTGCCATGGCCTCTATGGTGTACAGCAACTGTGCCCTAGAATCCTGATGCACACTCTGAATCCCGACCACCCTTTGCATGGTAAATAGGATGGTCCACAAGGCCCTATCCATCACTACTTTGATGGGGATCTTCTTCCCCAATGTACCTATCCCTGGTGCACAGTGATGATCTATAAGCTCTCGAGTGGTAATATCCCCTCCATGGGATCCTGTCAGTGAGATGGGGGAACCCCGTCTTGAGAGACCCTTCAAGAAGTAGATGTCCTCTACTTCGACTGTAAGAATATGGGCCCCCACCTCGAAATACTACTGCTCTGGATTCCACATCTGCAGTATGTGTTCCAGTAACCACTCATGTGACACCATGTTTGGGGTCTGGAAGAAATTCAGGAGCCCATAATCCCGTAATGTGGAAATACAACCCACATTTCTCTCAGCAGCAACATCCTCATTGTCATGCATTCTTTCTTTCCATATCACCATGTTTTGAGAAACCTAGACCTACCAAAAACAATCATAGTATGCATTAGAATCATCCCTAATCATTAAAAATAAAAGGAATGACTTTACATTGCTCATACTATTAGTTTAATTTCTCCACATCCGGAACCACTTGTGCACCATTGGAGACAAGCGGTGCCACCATCTCTCAACTATGTTAGAGGCATGGTTCTTGGGTGGTACCATGCATCCCGCAAGGGGTATCCGTGGTGCCCACTTTTAAGGTTTTAGGGCTTGCCATATCAGCCCAAAACCCCACCAAAACTCAAAATAAATGCTATGAAATGAAAGAGAAGGGTCTTAGCTATTGCCTGCAACTGACAATGCTGAAAATGGATGATGGAAACTCTCGGTCTCAGCTGCTGAAGATATGGCTAAGAAAATCCTCCAAGTGCTCTCTGCTATAGGTAAATAGTGAAATGATTTGATTTTTTACTATTTACATGACTTATATAGGCATTTTTGGGTCTAACATACTATAGTTTTGATATAAAATCATATTTTAGTCAAATTTTATCTGTCATAATCCCTCAATGCTAGTTATGAATGCATTTAACACTTGTTTTGAGTCAATTGCAGGATAAAATAAATATAGTAAGAAGCTTTGGGAAGTTTGTTTATGGCTTTTTTGCACTTTCATAAAATGGAAAAGGTCGATGAGCTTTTATTACGACACTTTGTCATGCTCGTTAAAATCTAGTATCAAAGGTCTGAGTCCATTTCAATTTCTTTCCAGGCTCGTTAAAAGTTGACATTGTGTAAAGAAGCGTCATGGAGTCTTCTTTTCACCTCTTTTACAGATTCTTTAAACATGAAAATATCATTGAGTCCATTTCCGATTCTTTCTAGGCTCGTAAAGAAACCTCATGGAGTTCTCTTTAAACTCTTTTTAGGATCCCTAAATATGAAAAAGATCATCGAGCGATCTTGTCTTCTTCATGCTCGTTAAAGTATTTGAAGAGTCGTTCATTGGACGGTAGGTTATCTCTTTTTCGGTTTGGATAGGACTATTTATGAAAAAGGAACACTCTAGCCAATCATGACTGGAAGAGTTCTCGAAGGTATGATTTTACACTTTTTTGGGCCTTAGAGAGTAAATCATATGAAAAGGACCCCTTTGGAGTCTTCTTTCATATTCGTTCAGACTCTCTAAACATGAACGATATCGAGTTTTCTTTCGGTAGACTCGTTAAATTAAACATTGAGAGACCCGTTTTGGGAACGAACCCCTCCTCTCTCAGTTTCGTAAAATATATGGGTCTGGACTTGTCTTCTGACAAGCTATATCGAGTGTTTGTTACCCTCTTTGAACTCATAAAACTGAAAAGAGGCACTCATCGATCATGACGGGGGAAATGGGAAGGGAATCATTTTGCAAATAACGGCAGTTGTTTGTCGTTACCTTTGGACATGGCACTTGTCTGCCCATTATGTCAGTCAATTGGGTATTGAGCTAATCTCTATGACAATCGAATTTCATGATTCATGTAAATACTTTGAGTCTTTCAAAATAATGAATTGTCCATTGTCACATTGTGTGTCTATCCTGTTCAGTCATGCTGCCAAGTCTTTTTGTCGTGCCACCCGATGTTCAAAGGGGGATTTGAAGAATTTTTACCTCTGCAGTCCACACAGTCTTTGTGTTAGTATCTTTGAGTTAGTCATATGGTTACTACATTCCCATCATTCTAGAACTATGTTCCAAGTTTCATGTCATTGATGTGGGACTCATCATGGCCCTCCTTCAACGAGAATTTTCCCGTCGACAGTAGCTCATCATTTGGGAAATAGTCTTAGAAACAATACTTAGTACCTTGAGATCTGTATGCCTTAATGATAGATTCTCTCACTCTCGACATAGGTTCACATCATTGACCTTTTATAGATAGAATTGACTAGGTGTTCGACATCAAGACATCTATTTGCACTCAGTAGTTTGTACTAGGGTACCTTGGGAATCATTGACATCAATGGTGATCTCCCTCGTACTTGTTAATGGTTCACATCATTGGCTGATAATCAAGTGTTTTCTACCATGTTCGAATTTAGATCATTGTAATCACATGGATAGAATTGTACTTTGTGGAAGACGAGATGAAGACCCTAGGTATTTGTTTAAAGCACTCATTGCTTTTCCTGAGGTTGTGATGGAGTTTTGTATATATAGAATGGATCCACATTTGTATGGTCATGGCTATGCTCAAATTTGCACCTGTATGACATAGATATACATTGTATGTCTGGTAGATATGTCCAAGTTTGAGTCCTCTATCACATGGATCTATGCTGTATTCTAGTAGCCATGCTTGTTTATTCCTCTCATGGATCTGTCTTGTATGTTCTGCAACCATGAGCTTGGTTACTTGTGTATATGAGTCAACATATTGATGTACTATAGATTCCTACTTGACGACATGCTCTGATCGAGCCAACATTTTCATCTCATGGCGGCGACCTGTTCTCTCAAAGCTCTCGTTTATCGTATCCCTCTAATACTCATGATTTGGGGGCATCCTGTTATACCAAAATCCTATCAACGTCATGTGATAAGACATTTGGCATACCTACTTGCCCTGAATCCCAGCTCTTGGAGTGGAAACTCGTTCTAATTATCAATCTTTCATGAAAATTCCTAGCACCGTGCTTTCCTTGTTGTCCAGGAGCAGTACCTTGTTTGCACCACCTATCTGTTGTTGTCCACAAGCGGTGCCACCGCTTATGGCCCTTAATCCATAAGTGTTTCTTACCAGAACCACTCTGTCATTGAAGGATAAATGCGGTACCCTGGGTAAAAAGGGAAAAACAGAATTTTATCGAGGCTTCTAGATGATAAGCCTCGTGTCCTCACTTATCCCTACCATTGTGGGTTAGTTGAGCTTAAGATCCCTCATCCTAGGATCTTAGAGGCCACCTCATCCACTAATCTCTCAAACTACCCTATCCATTGATCCTTATAAATACAAGCTCATATCCATCGTTGAGGGGAGAACTCTTAAGGTATTGTTATGTTGTTGGATTCATCACTTGGCCCAAGACCATTTGGAGAGCATAGAGAGCTAGAGTCAGAGATTATGGGGATTAGAATGCTTGGTTTCATGGAGATGCATGTCAACACTAAGGCTTGGTTGTAAACTTCTTCATATTTCTATATTAATGCAAGTTGATTTCTGTCCCACATATATTGTTGTTGTTTGATTTCACATGTATGTTGTTAGATTCCTTAGTCACTAACATGGATTAGTAGATTATATTATTGTAGTTTCGATTTGTTTGTGTGTTGAAGCTTATTACATGTACACAGGGTAACTATCGAGGCATTACATTCCAGGCATTTTCGGTGTCCAGGGAGAATCTTCAACCTCTATCCTCTATTTGTTCTGGATCTTAACCATTCAGACCAGTGGAACACCTTGTTGTCTGCAGGAGGTGAAATATTCCAGCTAACATATATCATGAGGCTGATCCATGTATATTGAATCCACACTAATTGCATAAGATAATTTAGGTTGAGTATGTGTAAGATAAATAAAACACCCAATCAACTGCCTATACAGTGTGTTATTACCAGAGGAGAAGAACCTGCTTCCTCAAGCTTAACTCTTGAAAGGAAAGAAGTCTTTCTTGGCTTGCAATATTTCATGATGAACTTGTTGAGAAGATCTGAAGCATACTTGGACTACTGAAATTTGATTCCATGTTCAGATTGAGCAATTTAGAGACCCAAGAATTGGCTCAATGATATCAAATATGTCATGGAAAATGCATGGTTCATTGCATCCTTCAAGAATGCAATCTCTTTATTTGAACCTCCTGTAATAAATAGGTAATACACATATAAAACAATAATCATTAAATAACCATGAATCAGCTTCAAATAGACATTCGTATTAGAATTGCATCGAACAAAATTCAGTGACAGCAGAAATTCATCAATCTTGGCATACCAAGCCCTGGGGTCTTGTTTATGCCCATATAATGGTTTCTTTAACCTGCACACTAAATATGGTTTAGATACAAAACCTTAAGGTTTCTGCATATAAATCTCTTCATTCATATCTCCATTTAGAAAATCAAAATTCACATCCATGTGATGTACTTCCCATTTCCTTGAAGCTGCAATGGCTAGAGCTAGCATTATGGAGTCCATCTTTTCCACTGGTGCAAAGGTCTCATTGTAATCAATACCATGAAATTTTGAGTATCCCTTAGCTACCAATATTTCCTTATATTTAAAAGGTGGACCATAAGCAGCAAATTTATTTTTATAATCCCACTTACACTTGTGGAAATTGAACCCAGGTGATAGATCAATTGCTCTCACAAAATTACTAATCAAACATGCAAATTTACACACAAAGGAGACTGAAATTGGAGCATAAAACTAATCTGTATTGAATAAGTGTAAAATATCCAACCTTGTGAAGTCATAGGCTGATGCAATAAATAATTACATGAGATATTCGAATGCATAAGGATACCATTCAAAATAGTCAAAAGCAGGCTTACTAAATCTAGTCAAATCCCCCATAGGTGCATAAAGCAGTTTCCAAATCTGCCTAGGAGCTCACAAATTGGAAAAGTCAAGTAGGAAAGATAATAGGTGATGGAAAGAAAACTCATACATGATTTTATTAGGATAAAATAATGGAGGATGATGAGGGCAAAAAACAAGTCAACTACACCTAGTCTTACTTTCCCTTTTGCCATAAAACTCATTAAAGCAGGCAATAAAGCAGAAAAAGCAGACATGCACTAGGGAGGATCTAGAATAAAGCAGATATGCTAAATATGGATTCCAAGAGGTTTCCCAAATGCTCCATGACTCATTTTTATCAGGTTTGACTTCTAGGACATGTGGAAGACAACTTGCATAGAGTGGAATATTGGAAACTAGGTAAATAAGAGAAAAATGGATTAATTAATGTCTAAGGTAGCTAACTATGGGTTGATTTTTATAAAACCCCCCCTTAAGCCTGAATTATGAGTAAATATTAGAAAACTATAGGGCCTAGCAACAAGGCTTAGTCACCCTTTACATACTGCATGTCCATTTAACCAAGGAAAGAGGCAAAAACTTAGTGGGAAAATCCTCCCTTAAACATGGACAGTAAAACAAAATTTGAAAATATTGTAATCAATCATGCTTCACAGCATGATCAGCAATCCCTAGCAGTTATTTTATATTGTTGAATGTCTTCTCACAAAAAACTTTGGTGAAGATGTCAGCTACTTGTTCTGAAGATGCACAGAAGAGTAGGTGAATGGTGCCATCATGCACAAGCTGTCTGATATAGTGCATATGGATCTCAATGTGTTTGGTTCTCTATCTATGAACTAGATCATTGCATATTTGAATGGTTCTCTGATTATCACAATAGATAATAGTTGAGAACTCTGATTCAAAGCCACACTCACCAAGTAACCCCAACAACCACAAACATTGAGTTGCTGCATTTACAACTCCTCTGTACTCTGCTTATATAGATGAGAGTGCAATGGCACTCTGTTTCTTGCTTGAACAGCTGATTGGTCCTTCAGTAAGCATGAAAACATATCTTGATGTTGACATTCGATCTGTGTTGTCACCTTCCCAATCACTGTCAGTAAACCCAATCAAATCAAGATCAGATTTACTTTTGTAGATGATCCCATGAGTTCTTGTTCCCTAAACAAAGTTAAGGATCCTTTTAGATGCTCTCTAATGGACCTCATGAGGCTGATCCATGTATCTTGAAGCCACACTTACTGCATAATAAATATCAGGTTGAGTGTGTGTAAGGTACAGCAAACACCCAATCAGTTGTCTATACAGTGTACTATCTACCATAGGAGAAGAACCTGCTTCTTCAAGCTTAACTCTTGAAAGGAAAGGATTCTTGATTTGCTCACAAAATTTCATGTTGAACTTGTTCAAAAAATCCAAATCATAATTGGACTGATGTACTTTTATTCCATGTTTGGATTGAGCAATTTTGAGACCCAAAATTTGGCTCAATAACCCCAAATCAGTCATAGAAATTGCATGGTTCATTTCATCCTTCAAGGAGGCAATTTATTTCTTTGAGATTCTTGTAATCAGAAGTTCATCCACATACAAGACAATAATCATAAAAGAACCATGAATCAGCTTCAAATAAACATTTGGATCAGACTTGCATCGAACAAAACTCAATGACAGCAGAAAGCCATCAATCTTGGCATACCAAGCCCTGGGGGTTTGCTTAAGCCCATACAATGATTTATTTAGCCTGCACACAAAAGATGGATTAGTAACAAACCTTTGAGTCTGCTGCATGTAAATCTCTTCAGTAATATCTCCATTCAGGAAGGCACACTTCACATCCATGTGATGTACCTCCCACTACTTCGAAGTTGCAATGGCTAAGGCTAGCCTGATGGATTCCATCTTTGCCATTGGTGCAAAGGTATCATTGTAGTCAATACCATGTACTTGTGAGTATTCCTTGGCTACCAATATTGCCTTATATTTCAAATTTGAAAACCCACTTACATTGAACTAGCTTCCTCCCTCGGGGAAGATCAACCAGCTCCCAAGTGTTGTTCTTCTTGAGTGAGTTGAATTATTATTTCATGGATGCTTGAAATATTGGATCATGTGCTGCATATTCATATGTATTTGGGTCTGATTCAACCATCAGATAGAATTTCTCTGCAAAAAAAGGGTCTTTCATGCTCAGGGAACTCTCAAACTGAGATCTAGTCCTCCTAGGATCACTAGGATTTCCAGCTAGTTCCCCAGCTGCATGAATGGTCTTTGCTGCCCATTTTGATATTGTAGGACTGTTAGGATCTGCAATTAAATCATCATTATCAGAAATATCAGAATCAGAAAACTCATTTGTCTCTCCACTTACATTCAATGGTTTTGGTGGTGAAGAAGACTCTCCAACTTCAACTGCTGCTAAAGGCTCTTCTTGGAACTGAACATTCCTTTCAATGAAGGATTTGTTTGTGCTCAAATTTATCAGCTTGTACCGTTTTGAATCTTCATAGTACCCAAAAAATAGACACTCTTGGCTTTGGGGCTGCAAAGGCTTCCTCTTTTCTGTTGGAATTCTAGCCCAAGCCCTTGAGCCAAAAATTTTGAAATGGGTCACATATGGCTTGTGCCCACTCCATGATTCAAAAGGAGTCATACCATCAAGTGGTTTATGAGGAACCCTATTCTGAATATAGGATGCACAATTTATATCCTCGGCCCAAAACTTTGGTGGCAAAGTCTTAGCCTCCAACATACAGGTTGCCATCTCTTTCAGTGATCTGTTCTTTCTCTCAGCAACACCATTTTGCTGTGGTGTGTAAGGGATTGAATGCTGCATCTGAATACCTGCATTTTCATAATATTGAATGAAATCAGACTTGACACACTCACCACCATTTTCAAATCTGAGGATCTTGATTTTCCTCCTAGACTAGTTTTCAACCAAAGCCTTTAAGACTTTGAAGAGGCCAAAAACTTCAGACTTATGCTTCAGGAAGTAAACCCAATAGTACCTGGAAAATTCATCTATGAAATTTAATGCATATTTGGCCTGACTCATTGACATATGAGGAAATGGACCAGCAACATCACTATGGATCAACTCAAGAGGTGCAGAGGTTCTCTCATGACTAGCTCTCTCAAATTTATGCCCTAAGTGTTTTCCTAGGACACAACCTTGACAGACTCCCTTGGAAAACTTAATGTTTGGTAACCCTATGACCATTTATTTTTCACTTAGATCAGAAAGATACTTATATTTAATATGGCCAAATATTTTATGCCAAATCTTGCTTGCCTCATTAGCATGAATTAGAACAGCAGAGGGGTTTGAGTAGGGTAGAAAATGTGAAAAACAGTATACCTTGGAAGTGTTATCTACAACTCCTTTTGAAATGACTTTACCACTCAATATCTCCATGATCTCAACATCATTAGGGGAGAATATGACCTTATTTGGAGACTCTGTGTGGGTCATCTGATACACTGACAAGAGGTTAGAGGCAAGACCTAGAACATACAATACATTGCTGAACTTACCATGGTCAAGATCAATCCTTCCTTTTCCCAAACTGTTAGTGGGAGAGTCATCTCCCAGCACTATTGGTGGACCTTTCTACATGTCAAGAGAGGATAATGCCTCCTTGGTCGAAACCATATGTCTTGAAGCTCTAGAGTCTATGATGAAGCTAGGTGAGCTTGATGTGCCAGCAACCAATGCATGAAATCTCTCTCTGTCTTTTGAATTTGATCCTCTTTCCCTCTTCTTTGAGCTATCATGAAGGGATATGTTATTCTTATCTAGGAGTTGGGTCAGCATGTCAATTTGCTTCTTCATGCAGGAGTTTTCAGGATGAAATCCCTTACTGCAGTATGTGCACTTGCTCATTTCTCCCTTGTTCTTCTTCTTCTAGAAGTTCTTCATGGAGCCTTGGGGCTCCTCTTGAGACTTGTTCTTGTCTCTCTTCTACTCAGGTGGATTCTTAGCTTTCTTCTTGCCTTTTGAATCCACCTTTGAATATCCAGCAACTAGAGCTTGGTCTTTGGAAGGTTTGATGGTGCCCATCATCACCAGTTTATCTTGTTCTTGTGTGAGGGATTCCATGAACTATACAAGCTTAGGCATCTTCAAGGCTCAAGATTTCAACTTGGTGGCATGGAAGGTAAAAAAAAGCACTGAATAGTCAGGGACAAGCTTCAAGAGTATGGCCAAAACTAGTTTCTCCTCCTTCTTTTCAATTCCACACTATTTTAGTTGCAAAACTAGGGCTTTAAACTTGGAAAAGTAGAGTTGTAGGGTTTTGAAGCTGTTGGGACTCAAGGAGATCAATTCATTATTGATTTTATGTCCTCTCATCTCATCTATCTTACCAAAAATATCTACAAGCTTCTCCCATACTTCATTTGGTGATGTCACTCCATCAAGATGGAAGAGGAGGTCTCTAGATATGTTCAGACACAAGAGACCATAAGCCTCATCCCTCCTATTGTGCCATTTAATTTTCTCTGCAACTGCATTGGGCTCTACTTCAGTTTACATAGTCACCCTGTAGATACCTTTCACTCTAAACAGTATCTCCATCTCTTCTTTCCATTTAAACAAATTAAATGGATTCAAGATGATCTTCTAAGATTGATCCATAGCTCCGAAATTGTCCCTTCAGTCAGCATAATAGTTCCCAGTCAAGATGTTGAACCTACAATAGCAATATGGAAGGAGAGAAATAGATCTACAAAGGCTTTGATACCATGTGGAAATTGAAACCATTTGATAGATCAATTGCACTCACAAAATTACTAATCAAACATGCAAATTTACACACAAAGGAGACTGAAATTGGAGCATAACACTAATCTGTATTGAATAAGTGTACACTAGACAACATTTTGAAGTCATAGGCTGCTGAAATAAATAATTACATAAGATATTTGAATGCATAAGGATGCCATTCGAAATAGTCAAAAGAAAGCTTACTAAATCTAGTCAAATCCCCCATAGGTGCATAAAGCAGTTTCCAAATATACCTAGGAGCTCATGAATTGGCAAAGTCAATAGGAAAGCTAATAGGTGATGGAAAGACAAATCATACATGCTTTTATTAGGAGAAAAGAATGGAGGATGATGAGGGAAAAAAACAAGTCAACTGCACCTAGTCTTACTTTCCCTTTTGCCATAAAACTTAGTAAAGCATGCAATAAAGCAGAAAAAAGTAGACATGCACTAGGGAGGATCTAGAATAAAGCAGATATGATAAATATGGATTCCAGGAGGTTTCCCAAGTGCTCCATGACTCAGTTTTAGCAAGTTTGACTTCTAGGACATGTGGAAGACAACTTGCATAGACTGGAATATTGGAAACTAGGCAAATAAGAAAAAAATGGATTAATTAATGTCTAAGGGAGCTAAATATGGGTTGATTATTCTAACAACACTTTACTATCTTTCTACCCAGGGGAAGATTAACTAGTTCCCATGTGTTGTTCTTCTGGAGCAAGATGAATTCTTCCTCCATGGTTGTTTTCCATATTGGATCATCTAATGCATCTTCGTATGAATGATGATCAAATTCAACCATCAGATAACACTTCTCATCAAAGAGTGGATCTTTCACAAAAAGGGAACTCTCAAATTGAGATACAATCCTCCTAGTGTCACGAGGATTCCCAGCTAGTTCCTCGGCTGCATGAGTGGTCCTTACTTCCAATTCTGGTCTTGTAGGACTATTAGTATATGCAATTAAATAATCATTATTAGACATATCACAATCAACAAACTCATTAGTCTCTTCACTTACAATCAATGGTTGTGGTTATGAAGAAGACTCTCCAACTTCAACTGTTGCTAAATGCTCTTCTTCAAATTGAACACTTATTCAATGAAAGCTTTGTTAGTGCTCAAGTTGATCATATTGTACCCTTTTGAATCTTCAAAATACCCAACAAATAGGAACGGTTGGCTTTGGGGTTCCAAATCCTTCCTCTTTTCAGTTGAAATTCTAGCCCAAGCCTTTGAGACAAAAATCCTGAAATGGGTCATATCTGGCTTGTGCCCACTCCAAGATTCTAAAGGAGTGATTCCATCAAGTTTATTATGTGCCACCCTATTCTAGATATAGGATGCATATTTTACAGCTTCATCCCAAAAATTTGGTGGCAAATTTTTATCCTCCATCATGCAAGTTACCATCTCCTTGAGTGATCTTTTATTTCTCTCAACAATATCATTTTGTTGTGGTGTGTAAGGAATAGAATGATGCATATGGATACCTTCATATTCAAAATAATGGATGAACTCAGACTTGACATATTCTCCAGCATTGTTAGATCTGAGGATCTTGAGTTTCCTCCTAGACTAGTTCTCAACCAAGGATTGAAAGACCTTAAAGAGGTCAAAAACTTCAGACTTGTGCTTTAAAAAGTAGACCCAACAATACCTAGAAAAATCATCTATGAAGGTGAGTACATATTTGTCTTAAATCGTGTACATATGAGGGAATCGACCAGCGATGTTACCGTGGATTAAATCAAGGGGTGCAGAGGTTCTCTCATGACTATCTCTCTCATATTTGTGCTCTAGGTGTTTTCCTAGGATGCACCCTTGGCAGAATCCTTTAGAAAAATTGATCTTTGGTAACCCTATAGCTGGTAAAAATCCTTGAATACGTGTAGAAGCACATCCCTTTTGTCTATAGGATGAAAGGGTAGAGTCTGTGGATAAAATAAAGGAAAACCTGCAACCCAATGTTATAGACAAACAAAGAAAAACTTGCAACAAACTGTTAGAAATAAACTAAGCATAAGCATCTAAACTATGAATTAAACAAAAAAAAGCATGAAGACCATTATACCTCAGATATTTTTAGAAGAGGGCCACCATGCCCAAACTCAGAAGATGCCCCTCCATAGGAAGGGTTGGTGTAGAGTCTGACTCAACACACCAAGGTATGGGAAAATGGGTGAAATGAGGTGAATGGAGTGAATGGGGTAAATGGCTTGAGAGTGATGGTCTCTCAAGGCATTCATGTGACTATACTAATGGCAGGTAAGGGAATAGTCATGAGTAATGGGGACCCCATCCCTCCTTTTATAGTTTTTCTCACATTTTTAGGGTTTTAAGCCCCTGGTTAGGGTTTTGGGCCCTACTTAGGGTTTTAAGCCCCCTTTCTCTTATTTTTATCTCCTTTCAGGGATTTTAGGCCCTTTTAGTGCTTTTAGCTCTTTTTTGGAGGCTTCAACCCCTTTTTGAGATTTTTAGCTCCCTTGTGAGCTATTTGCCTCTTTTGGGGGTTTTTTAAAGCCTTTTTCTTATTATTTTGGCCTTTTGTGAGAGAAATATAGGTTAAATATGGGGGTGGGGGTACAATGGGTTAGGAAATAGATGTATGTCAGTGGTGTAGGCCTTATAGAGCAGGTTAGGAAAAATTTTGTGTTAACATATTGCCCCGTGATGTGTGAGAATAGGATCTCATCGTATGGCCGACGAACATCATAGGATCTTGGGGATTGTGGAGAGGCCTGTGAAGAAGTATTGCTTCCTCATTCAAGACATGGTGGCTTTGGTTTTTGTATTAATATGGTTCCCATCAATGGGTGAGATACAAATAATATGTTACATGTATATAGATGAGGCGGGCATACCCATGCTCGTAACAATGTCAAAAAGAATAATGTGATCAAGGCTCCAAAATAAAAGATTTGATCATGTACAACTGTTGTTACATAATGTGGCCTCAATGAGAGGCTCAATACAATACTGATATGAAGAACTAATACATCAGACCCATGGAATTCTCATGGAATGATATATCTTCATAACTGATGATCTATTGGATCTAGAGAGGTACATAACTGTAGGAACTTACTAACGGAGAGTCAGAGTCTCTATAGTATAATATGCCGCATCAATCATGAATCTATATAGAAGAACTATTGGGGCTTCTGAACACTGTCTCCAACACAACCAAAAAATCACAATGGGCATGAACTTGTATGGGTCCCTTAATAGACTCACCAATATTCTAGATTCAGGTGACAACTGTGGTCTTCGACCAAATACTGCACGGACAAATACCCTATACGAATCTCAATGGTGCAATGATGTAGCTGAAGTCAAGCACGTGAGACACAACCATCCCGAGAGGCAATAAGGACTCCTCTCAAGTGGTTCAAGGAACTCATCAATGAGTTTAATGAAACCAAGATACAGGGACCTCTAGGTCTATCCTCTAGAATAAAAGTGTTGTCGTCGACAGAGGGAGACTTGTAACTGACCGAGGAAATGGTATTTCCTTGACCAGAAGCGTGAGGGAGATAACCAAAGGTGTGGGAAAATTTGGTGATTGACACACTCAATGGGGGAACAGGGGTAGGGAATCACGGGGGACTCAAAATTCCTTTGTTAAGAGTACGACGACAGGGCTAACCTGGCAGCAAATGAAACTGACTCATAGGAGAGGGATCATAGTTGTAATACCAAGAATGTAATTGTAGATGGGAAGTACTTGGGGGAGGTAGACACTTTTTTTGTTCATGGGATCCAAGGGAGACTCATCACATAATACTCTATACAAAGGCAACCCAATGGAGGAATTTTTCCAAACTGAAACATGTCAGGGGGGTGTTTAAAGACACCATTATGGTACGATATCATGGATTTTTAGCGAGCCTAAGAAAGAAAATGCTTGATGGTGTTTTCAATTTTAGAGAGTCTAAAATCATGAATAAGACTCCAGTGGGGTCTCTTTTTTGTTGATAGTCTCTTGTGCCCAAAAAAGGTTAAAAGTATACATAGGATATATCGCCCATCCTTCGAGGGGGGGGAGACTTCTTTACCTTTGGTAGTCCAATCAGGCCAGAAAAGGTTAAACCTGTACTTATTGGACAGTCATTCAAATATTTTTATGAGCATGAACACAACCAAGTTTTCTCGGTGATTTTTTCTTGATGAGAAGGATGGAAAAGAGCTTAAATACAAGCCACATGATGAGCTTTTTCATAGAGTTCGTTCCTAATGCCTGAGAAAGGATAAAATGATGCAAAGGGATATGTTCCTAGCTTGAATGTGACAAGGTGGTTCTCTTCATATGGTAGTATACATAGTTCATAAAAGGAGATAAATCAGGCTATGTATATTCCCTTTCCAATACTTTAACGAGTGGGAAAGGAAGTAAGGGCACTCAACTATATTTTCATTCTTTTAGGAGTCACAAAATAGTTTAACAGAAACTCCATTATGGTCAACCAAGCTAGGGGAACTGGTGGTACCTTATGGCGGGACAATGAAAGGTGGTCAAAGGTGACCAATCATGCAACATAAATGGAGCAAGTGGCTCTTGAACATACCAATACATGCAGTGGATGATTCACATAAAGGGCACAAAAATCGATGCAGTAGAGGCACACAAGTCAAGGTGACCTCTAGAAAAAGATCCATAGAATCATGCGTAATTTGTGGTAGATGGAATAGACTACATATGATGTAAGTACAGGTCCAGAGATAGTTATATGCCAAGGGCACGTAAACTAAGGTAATGTCCAGAAAATGGCCCGAAAAATCATTAACAGAACATGAGACAATGGTCTCATCAAAATATAGATGACGGAAAACTGAAACCGAATGAATTTGACTTAGCAGCGAATGACGCTGCCCCTAGCACAGTGGTTCTCGGGGAAAGGTAGACCAAATGGGGATCCCTGGGTATGGAGGTGGCTCAACATACCATTTGTGATTCACATGGTGGTACGCAAATCGACGTGACTTTGGGAAATGTACTAAATAATTGGAAAGGAGGGAGGCAGTCTAGAAGGTTGTTTCTCAACCCAAGAAATTTTCCTACAATGGTGGCAGCTTCCTATTCTTGTAGAGGATGATCCATACGTGAACATGGAAAAAAAGGGAGATACAAAAAGGCCTTGACCTCCAAGACAGGTCTAGGGACCTGATGGTATGCTAGCATGGTGGTAGCTAGATCATACATGCAACATACTATGTGCATGTGCAAATGTGGGAATGCACCCTCCAATAGGATACCCGTGATGCAGGGGTAGGGATCATATCTACCTTCTCACCTAAAAATAATGCAACAAAGTTCTATAATGGACTCACTGCAACTAGAAGCAGAATGACTACAAGAGGGGGTCACTGACTCATGGTAAAAATAATGCAAAAGAAAAAAGAAAAAAGTGTACTGCACATCACTTAAATATGTGATGTTAAAGGAAAAGTGGTTTGGACTTTGAGAGGGTCAACTATCATTCCTTTGCGAAACATGATGAACCCTAGGAGATGGCCTGTTGGGAAATAGAAAAAACACTTGAAAGGGTTCAAGTGTATTTTGTACTTGCCTAATCGCAAGAAGGCTTGTCGCAAGTCATCTATGTGTTGTACTTGCTTCTGTGACCAAGAAATGAGGTTGTTGTTACACATAAATATCTTCATCAACATGTGATGAGGCCCCAAACATAGTATTTTCCCTAAATCCCAAATTTTGAAGTGAAAAGCCTCATCCAGATATCAATTCTGCATATCAAAATCCACCATCGCTCCTTCCTTTTAGTCAATGAGCATTACCATCTTTAGGGCATCTTTAATCTTTTGGTAGTAGGCGGTGGCACTGATTTTACCTCTTGTACAAGGCATGGTTATGCCCTGTCACCGCTCTTTCATAGTGGGGAAAAAGTGGTGCCCTTGGAAAAAAGTGAAAAAAAAGAGGTTTCCACAAAGCTTCTTGAAGGAAGGATTCATGGCTCCCTTATCACTACACCTAAGGACCACCTGGGATTTAGATCCATCCTTTTGGGATCTCCCATCCACCTCACCCACCATTTACTCAACCATCCCTATCCTCCCAAGGCCTATAAAAGCATGCTCATATCAATGGTTGGGAGAGAGAAAAGTTATGCTGTTTCATTGACATTCTGGCCTAAATCAGTAGGGTGAGCATAGGAGGAGCAAGTTGGATCTATTGGGGACAAGCTATCAGCATTGTGGATTATATCGACACTAAGGCAAAGGTTGTAAACTTCTTCTTCATTATTTAATGCAAAATTGGTTCCTTTCTCATAAAGTGTGTTGTGTTAATATCATATATTTTATTGTTAGATTCCTTAGTCACTAGCATAGAATAGTGGAACATATTCTGGTGCTTTTTTATCTTGTGTGTTGGTTTCATGTGATTTATGAAGGTACATATGTGAAGGGCTATCATTACAGGAAACAACTACACTATCTTATAAAATACACTCATTCCATATCTCTACCCATTCTAGGGAAAGTCTTCCAATTATGTTGTGTACTATTTGTTCTAGATCTAAACCATTCAGACTAGAGGAACAACTCCTGTCCACAAGAGGTGCATTTTTCCTAGCAACAAATATGGCCACTCCGGTGGGGAAGAGCTTTCATCACATCTGATCTTCCTTTGTCTTCAACTCTTGTCCAAAATCCAAGATCCAGTTTTCTAATTCATCAAATCCACTAGCTGATCTAGTGAGATCTTGGTCTAGTATCATCAGATCTGTTAAGATCCGAGTTATTCTACCTTCTGTAATTTATATTCCTATTGTTACAACTAATTTTACCACACATGGTGGATCACACATTTATGGCCTTCCCTGTCCCTCTGCAGACTCTTTGGACCCCATGGACCATTTTCTTACCTTTGATGTTTCCAATATCATCCCTAAAAACATGCATTATTTTCCATACATGACTTTTAAACCTATTCTCACGTATATACATGGATATGACCCTCAAACCCGCGTACATCGGGATGTGTGCAAAAGGACAAATATTTTTGGAGTTTTCCTTGATGTGGAGCCAATTCACTTGTCTCTTGGCCTTCCATATGCCTTGAGATTGCTCGAATTTGACCTTCCATTACCCCATTGAGGCACTATATAAGGAACCCTTTGGATACATTGAAAAAGGAGGAATTGAAGAGAAAGAAAACTATAGTCCATTATTGTCAGAGCTTATACTTGAGTCTTCATCCCTTTGTCCCTTGGAGCATTTTGTGTTCTTCCCAAGCTTGCCTTTGCTTGTGAGCTTGCTATCGAGCGATGGAGGATTGAAGTGGTGGAGGACTCAGTTTCTCCGGTTCGTAGACGTGCCAATAGAGGTTGTCATTCTTGTAATCTTTGATTTATATTAATAGAAATATATTTTCCTGTCCAATAATGTGTATTTAAATAAATATTGAATCCATGGATGATTTTAAATGCTTATATGTTATTGATTATATATGCTAGAGTAGGTCTAACACAATTATATAGCATGCTTGTCTTGTTTGTTGATTGTTGAGAGAGAAAATTACTAATACAAGAGAAATTGGAAAAGCTCAATAGGGATCTACATCAACCATCCAGAACAAGGTATGTTTTGAGATCCTTTAGTGTTAGATGTTTATTTCTCTTGCATATTGGGAAGGGATTGATTTATGTGGTTACTCTGTCTGTTGTGGTACCCCAATCCATAGGAAGTTTTCTCCATAACAGAATTGGCGACCATACTGGGGAGTTCCTAGTCATTTCCTTTGGGGGTTTTATCGGCATTCAATGTTCTTGAATTGCTCTGATTTCTCTGTTTTTGAGTCGGGTCTGGGGGCATGTTTTCCTAGTAGTGTCTGATTGGAGTAAATTTTGTCTCAGCTTGTCTGTTTACCTTCTTTTTTTATCTCTTTTTCGTCCTGTACGTCAGTTTTGTCTTCACAGTCGCATGTACACATGGTTTTTACTAGAATAGCCACGTATATACGTGTATTTTCTGCACAAAGTGGCGTATGCCCTGATTTTTTCCTTTTGGGGGAAGATTAAGTGTTTTTGGGTGAGTTTAGATGATTTCTGAGTCTTCTTGGATGCTTCTGGAGTCTGTATACACCTCTGTTTTTTACTAGAGACGCTCTTTAGTTTAATTTTTTGAAAATGTTCTTGTCATTTCATTTTCTATTTTTTGTTTTGGGATTAGTGCATTAGGTCTCTCTTACCTTAGTGCTTTGCTTGGGTGTTGTCTGGCAGTGCTTGCAGAGTCTGGGGGTTGTAGAGTCATAATTTTTCTTTTTATCTCATTTTAATTCAAAAAATACAAAAACATTTGCTTTCTTCATCATTATGCATTGTTGCATTTTGCATTTTGCATGGTACTTGCGTTAGGTTTGCTTGGAGAGTATTAGTCGTATTTTCATAAAGGAATGATTGCATATTCATTTGAAGGAAAATTTTGCACTTCACGTAGTAGCATACCCCATTTTTCATATTGACACAGTGCATTTGCATTGATTGTTAGGTGTGCATTTTACTTCTTATTGCATCATAACATCATTAGTTGCATGACCATTTTTCCTTTTGAGTAATAAGCCAATTAAAATCAACGCATAATAAAATGAATTACACTCTTTTCTTTTATAGGGTGCACCAACATGATTAGGTTTTAGGGTCTTGGAATAGTTCATTGTGAGTAAATTCTCCAAGACCACTAAACAAAACATTCATGTGTCTGTCTAGGTGAGAGTGTGAAATTCCTTTATATAATTAGTGTTTCTCAGGATCCTCCTCTTACAAGGGAGTTAATCATGAGTCAGTGTGAGCAGTTATTGATTGGGATGACCCCTAGTCATAACTGAGTAAGATTGGAGATATTTCCAGGATTGTATTCATATCTGGGGACTCTTTCAAGAGTTTCAGGCTTTGCTACCCTGGCCATATGGTCAATCCCGCCTGCAACTGTCTGCCTGAGCATTGATTATATTGAGGTGACCTTAGTTTCCTTACCTAGGTTATCAAGGGGGTACTTTGCAGAGGTTATTCTGTAGGTGTCCTAGCCAGGTACGGGTCGGACAGCATAGTCGCTATATGCATTGAAGCTGAGGGCCACTATAATTGGTTACGAACCTCTGCTTGTTGTGTATGGGAGTCTCAAGCCTCTCTTAGGCAAGACATACTTGCTTCATTCGGGAGATCACATATCCTTCCCTTGTTTTCTTATGATTTGGATTTACATTTTATAGGTGTATGCTAAGAGCACGCTAGTTTTCCTAAGGTTTGCATAATTAGATCGAATCTTTTTCATTTTTGAGCCATTGTGGATTTGGGTGCGACACTTCATTGTTCTTATCACTTAGAAGGACTTCCACCTTCTACATCTCCTCCTCATTTGGGAGAGAAACAAACAATCTAGGAAGACTACTTTTCACTTTGATTCACACACGATGGGAGATCGCAAGGATGAGATTATTGAGATGTCTTCTCCACCTCATGAGGTTTTGGATGTAGATTCTACTCCTGTATATGATCCTTCACTGAAAATACCTTCACATTCTGGTTATGATCCCTCATTCACAGGTCACCAGTATTGGTTTCCAGGTGAAGAGACTCATCATGAACCCACAAGCACTAGTCATGTTCATTATGGCATGTCGGATATCCCTACACCGGAGCTGGCACATCATGTCGAGTCACCAATTGAACCTAGCATTACGCCTGGGGGCACTCCTATTCCTTTCCATGTGGAGATATTTGGGAGCACTAGTCACATTGCACCTTCCATCCCAGTGGTGGATGCTACCTCACATGTTCATCTTAGACCTAGTGTTAGTAGTCATATGTGGATACCAGAACCAATATGAGTGACCATAGGGAACACCACTTACATCCCTTCACATGTCCCTTCATCCTCGAACCCTACTCCTTCGAATGCATTTTTGACAACCCTTCCTCCCCGTCATTCATATTGTCCTTCAGGATAGAATATCGCTACTAGCCACGTTCGTACTGTGACTGCTCACACGGTAGTATCTCAGAGTCAAGTACCTCTCATTGTCTCAGGAGGTCATATTCCTATTTCTAGATCATCTAATGGTCCATCGCAAGGAGTTCCCCATATCCATAACTATGGAGCTTCTCATGGGACATCCCATGGGACACCTTATGGAGCTTCTCATGGATAGTCTTATGGACCGCAGTATGGACAGAACTATCAACACTATGGGTACGGGTATCAACAACCTACTTACTCTTCCAATTATGGCTTTGTAGCACCGCATAGTCAAGGTACACCACATCATAATGCTTCCATTCAGCCCTATACGAGTCAAATGGGAGGAGGATATTATGGCCAAGGCCATGGTATTTATAGAAATCAACCTTACATGAACCAAAACTATCAGGTAGCATGGCATAGATCGGCTCAACCTAGGCTCCCTTTCCTCACAACTTTGAACTTACCTAACTTATCGAGACTTATGAATGATCCGATGTCTCATGACCTGGCTTGGCCGGCCATCCCTAACAAGCTTCCTTTGGAAATTCCCAAGTTCGAGGGAAAAGCTGGAGAAGATCCTAGTGAGTATGTCACTACTTTTCACCTTTGGTGCTCTTCCAATTCCTTACATGACGATTCAATCCATTTGAGGATATTTCAACGCACCCTCACCAGGTCTGCAGGGAAATGGTATATAGAGTTACCAAGGGGGGAATTCATTTTATTTGATGACCTTTCCATGAATTTCCTCAATCACTTTTAGCTACCCATGCGTTACGACGTAGGTACAGAACTATGTCGACTTTTCAACAAGACAAAGCCACACATATCTCAGATCATACTCAAGAGTGGCATAGATGGAAGTGGTTGATTAAAGCCTTTATACCACCGGAATTTCTCCTTGATTGGTTCCTCAATTCGTTGTTACCTTACATCATGAAGGATTTTTCTACATCCAGAGTCCAAAACGAGGAACAATCAATCTTTAGAGCACAAGAGTTGGATTTGATCTACGCTCAATTCGGACTTTTGTATGAGATTATACCTAATGCTCCATGATATAGTTTTGATCCCAAGATCAAGCCTGGACCACATGCTGATGGCATTGTGGTTTGTACAAGTTCCAAACCTATGGATTCGGTTGTGAAACAAGTGAGCCAATTATCTATTAATCAATCCACATTGGGACAAGCCATGACTTTGTCTCAACCCACCCAAATGGCGAGTGTAATTTCCATGCAATCGTCAGACTAGAAGGGCAACTAGCAGCCCGGAAGAAATAAGAAAAAGGGTAAAAATAATCGTAAGGGTAGGAACAAGAATGAAAATGATAATTTTAATGACAAGAATGCTTGTAATGCTGGGGCGGACAAGCAGTCTAAATGTAAGGTAAATTTCTTGCAAGTTGTGTAAGGAGGACCACCTCACTCACTTGTGCCCTCATATGGAAGATGCCTCAAGATTCATAGAACAGGGCCTATTGCTGCCTTTTCACACACCTAGATCACGTGGCAGAAATATTCAAGCCACTCGGTGTGTCCTTGGGGGAAAGTCTCGAGTCAAGGCTGTCACCTTGTTCTTGACTCCTCCGTTTAGGCTCAACTCCTAACGGAGCCAAGGGGGGTAGACCCTATTAAGTTACTAAGGATGATTTCTTAGTGTAATGATGTTGTACTGAATCAGTTATATAGGAGTTTGAATATTTTAACTATAAACAATCAAGATGACAAGATACGAAGATACACACGAAAGCACAAAGTTGATACACAATATATATATGAAGCAAAAAAGACCAGTGCCTTAAAAATGGAGTCAAAAGAGATCAGTGTGCTTGCATGTGTTTGGAATAAATGTTTTGCGATTGCATCTTGGTATGTTTTAAGTTAAAAATGAAGTATGAATTGATTAAATTAGGCTAAAGGGGGACTCCAGATATACCCGAGAGTACTTGGAGTATGTCCAAAACAAAGCCTATACGGCTACCCGCAAGGAATATGTGGGCTGAAATGGAGTCTCTGGGGTTGTGTTCATAACCCACCCATTAGGGTGTGACAGAGATCGGCACCCCGAAGTTACTTTTCAGTAGGTTCCCGCTTCCTTTGGGTATTTTACCACCGTAAAGGTTTGATCGAGGTGTTGGATTTTCACCTGATGGTTTGTTAATTGGGGAGGGTGAGCCATAATTATGCTAGTCACCCAAGTGATTTTGATACAGCTTGACTGATCGGACGAACCACAGCCAAGTGCAGAGCATACACACTGGAGTCTTGTAAATTTTAATAAGTTTTAAAAGATGTGTTCTTGCTTAAAAGAAAAGCCTCCAAGAACCTCTTTCGATCCAAGTGGATCTCAATCAGGGAATCAAGGAGGGGTTAATTTTAAAATTCTGATAAACAAAAGATGAGAAAATAACACAACTACACAAATCTGGTTTTCTGATTAATCCTACCACGAATCTCTTTCCCCTTGCGGGTCACTCGGGAAATCGTGGGGTAAGTATTATGATTACTTTTGAAAATAAGATATGGAATATGGAATTAACAACAAGATCAAATATACTACCTTGCAAATCAGATCAATTCTAGTAAAAGGAAATAAGCAGAAAAGACGAAAATGGCACCGACGCGAATCCCCCCAGGGGGGATGGGGAATGGGCTCGAAAGAGCCTATTCAAAAAATGATTGTATTTCAGAGGTTAAAAAATCAAAGCACTGATAAAAAAGAGCTTTCTTGGTCCTTATATAAGCTGAAACCAAGATATTACAGTTTATGCAAAAAAATTACAAATTATGTGACAAAAGAGAGACCCCTGGGGGGATTTGAGCGCTCCAAAAGCCACTTTGGACAGCAGATTATTTTCTTCTCTGTCAGAACTGCTAAATGACAGTGAGAAAATTAGAATAACAAATTCCCCAAAGCACTTTAAGAGTGCGTTTGGGTCAGCCTACTTTATCTCAAAAAATTAATGAAATTAAACTAGTTAAACCGACGAAAAAGGAACCAAGGAAAGCAAGCTTTCCTTGGGATCTTGGATTTCTATTTGTGCAGCCAATTAAAATCACTGATTGTAGAATATTGAAATTATTGAACAGCAAATGAAACTACCTTAACAGCAAGCTATGAATTTTTCAATAAACTACTTGCGAAACTAAGGCAATTTATCTAGATCTCTTGAATTTGAACTTTATGTGCACAATGAAACTAAGATCTAGAAATTTGAAGGGATCTTGCTAATTAGATCTATGTATGCTTTTATTTATGAGA